>KB445822.1:0-168301 GCA_000320605.2 Gelatoporia subvermispora B
TGCGTTCACAATATTCGTTCGCCGTCACAATGCGTCGTCGTGGTATTATTGCTCACAGGTTTCGTCCAATGCTGCAATCGTAGTGACTCGCAAATAGAAATGTGCGTCGTCTTCCAGATACGATGGACCATCCCTGATGAATATCTCTCCGCTAGTGCTCCAAACCTTCGACGATTAGTAGAGTAGTACGCAGGCTGCAGGCCGCGGTATCAGTGATCGCACTTTCATCACGGCACCTTAGCTAGATTTTGCACTTTTATTGGACCACACTCGAGACATACGCTTCAGGCTCAACCCTTAGCGGCAATTCACATTACTTTTAATGAGTTCTAACTTGACGAAGCTTCTCAGCTCTTTGAGATGCTTGACGTTGGCGCTAAGCAGTGTCATCAAGGGGCTGAAAGCCTAAAAAGGCATCGAAGCGTCTAAAGGACGATCAAGTCGAGGTGTCATTTTCCTGATGATGACACTTGACGTCATTCAAGATTTCGTCCCTCCGAGTACAGTCTCGGTGAGCTCCCTATCTCGATCAAGCTGAAAACATGACTGAAGGGTCCCCAGAGGTCAGCGTTCAATCTACCACGAGACTAAATCAGCATTAAGGATATGCTCTTCTTCCTCTAGCTGTATCGGTTTGTACTATATGGAATGTGCATTTGACTTGTGCTTGTTCGCTTTGTGGGCAGGTAAGGTAGAACTGCACGTATACTGGCTCATCATTGACCAGTTTTGACAGTATTCTCGACCATCCGGGTATATGTGCTCAGCGGAGGCAGCCGATCTCTGTCATTCGCCGTGGCACTGCTAAGCCTGGTGCCTGTGGGTACGAATGCGGTCAGTTTCCGACGCGATGATATTATGAAGAATGATATTGAGCACTGAGCACCCTGTATAGTATAGCAGTTTCTACGGAAATGATGTTCAAATCGTCACTCTCCCGGTGCTTGGAAAGCAATGTCTCAACTACCAGAACTTATCGGAGACAACGGCTATAAGGTTCGTGAGTAACTGAGCAAGCTGCATGATACAGATTGCCGCTGATGCATCATTTCCGAATAGGTGTACGTTCAGTATGACCTTGTGTGTTCATCCGCTGATATAGTCCCAGTGGAACTTACTACCCGAGTGTCTGTCATAGTAGCGGATATTATCGTCCTACTTGTCACATGGTCGAAGACATGGGCTACTGTGCGGATCGCCCGCAAGCAGAAGCTGATGGCGCCCCTCATGACTATGCTTTTCGAGGATGGTGTGTCCTAGCAAGCAATGTCTCTTATGCCCAATCAACCTCACCCAGCCTCGGCAGGCACCTTGTATTTTATGTCAGTGTCATCACTCTCACATTCAGCGTACAACTGACACATCACTCAGGGGCCTTTTGTCACTGAACGTGATCAATATTGTCGGTCAGACAACTAATGTATGCATGTCAGGTTGTCGAAGACAGCTGTTCCGTCACTAAGGGATGGACCATAGGTGTTCGTCTATGCCGCAGAATTTTCAACTCCGTCAGTCAGCTATCCTTATCAGCTGCTCCAGCTGACCACCGACCACGGTTCAGAATGTCCTCAATCATCATTACGCACTTCTTGCTTAACCTCCGTCAGCTGGCCTTTTCTTCGGGGGATAACAGTCTCCGCCCCTCCTCGGTGGGAGATAGAGGGCCTAATCAGGTCCTCTCACACACCTCGAGCTTGCGGTTTGGCTCATTCTTGGGCAGTATGGGCGAATCATTTGTCTACGTTGCTGACGACGATGACATTGATTTGGCCTGGGATGACGACGACGACGCGCAAAGCGCCACGGAGCATTCGCCCGCCAGTACTGCGCTCATATTTGGCCCGCAGGATACGTCTATCGACACCTGCTGCCAGTACTCGCACAGTCAAGTTGAGACAAAAGATGGGTCGCATGACAGCGCGACGGTCGCCAGCTCATTCTCTGCGTTGCGAGCCCAGTCCGCTCTCCTTCAAGGTGAGCTTTGCCTCTAATCTGCAAGATCTGCAATGCTGCATCTGACAGTCCATATAATCCACAGCATCCTCCGGTCTCTTTGCTCATATCCAATAGATGATTGCCTTCTGTAAAGTGTTCGCCATAGTCATGTCGGGTCATAGTATAGATGCGTGTTCGCCCGGACGGCTCGGGTAAATGCTGCTATGTCACCGGAATAGGTCGATTAATCTGAGTGTGATGATTCACAAAGAACGCCTTAGACTATGCCACATGGGACCCCACGCATAGAGAGTCCCGTAGCAGAAAGATCGCCTATATCGCCACGCGTCAGGTTCGTCAGTCCTCGTTAGCTGCTCAAAGTTGAGATGTGAAGTTTCCGGACGTTCGCTGTGTTGCCAGCCATTCATGAAAGCTTCCAGTGATACGCATCTAGACTGATTCAGAGCATAAAGGAGGAGATGAATGAAGGGAAAAGGCTGCAACGAGGGGGGTGTGCGTTCCCGTGCCCTCAGGCCTCAGCGCTTCAGCGCAGTGCTGCACGTGAATGCGCGGCCTCAGACCAGCCTCACGGGTGCGTCCAATCGCGTCCAGACGTGCGTTGAAGGTAGTCGAGCAGCTCAAAGAGCGTGCTGGCAATTTACAGGTACGTTCTCATCCTGCTGTCCGTTACCAGCTCCACTTTGAAGACAGCACTCGATCAGGAGACGATAGCCATCGGAGGACGTGACGCGATCGGACTACCTCTTTGCGACCAAGGTCCAACGTTCTGGCAAGACGTCATTCCAGCAATCGCTCAAGCCCTTCGTCGCACGCCATCGCATCGTTACCACCAATGACATGCCTTCCTCGAGCTTGGCTGCGCGAATGCCCAGAGAACAGCTGGACATGCCATGCATGTTCTCGTCATTAGGTCCCGAGAACGACCAGCAGAGTAGGCGAGCTTGCCATGCTATAGGTGTGCATCAGCGCTTTTAGGCTCTTCTCTCACTATTAATGGTGTCACAACGTCGCACTCCAACGGTGGCTGTCTCCTTCCAGCGCTGCATGTGCCTGACCTCGCGCGACTGTTCGACGACCTCAACACCATCAGGCCTTATGCTCAAAGTTCGGCCTTTGCTGGATGGCATGCCGCCTCGCTACTCGCTATGCTCATACCAAGTGACTAGTGAGGACTTGACGGCAATCCGAATCCAGTACTTCTTCGGGTCGGTCTGATAAGCATCAAGGGTCAGGTTGGTAGAGCTTGCAGTACATGGCTATGGTGAGTACCTGCTCCACATGTCTATTCCATGTTCATAGCATGTGATCAGGTCCGGAACACTCCTTCGATTACGGTCGAGGATGTTGTTCCCGCCGTTTACCGCCACGTGGCCCAGGCGTACATCGCGGTTTTTATTTTCTACATGCCGTCGAAGTGCAAACTGTCCAGGCAAAGCAAGATACTCCGTCAACATTCCAATCGCGACGCGCTTCTCAGATCCTGGAGTTGTTGATATTGTCCTAATCTACTTCTGGAGGCTATTTGAAAGGTCCTGAACGCGTTAGATGTGGAGATGCATCAAGGTCTTGCGCCCCCCGGGTAGGCATCTCTACGGTACGAAAGACCTTTTCTTCTACTTATGATACGTAGCCTTAGTGAGCGAGCGTGTCAATTCGCATGAACCATTCCGAGGTTGATACAATTCCACCCGCGTGTACCGCCTAGCCGTCCAACGCACTGCAAGAAAACTTCTTCAGTCCTTCCTGATGTTGCTGCTTCGCGACTTTCGCTGAGCACACGATGCATAGTGAATTGTCCCTCGATCAGCGATCGGCAGTCTACAGCGGACTCCAATGGTCAAAGACGCAGTTTTACAAGCGATGCGACGACTGCTGCGTAAGCAGCACATACTTGTGGTGAGTGCCCTTCC
This sequence comes from Gelatoporia subvermispora B, assembly GCA_000320605.2. NCBI lineage: Eukaryota > Fungi > Basidiomycota > Agaricomycetes > Polyporales > Gelatoporiaceae > Gelatoporia > Gelatoporia subvermispora. The sequence continues at coordinate 3,867 of KB445822.1, forward strand.
ACAGACCATCCATGTCAAACAATTTCATACCGAGCCGATTACATTCCCGCACATTGGCAAGTCTGGCATAACGGGACGGTCCATTACTGGGCGTTATGACGGCATCCCATTGATCCTGCAGAACTCGAGCCGTACAGCGCTGAGTAATGAGACAGCATCCCTCAACTCTTACCGTCACTCGAAAGGTCGCACTGCCGTTTACTTCGCGCGCATATGTTCATCCACGGCGAAGGTTGCTAGAGCAACAAATATGACGCTGTGAGCAGACATCTCTCTCCTATTACTTGCATAGACTGATACCTTTATACTACATACAAGGTACCGGCGTGTGCTCCCCTTCGTCTGCGACATCGCACATAGCTACGAAGGCGATTGGTCGCAGTCTAACTGACGTAGAAAGCAGTCGACCCGATAACGATCATAATATTTGCACCATTTTCAAAGTGCACGAGGCATAGAGATACACACGTTACATGGTGCGAAACCAGAATCGCCCTAGGAAATGCCGATAGAATGGTCGGTACTTGTGATGACCTGCAATGATGCAAAAGCGAATATGAAGAGAAAGAGATCGAGTGGCTTCACTACGCTGGAAATGCAGCGCTATATGCCCCGAATTCAGCAAGTGGGTGCTCGCAGGCTGAGGCAACAGCCACGTCCACCGCACTAGACATGGCCTCGGCGCTGATGAATGGATGCGTTTTGTCGGTCTGAGCGTCCCATGTCAAGTCTGTGTCGTCGTGCTCGGAGCCATGGAGCAGAGTCTCTCCCATATTTCCCACGACCGAGCCGAACTGCAAAGTTGATGTGGAGAAGTGGGAGTTGTCGTTATCTGCGGTAGAGGACAGCTGACGGAGATTCAGAAGGAAGTGGGTGATTATGATGGACCCCAGCCTGGTTGGAGAGCATGATCAGTGAGAGCTACTGTAACGTTAGTGAACACTGTGCACTGACGAAGTCGAGAAGTCTCCAGCGAATACGAATACCTGGGTATCTCGATCAGCGCGCGATATCTCTCAGGTAGTATCCAGTCTCATACATACATTGGTGACCCATCCAACGATATTCAAAATATTCAAGATTAGAAGAAGCCTGGTGATCAGTGAGCACATATTGAAATCAACGATTGTGATACTAACATGAAATACAAGGTACCTGCCGCATCTAAGTAAGTCTTAGTGAGAGGACAATGATACTATGCCGCACCGTCTCGGAGAAGTAGCGTAATAAGGGGCGTCTTCACATTATGCTCGCGGGCGATCCGTAGTGTCCTCCATGTCTTCGACCATGCGACGATTAGGACAATGGCATCTGCTACAATGACAGGAAGTCGAGTGACAATCACCACTGGGATAACATGAACGGAGAAAGACACTGGAAAATAGGGGACATACATCTAAACCAACACACGGCATCAACTAAGTCTCACACAATGACAGATGCTAGACTCTTGCATACCTCATAGACATTACCTCTGATATGTTTTGGATATCGGGACATTGTAGCCCGATTACTGGAAAATTGTCTAACTGCCAAATGTTTCCGAAGAAGTTGCCGTACTATCTTGGATAAATAGAGCTCAATATTGATCATCTGGACGTCGCGCACTTCCACTGACTGCGTTTGTGCCCACAGGCACCAAGTTCAGCAATGCGGTTGCAAACGACAGGAATTGGCTGCCTCCACTGAGTGCATAGACACGAATGGCTGAAAATGCTGTCTAGACCGGTCAACACCTGTCCATTGTATACTTGCATAGTCTCATTTCACCTGCCCACAAGACTGGTAGGCATAGTCCAACCACATCTGCAATGTAAACCATGACTTCACAGCTGCAAATTGGAGATTAGGTATGCAGTTCAAACCCAGTATCCTGCAGCGATTGATGGACCGACCTCTGGAGTTATTATATCAGTTATTGTCGGCTCTTTTAAGCCGTGTTCACTCACGAGGATTGTTTGGGGATGGTAGAACACTTGAGCGACATTGAGGATTGCGAATATCATGAGCATCCACCTGTTGATGTAGAATAGGATCGTGGGACCAGTCAATTTGCGACCCCATATCAGTTGTACCTCGTCTGCAATTGTGCAGACATGATCGTAAACTACGAATGCTACGGACAGGTCAGTAATTTGCATGTGCCTTACCATGCATGTATGTACGAGACGTACTAGCTGAGGCCACAATGCAATAGTTTTGTACAACACTTGCAAGGTTAAATGTGCGAAATACAGAATGAGTCGTGTGGGTTGGTGTCAAAGGTTTTTGTTACTCACGTAGAGCTGACGTAGCTGATGACTTGGTCAGAAGGGAAACCATACGTGAACGACATGATATCTTTGGGGGGAAGAGTACGCGACCGGCGAACTATGTTCAGTATAGAGTAGTTCTGGCGTATATATAGATGCATCTAGGGTTGAAGTCTAAGCGGCCGTGTGAAGCACTAGCATGACTATCCTGACCCATCCTGCACTCGAGATCAAGGCTCTCGAATTGGCAGATATGCATAGAGTTCGTTGATGACAGATTGCGGCGCAGAACTCACCTGTGTGAATGCGGTCACGCCTACTCCCTAGCACGATTCACTGAGGCAACCGTTCTTGCGTTCAAGGAAGATGACAGCTGCAAAGTTTGAGTGGATATTTAAGGAAGGAATGCGAGTGAAATCATGGCCAAGACGCACTATGCAAATTACTCCGATGGCTTATAAAAGCCTTCGTCATTCTATCAAATACATACCCATGTGTTTATGGACGCTCTGAACTCCCCCGGACCGCCGAGCATGGAGCATGCGCCGCGTGCTTGCTTGCCGCTTCTGACTTGCTTCGTCTCCACCCATCCAAGTCATCTCCAAACCCCTGCTCATATCGTATTTGCATGATGGAGCAGCGTTGTATTATTGCAGCTGCATCCACTGCAACAGGGAATAACATGGAATTTTCATTGTATGGTGGGCAAGGGGGTGTTACGCTGCGCCGCAGAATTTGTCAGACAGACTTAGGAACACGAAGATGTCTGGAAGAAAGTCGGATCTAAGAAGTTCAGATGCACTGGTACCGCTATCTATTCTCGGACAACCTTTAATGTTCGCGACCGCGGACTGCCTACTTGAGGGCATCTTCAAACTTTGTAGTACATGTAGTCTGATCACTCGTTGCCACGCCATCTTAGTACTGCACCTTTCCCCTTTACAACGTGTAGCAATTATCTGCGCATATTTGCAATATCCATATGATTAATCGGAAGTCACACCAAGCACGTACTGTCTGACTTACGCTGATTTGCCTTGTGAGGAGTTATCTCTCGCAGAACAGTCACATTTAAGGGACTCTGACGGTTGGGCATGGTGCGAGACGCGATTTAACCGAGGCAGCCGGCCCGTGCATCAGCTGAACATGGTGAAATAAGTACTATAGCTGACATCCACGAGAGTGCGGAAGACGATACCGGACACTTGGACCTATTCGTCGCCCGTGAACATAATACGGATTATGTCCTGCTTGTTCAAGACTACAAGTAAAGTAATAACATGATTCTTCGACTTCATTGGTGCCGCGTTGCTCTATCAATCGTGCGACTGCTCCGAGGGTCACATACATTTTATCGGCGCAATGGAAGCCGGATCTTCCTCCTAGCGATATATTTATAGGAGAACTTCACCTCACACGAAGTACATTATCATGTCAACGCTGCAGGCCGTCCTTCCACCGTATCGGTGGCTTAGGGTTTAGGATCAGAAGTGCAACTTCCATTTATATACCGCATGAGTTTTGGTTACCTAGGCAAGATGACAATGTCTTCAACTCGGAATTTGAACAGCGTCGGGCTCGTTCTGACTCTCTGGCAGTTGATATGTCCTCCTTGTGGTCTGTTTGAGTCTAAAATGATGTTGACAGTATGCGAATCGACGAGCCTTGTACTTGAGTAGGGTTGGTCGAACGTAGTCAACGCATATACTTTCTTGCCTTTGCGTGTACCTGTGCTCTGCTCCCGTAAGCATCGACTCGGTTGTATTTCCACAGCGTCACTCATCTGTATTGAGTTATTCGGCTCCAGACCCGAGCATCATATCACGAAATCTTTCGGGGGATGAGGCCATAAGAATGGTTATCCAGCTGGACAGATGTGATTTGGCTTTGTATACAATGGTCGTTCTCGCCTTCTATATGAGAGAAACACATGTTCGTCACACGTCAGAACAAGTTTAGATCATCGTGGTATCATCATGATTACGGATAGCGGTCATACTCACTTCCGTTGCCTGGCACTAGTCCGCGGTCACTGTGCAACAAATTGACCAGAACGATACTTTTAAGGCCCACAAAATGGTGTCTACCCCAATCCTGATCGTAATGACCAAGGGAAGCGGTGTGGGCTCTGTCATCACCAGATTCTGACCAGCTGATATATCAAAGCCCTGTGATGAGCGTATGAGCTCAATGTATCAATCTCGGTCACCTACAGTCCTATCCCATATATATTCGTGCGCGCGCGCGTCGATTCATCGCATCCCGATCTCCGTCCTTCCCCTGTTTCGTCCCCTACGTACCACCCCTGATCACCATAACGACTGCGAGATGATCGACCGTCCAACTCGATAGCTGAGATTGCCTTCTGATCTGATACGCTCTTCAGAGCCCAAACAAGATGGTACGTCGTAATACTGTCTGTGTCTGTGGGATCCTGTTATGCTGTCCGTCTCGGGACTTCCGAGTTCTGACTTTCAATCTGAGCGCATTGACTTGCGACAATGTAACTCTAGGCCTCTTCGGCGAGAGGTCAACGACTTTAGGTGTTCAGATAGTACACTCCGACACTCGTCTACTCGATAACAGTGTCCATACAGCGCTGACTACGAGCCCGCTGTGGTTTCGTTAGAATCAAACAATGAAGAATATAGGCCTCGTTCTCAAAGAAACTCCGACATGGTGCGTCATTTCGTTTTGGGCCACCGCCATGCAAGTCTTGACTGATGAAAGATTCAAACTCTCATTTTTTCCACTCCGACCACCATGCCGTCGATGGCACAATCTATCCTACGCGCTTGCCCTTCTGCAGCATCCGACATTGTCTTGATCGCCGAAGGGATACCCACAACAGGTCTTGGCACCGCACACATTCCTCAAACTACGATCGTCCGATTCGTCCCGTCATCCCACGATGCAGTGAGCGCCATTTTCCTTCGGAATATATCATTGATATATCTAGCATCATTGTTTCTGTAGGGCACCAGTCAGCCCTGCAGACGCACTGGATATATTCGTTGATACATCAGTTCTCGTGAGTGCATCGACCATTCACGGCGTTGCCGCATATTCTCATCGAGCAGCTTCATATATTCCTGATATATCAACGCCTTTGAGCGCCATTCGCACTCTTCGCAGTATTTGATCTGCGATCTTCATCAGTCCGTTGATAGATCCGCTGTCGTGAGTTGATCCATCGCGAACAGCATCCCCACGTGTTCTGATATATCAGTTAATCCATTCCCTCATGCAGGATTATCTGAGAGCATTGCACACGGCTGCATGCCGCAGCAGGCGCTCTGGAAGCCCGCTTGATGTATGACTGATATATTCTAGGTCCAGCCATCAGATGCCGCATGCGTCGTATCTGCCGGTTGGCACGGCAGCCACTATAAGTACTTGCGCCATAACACACATATCGCCTGCTTGCCCATGGACTCGGGCCTCTGGGGTATCGTCTCGTTCGCCCTATCCTCTCGGAATTGACGCATTCGTGCTGTAGCTCGGTATCCTGATACGACACGTCCGAACGTGTGGTATGTCCGATCGTCAAGGCAAGGAGCCCCAATTTAGTTGCCCCAGGTAATGTTGCACATTCGCTCGTCGGCTCAGTGGAACCAGAAATTGACGACGCTGCGCAGGGCCATATGCAGAGATGGGCACATATCAGTAGTACGGGCGCTGGGATGTGTACGAACATGGATTGATTGGTCTCTCGCCCGAGACAGTTACTATTTAGCAAGGGAGATGAACCGTAACCAGGCCAGAATGCCACGCCGCCAGACATGTGCCAGCTACACACAGCTGTTACAGTTTACGTGAGGTAGATAGCACCGGGCGACGTGTTTTGTAGAGTAGTGTGCTGTCTTGTTCTCCACGAGATGTGTACATCAGACTATCAGCGCTATGACTTAAATAGAAACAGAAAATGTACTGCTTCGGTCTCGTCAAGATCGTTCTGGCTCACCGCCCGTGCTTAACATAGCTGCTACAGCTTACACGAGGTAGATAGCGCCGGGCGACGTGTTTCGTAGAGAAGTGTACTGTCTTGTTCTCCACAAGACGTGTACATGAATGCTATGAAACAAATAGAAACAGAAAAATAGAATGTACTGCTTAGGTCTCGGTAGGATCGTCCTGGCTCTCCATCCATGCTGCAGATGTATGAGTAGGGTCTGGATCTCCCGCGCATTTCTGGTCCTCCATATACGCAAGTGGGTTCTCGGCGTCATGCTCCTCCTCAGTTGTCTCGGGCTCCGGCACAGCCATCCCAAGGTCCATGTAGATGGGAACATCTTGCCATGACGTTTGACACTTCTCGCGCATTGACGAACGGATATCAGCTTGGCGACGTGCATAAGCTACCAATCCCTCCGCATAGTCCGGCATAACCGCAGTCGTCACAGCATCCGCACGAGCAAGCCAGTGATTGCATTGCCACTGATAGAATTGTTGAACCCGGCGCATCTCCTCCTGGACAAGATCGCACTCTTCCTTCCAACGCTGTGCGCGAGCGCGCGCCTTGCACCATTCAATACGCAACACTGATACATTGGCACAGTCAGTAATTGATGACAGCTGTCATTTCAGAAGGTACTTACTGTCGTGCAGCCCAGGATCGGACGCGCCGTTGTTGCCAGCCACTCCGCAGGTCTTCCAGATCCATGACATCGTACGGTGACCTTCGGTTTCGAACATCTCACCAGATGTGATAGTCCGAATGTCGCCGTCAAGAAGCTTGCGCAAAATCGAATCCCAGCCGGACTTGCCAAGCCGAGCGGCAAGGGCGACGAGGGCGTTGCGTGCAGCGCGATAAGTTGTGCTATCAGAGTTGATGTTTTGTTGCACGGTCTCGATGATGCTGCGTGCGCGGGTGGTGGGTCGCTGGCCACGGACCCATTGGTTCTTGAATGTGGTGAGGTACGAGCGTAGCCGGAGATGGAGACGTAGGTTATCCAATGCTTCATGTGCTTGACCCTCTCGCAGTTGCCACTCGTAATCAAGGAGGGTGGGATGACACAGTGCTGACGGTGGGATTTGCGATGGTAGGAGCAAGGGAAGCATTTCTGCATGAACGTCGGAAGCCTTCGCAGTCATGACAGCCCGAACAGTGTCGACACCCGATATGTATGTGCGTTGCACCTTGAACCACGCTTCAAGCTTGCGCTGGAGTAGGTTGCGACGCTCCAGAATCTTGCTGCGTTGCGCATCTGATGCATGAGGACTGAGCGCTCGGGAGTCAACACAAAGCTGCCGCCTAGAGAACTCTTAGGATAATACAACCTCAATATATTGGGTACATACTGTTGTTCTTCGAGTACAAGCCCAGTGGATATGAATGCACTCGGCGACATGTTTTGATGCCAGACCAGGGTGGATTGGATGCGATGATTTGTGCTAGCTTCTTCTTCGGCAAGTCGCAGATGGACTGTAGCTTGTGTGAGCGCTAAGTTGTGGACAATGAGCAAACACGATCAGACGGCACATTGAGTACATACTTGGGACTGTGGTCGTGAACGGGTTCTTCTGTGAAGGGTCGCGCTCCCACGCATTGAGCTCGGCTGCCCATCGGGCGGATTGCTCAGGGGGTATCGCAGACTCGAACTCTTCGAACTCGTTCGTATGGAGGTAGCAATTTTCGGCTGCTTGTTTCGCCCTCTTGAGGAGCGACGATACTGTGAGAAGATGTCAGATCATTTTTGGGTCATATCGTCGAACATGCTCACCTAAACGCGTTATCTTTCTCCAATTCTGGTCACTAAATATGTCGTCAAGGAAGTCGAAGCGAGCGCCAGGACCCATTTCTTTGGTCATAGGTCCGAAGATATTTATCAATGCCCAGCCACGTTCCAGCCTCTCTCCATCGTTTCGAGCGACGCCGAGTGTGAAATTGAATGAGAAGTTATCTCTGCACCGGTCCTGGTGTGCCGGAAGATGGAACTTTGGGATTAAGAAAGTAGTTTGCTTCCTGTAGTCGTCGAACTTGTCCTTATATACACGAGCCCGCTTCCAGAAGTTACGGGACCACTGGCAAGCGATGTCGTAGGAGACGACGATCAGGGTTGCAAGGAGGATCTGCATGGTTGTAAAGAAGATGTAGTCCACGTTAACATAACTGTAAACAATGGTTAGACAACACATATATCTATTAGCTCGGCACAAACTCACCGTTCACCCTTTTGGAGGTCGCCAACCGAGCACGGGAGGCGCATCTCGTGTCGGGTGCATTGAACTGACACAACGCCGGTTGTTGCGAGGCTTTCGTAGCCTTTGATGTTTGCGAGCTTGACAGCATCGTGATCGTTGCAGTTATTCGTCTCTTCTTTTATCTCCTTGCCGAAGGTCTTAATGTGGTCCTTGTAGTCTGAATCCTCGACAAAATAGGCCTGGCCATTGCAAAGACTGGGGTCGGCGGCCTCAGAAGAGACCTTCTTCCGCTTGAGGCGGAAATTGCCGTCGATGCCGACGAACAGCCGATATAACCAACTGTAACATAAATTAGCAGCTGATCTACCATATGAGCGGCCATACTCACCTTCGCCCAGAGGTGGCATCTTCCCAGTCCGCAGGAAGGTTCTTTCCCGGATGTGGGCAGGCCGGACACAAGACCGCAAGTTCACCTGGGGCCATCGAGGCGCGACCACCCGTGTCGTGTCCTCGGCCGCCACGCTTGAGAGCCTTGAGATATCGCCATTCTCGTATCATACGAAGAAAGGCAGAGTACCGAGTCTACATGCACCTTCAGCACCGTGATCCGAGAGAACTATTTTGCATACCTTGGGAGGATATAACCCTGTGTTATCGGTGCGCCTAGCGATGGTATTGTAAAACGCCTGCGCCGATACACCTGCTTGAGCAGATTCGAGATGGAAATGTTCGAGTACTCGGAATGTTGCGCCGGTCTTGGGAGCAATCGTCGTGGCCGGAAATATACGTGCTCGAAGCAGTTGTTGGGTTTGTTGAAGCGCGGTTTCGCAATTGCAGAAGTCCAGTCCGACTTCATGGATACCGGATATGTCAAGGAGGACGAAGTCATCGCCAAATGCTCGAGTGGGATTGATGCAGCGCTCGCCAGGAGAGTGTCCGAGCTGAATACGAAGACCCATTGACTTCAGGGTTGTACGCTTGAAGTGATCCTCGGTCCAAACCTGTGGTAGAATTCATAAGTAACGGTGAAGCACTAGTTAGAGGAAGAACCCATACTCGTATGCGATGCAATGGGGAACGGAGATGAAGGCGGAGCGTACATGTCTTACAATATAATCGGAGATCATGGCAATCTTCACACCGGCATGTTGCTTCTTCGATGCCGCAACCTGGACACTGATCTGTCCTGAAATCCCCTCGGCCTTCGTGACGAATCAGCTCTGCAAGCCAACGGTCTATTTCCGGTATCCACAGCTTAAGAGGTTCATCCTGTAGTTGCAAGTCAGCTGTTTTGTCCTTGAATGCAAACTATCACGTACACCACGTGTATGAGAATGGGGAAGATTTGAATCTCGCTTCTTCAAGAAATCGTCTGGGTCAATACCCTCCATTCCAGAGCCATCTAACTCCGGATCGTCGACCAGACTGTCGGGAGGGGCTTCTTCAACGGCCGTTGGTTGCGGACGCTCTGGACTGCCAAGACCATTAGGAGTGTTGTTGTCCTGGTCGGGAACGGCATAGTAGGACGAGCGAACAGATATGCTGCCAGATGGACGTATTGTGTAGTGGGTGTGTCGGTAGACAGGCGGCACAGGCAGAGGTAGACCATCGTCATCGCTATCGGGGACGTCGTGTTCAGTAAAACGGACCTGACGACGGTGTTTAGGTTTACGCATGATAGAAGTGGGGGAACTCAGGCACTACGTACGGGCACGATGTCAAACTTCTTATACATGGAAACATGAGCCACGTGGATGAACCTGTAAGAGCGCTGAAGACAGCGGCTGTTCGATATATTGATGAATAAACTCCATTATGTGCTGTGGGCCGGAAGACAGTACAACGCGTTGACTATCATGGGAACTGACTTCACGGTGTTCCTTGGAGGTAGAATAATTGAGGGCTGAGCATTGGAACAAGATGGGATGTACTCTCACTGGGACGGACTGGAAGAAACAGTGTCTTGAAGCTGTACGTCTTGATTATGTTTGAGGTACTTCAGTCGAGAGAAGAGAAAAAGACAGCGAAAATTTATGAATAAGGTCACTTTTGCAGAGGTAGCAGTACTCACCTCACGACCACACTCACTAGAATCATGCTACCAAGTCGCCAGAGAGTGATATGATCCTCTAGGGACAGCAACGAGAGTCCTGTCTCACAAGGACGTGGCTTAGTTGATGCTCCCTTGTAGCATGGCACCTGGCCTTACAGCCCGGCATCTGAGAAGATACATATATCTTTTTCAGAAGGGGCAACGAATAGCAAAGGTGACAACGTACCAAGGACTTTCAAAGGGAAGGTTTGACCAAAGTCAAGGTCGTGTCGTGTCGGACAAATATGGTAAATACCGTCGTCAACGGCTGCGGCTATGGGACGGTTCAAGCGGGCCGCACATTTCTGTCCTGCTGAGATATCATTTCTGTCCTGCTGAATCTGTACTTTAAACATACCGATTGCGCCGCATTGTATCGTTATTCGCCATGTAATGAAGTATGTTGCATTCATCATAGTTGGCCTGGGGTACATACCCATTTATGAGTCACCATCAAAGGTCAGAATTACAGAACAATTCAAGTCTCAAGTCGAGAAGTGTACATACCAAGACGCTGCATCGCATAATCACTTGGACTTTAAGTTAAAATTTCATACATTGGCTGTTGGTCCGATACGGTAGCATTATCTAGAATATACTCTACATACGTTTACGAAGCCAGTTCAGGTTCTGCCACGCCAGCTTATGGTCGGCAACAGCCTTCAAGTACTCCTCACGTCCCAACTGACATATCTCTGCTTCCAATACTATTATCGCCAGGAGACGTGCACTCCAACACAGCCCGGTCTTTAACAATGCATCATCAAGCCCTCCCTGTGCATGTTTGCCGTAATCCTTTGTCCACTGCCTCAGTCGGCTTGCCCGCTCTTGGTTGATCTTGCAAACCAACGCATTGAATCCCTCATCCGAGCCCTGTGCCACATCCCTCCGCTCATTCCCTCGATCGATGGCGTGGCCCCACTGTTGGAAATTGATATGCTCAACAGAGCATTGTAGCATACGAAGGCGCAAGATCGGCAGCGTGAGCTCATACGGAGCGTCCCAGAGGCCGAGGCTCAAGTCGTGATTATCGTCCCATTCCTTCACAACGATAGGCTGTCGCGCCAACTCGAGGGCACATGGTGGGAGGTGTGATGATGTCCACTGAGCAAAGGGGCTGCGGGCTTTAGCTTGTCGAAGAATGTGTGCACGATGATTCTGTGCCTTCCGTGCTTCGCGACCCCTGTAACAACGATGATCAGTAATTTGAGGTCCGACATATCATGAGTATGATACCAACCTCTCACTCTCATTATAACGCCTCTTCTGATCGGCTCTGGAAGCCTTGCGGGCCTCCTCGTCAGGATACTTCGGTTTGCGACCCATGCAGGAAGTGTGAGGTCATAAGTCACGAAGTCAGCGGGCGCTGACTGCTTGAAGCGCCCGGTATGTGCTTTGTACACGCTTAACATCAGCCTTCAAGCCCGGATTAACTTTGGTTGTATTGCTGTAAGGACAATTGGATTGGACCGGGTTATATACATGTTTCAGTGCTTCCAGGCTCACACATGTAATTGTAATCAAAGCTCTAAAACATGGATTTATTCATGGGCGACGAACACGTGCCAACAACAGACAGATACAATGATACTGAACATACAATCATGCACGACCTACGACCTGACCTCCCGCCACTCAAGCTGCTCGAGCTACTGCTGGGGCTCAGGCAACCTCGGCTCACGAATCCTCTTGACACCATTGCGACGCCAAGCCTTCCTGAACGCCTCACATGCTTTATCACAAGTTTCATGCTTCTTCCAGCAGGCATTCGGGCAACCAACAATACAGGAATGCACAACGCCCCTGATACTTTAGATTAGATCATGCTATGAACGACGTGTGATAGGTAACATACCAGTCGTCGAACACGCCCGCATCATAGCCCCTGGTGACGGTGTACCATGACAAAGCTTCAGGATCATCGGGCGAAACCTCGTAACCAGCATCGATAATGTCTTGAGCGGGGTCAACGTAGATATTTGACATGTATGAGTTGTGCGAGGTGACCGAATATGTCGTAGGTTCGGAACGTCCTGTGGAGGGTAGCGGCATGGCCGGAATTGCAGTTGCCGCAGTGCTCGTACTGGCCGTCCCAAGGGAGTGCCTAGAGAGATGCGAGGAGGACGTACGGGACGTAGCCAATGCAGGCGGAGTAGACACCGACATCGCAGCAGCCGAGGATGATGAGCGTTCGCTTTGTGGGGATGTGGAGGTGGACGTGCGCAAGTCAGTGGAATGGGATCCCGGCCCGCGGTCTGCATGGCGATGCAACGCCGATGGAGATGAGACTGTCGTCGTGTTGGACACAGAAGATGATGGTGACACGGGAGCATCAGCTCGAGCCTGCCGACTAGGGGCCGGTGTGAGCTGCGACGTCGTTGAACCTGCAGATGTCGAGGTTGTCCGGTTCGACATGCCGCTGTGTGGAGCCGAGCGAGCTGTGGGTTGAACTGGCGCAGACGTGGTGCGGGAAATGGCGTGTGAGCCATCTGCACGAGTGCGTGAGGACCTCGAAGACCCAGTGGGAGGGGCTTCGTGGTGCCCGGCTGACCGCCGAGAGCTGCGCGTCGAACCACTCGTGACGGTTGTAACAGATGAGAGGGTTGACGAGAGGGTTGAAACAGATGAGAGGGAAGGCGAGAGGGTCGAGACGGGCGAGAGGGAAGGCGAGAGGGTCGGAAAATCTTCCCCAAGTAAGGAAGTACGCAGAGAGGCGATTTCGGCCTCTGTCATCTCGGTGTCGATGATCAGCATCTCCCGTCGCCGAACGCGCCTGGTGGTCGTAGACATAGGGGTGGTGTCTAGGGAATCGATCAGCTGAAATCAACCGAACGAATGACTGGGCACGCCCGCCACGCATGTTTGAATTTCATACCTTGTGACACTCCAGACGCACTAGTTGGCGTTCTGGGCTCCCGTTGTTGACGAGAACCCACAGGTTGTGCCTGCTTCGAACGTCGGGACGCTCGGTCGTGATGAGCTCCGCGAGTCGCAGTTGCAACCCCTGAGGTACTAGTCGCCTCTGCTGCATCGGCATAAGGTCAGTAGGTCAAAAAAAATTTCAGTGGGACAAAAAACGTCAGTATAGGATCAATCACGGTATGCAGGGAAACAATGTTCTCACGTTCTAGTCCATCCAGAGCGTCACCAATATCAGTCATATTGATATCGGACTCCACAGCGCGATCATTATGGTGGCGTCGGCGTCTATCACGATCTGCAGTCTTGTTGTGGCCTCCTGCGACTGGCTGAGATTTCTGGCGCTGGGACATCGTGGCGAATGTGCTAGACAACGAGGAATAGACGAGCTCGCTAGTGACCTGGTTTCCAAACGGCGTCCTGTTAGCATGGGACAGAAATGTGGCGCCAGGAGGAAATTGCCGTACCACGGGAGGGTTGGTGGCAGGATGTGCTGGCAGCAAGAGGGCAGAGAAATGTTTATAACTGGAGGCCCACGCGGCAGCAACGACGTGCCATTCATACCTTATTGGACGTTTGCTCTCCCATAGCCTGACAGAAACGCATCGAGGTGAACGACAGTGAGTAAAAGAACGCGTGGTATTTTGTATTGATACGCTTACCAATCTTCGAAAGAACCATGGCACCTCCTAAAAAGTCGTCGCCGGAGCAGCTAAAGTTTCTTATCTCCATGGTGCCGCTATTCCGCCAGTATCAGCAGGACTCGGTCCCGCGCCTGTTTTTCCCTATTGCAGAGACGAGGTGGCTTGAGCAGTGGCCAGAGTGGAAGGAGCTCTTCGGCGGTGACGTCAAGCCCATTCTGACCCCGGCGCAAGAAAAGGTGTATCAGAAAGCTGTGCAAAGTAGAAAGAATGTACGGGACTCGCCTTTCATCGTGTTATTCCGCTTGCTGACATCCGAAGAAGCAGATCAGAAACTGGTTCAATAACTATAACGGGGACCAGGGTCGCAAGGCCATGAGAACAAAGCCGCTGTCCGCATGGCTCGTTGATATGGTCACCCGGCCTCGTGGACAGCGCGCCCCACAGCTCGCGGAGCTGTATTCCCATCATTATTATTCGACTAAAGTCCAGCCCCTTGTACATGATTATGTCGAAAGTCGGCTCAGAGCCGGAGAGACAATTGAGGGCTATCTCTCGATTGTAAAACGACTTACTAGAGAGTGCTTCGAGAGTGAGTCTGATGAGGTGAAGGCCGAGATCATAGCGATGCGGGACATTGAGCGGACCGCGCTGTCAAGGGCGCTCGACGAAGACGACCAGGATCAGTCGACTACGCCGGAGAGCTATCAGTGGTACGTGAATATCAGGACTAGACCGAATTTGCAGTCGCTGACATTCTGCGTAGCTCGCTGGATGACTACTCTTCTGTTTTGAATCAGCTTCTCAGTGAGCTTCACCGACGGACAGGCTGGTGCATTACCGTGATGACAGGAGGACCCGAGCCGAAATCAGGCGGTGCTATACGTGTCCAATCGTAGGTGTCTTGTCAAGCCGGAATGCTTTGTGGTGTGCGTCTGCTGACAATTATTTTCTAGGATACATGCCGGAAGTGGCGAGTCTGGCCACGACTATGGAAAGGTTAATCCGACGTTTCATAAGGATACGATGATACCGTACATCTCGTTCCTCAAAGGGATTTATCGTAGGTGTCGGTCCTGCTTTTCACATGCCTTTAATTGATCAGTTGATATATGCAGCGAAGGAAGTGCGCGCAACCCGCGCTTTGGGTTACGTGGCACCGCGGCCCAGTGACGCTGATCAGGCTACCGGCGCTCAGGTCCAGCCCGAGGACGCCACCGGAAATCCTGCCAGTCTTGTTGGATTACATACATTGTCGGACCGTTCGTCTCCAGCTCCAATGGAGAGTGCCGGAGTAGCCTCAGGTGTCGTGAGCAACGAACCGGTATCTATGAATGCAGGTCTTTCAGCTTCTGTGTTCGTGATTGCCGGTGCGACCCCGACTGCGCTGTCTGTGGCAACTGAGAATGCACTCCCCAGCTCGCTGGTCCCGGGCGCAGTCCCTGTAGCATCTGAGCAGGTTTTGTCAGGTCCATTCTGTATCTCACAAGACGTACCCATGGCCGGACTTCAGGCGCCCCCAACAGGAACACCCCTGACAGGGTCTCATGTCGCATCTTTGCCAATCGTGCCGGACCCGACTCTTCTCCCTCACATCTCGGACACCCATGTGCCGTCCAATCCTAACCCAGGGTCTCTACTTTCTTCATCTGACTTCAGCAGTATGATCATGCCCCAAACCCTCGGTTTCTTCGACACCTCGGCATCTATATCGGCACAACCTGGTGCAGATACATTCGACTTCTCTTTCTCAGCGCCAGGCAGCTTCGGCATGGACTCCGGAACGACAACTCCGGCCGACAGTGCAGGATCGCTATTCGATCTGGGATCTATGAGTGATATATCACTTTTTTCAGAAGTTGACTCACTGCTGATGACGATGTCTGATGCTGAGTTCGATGCAATGTCCAGTCTGTACAACCTCGGATCCGACAATGCACACTACAGCTCGGACCCAATCACTGCGCCCACTATCCCCGAGCCTGCTTTCCTTCCGCCACCACCGCCTAACTCCAACTCCGACATAGCTCCTGTCACCTCGACAACCAATGAGGTTCCAGTTCAAGGCCGCCCGAAGCGAACGACCAAGCCTCCACCGAGACCCGACGAAGATATCTCGATCGCTGCGCGTGCTCGTGAGCGCGAGTTGAAGCGTGTTCGCGATGCAGAGAAAGAGAACAATTCGTGAGTGAACCCTCATGACGGTGCACAGACCACATAAACTCACTGATTTGACCAGCTTGTCGCCTTCAAAACGCCAGAGAAGGTTCTGAACCATTGGGAGAGCCGCCAATGCGTAAGCGAGGGGTATGCCGTGTTCATTTGGATCCTTTTGTCGTAGTTATCTCGTTCTGTACATATCTTTCAGCCACTCGTTGCGATTGTTTTCTCTACACTTACCTCGCTACTGTCTAATGACTCTGCCGGGCTCCGTTATCTCGAGTTCGTGTGAGCACCGCTCGTTATTGCAATTGGACACCTATCGTGTATTTATAGTACTGTGGATGGCAATACACGTACCTCTGACAGCGCTATATCTGGCGGAGACCTGAGTCGAGGGATGTGGTCGACGTGTAGAACACAAGACAAAGGAATTAGTCAGCAATGTGTCTGTCAGAATCAAGAGCTATGCAGTACTCACGAAAGGTGGATGAGTAGCGAGAGACCTCAGCTCGTGACGTTTGAGCACTGCATGGCGATGGTGGGCGGAACCGCTGGATCGAGCGCGTAATGGCACCCGCGCAGGGCAGGGCAGGGCAGGGCAGGGCAGGGCAGGGACCGAAGCGCAGGCAGCGCAGAGCCGGAGCGCGGGCAGGGCAGGGACCGGAGCGTGGGCAGGGCAGGGACCGGAGCGCGGGCAGGGCAGAGCCGGAGCGCGGGCAGTGTAGGAGTCGGAAGGCGGAATGCAAATATGCAGGAAGGAGAGGGCGGAGCAGAATACTGCGAGTGCAGCTGTGATGGCGTTGACCGCACTTGTGTGCCTGCGGAATCACTAGCAGCAGGAGACATGAGCGGGGCAAAGCCTTATATACCTCATACGTACGGGATATATCCACTGATACATCAGAGAATATATCGGTAGATATATCAAGCTTACCTACGATCGCGCAGTGCTTAATGCATCATGATCGTACTGTGTTTAGAGGAGTTTGATACATCAAAGCGACAGCATGGCCTGCTGTCATCGATGTGTATAGAAGACCAATTACAAAGCAAGCTAGGCCGATGTTTCAGGCTATGTTACACTATATTAATGTGCTTGTGGGTGGAATAAGGCGAGTCGTGCAGACAAAACGGTCACTGCTACAAAATATCAGTAGTGTTATATCAAAGAATACATTAATCCAGACCGGTCATCTAGAATCCCTCAGCGTCTGTCAGAAACTCGTGACCTGCGTTCGGTACAATGCGTTGACAGGATGCCCTGCTCGAAATGCTGTGTTCCAGATTCCTTCTGATGCGATTTATGCGACATCCAGGTGCGCTCCAGGTAAATAAAGCGAGAAGCTCACACACCACACTGCTTCGGCCATGTAGCACTGGCCGCACAATGGCCTCCCTGTCTGCGATGTAAATTAGCCTACTTCTTCGGCGTAGGCACTCTCATAGCTATGTAGGCAAGGCTAAGGTAGATCCGGTATATGACGAGTTATCTCTGAGGACAGCTATGACAAGGAGTCACATACTTCGCATACAGAGAAGGAGCGGTACAGAGAACTGTTGTAAATACACACCCGTAGGTGTGTGCAATAGCTCATTCACAATGCTGTTCCTGCATCTGAGCTCTAGCGCATGCTGCCCAGGCTCATCTGCCGCAGCCGCTACTCCTTGCAAGGTCACCGGATCCTGGAAACTGTTGTGTAAAGCATAATTTTAGTGCATATTGTTGACTGACATGGAGGGTACGGTAGCCGAGTTGCACTGAACGGGAAGTGACGCTGCATTTCTGAGCGCAAATAGAAAGAAGTAAAGTGAGCACGATATAGACTCGTGAAGAGTTTTATGAGCATATATGGATTGCTTTGAAGGTCCGACACGTACATTTGCTGGCACCTCGGCCTTGTCAATCCTGAAGTCCGCAGCCCCACAGAGCAGATGTCGGAGAAGAACTTCCATGGATTCCACGTGGGGATGAATATCGAAAGTCATCTATGTACCTTGTGGTGTTTCACAATGAAACGGATTGCGCATAAGTCAATGAAACCTTAGGACCGCTATGCGAAATTGTCAGACACTTGATTGTATCATCGTGGAGTGATCACTGCAACAAGTTACAACCATCCCGCGGATAAGAGAGGGGCAGGATAAAGCAGTAATGGTGCTGCGTACCTGTTGCGCCACTAGCTCGTCTGACCCAGTACCCGTCTTTACATCCTGATGACGAAGATAACGATGTTGTCACGTTGGCAAGGTTCATATGTTTGGTTTCTCGAGGGTGATCGGATGACGCGGCGACGCGCCGCGCGAGTCTACGAAGATTCAATATGACAAATGCACAGGGTCACGCCATACCAGCAGAGTGTTGTCGATGAAGAGGAACTGTTGCCCGGATGGTAGCTGGCAGATGATTCATGTCCCCTGCGCGCTTGTCTACCGTTAGTCAGCGCCTGTTGTTGAGACCTTGTCTGACTTGTGGCACTGCGATCCTGCTGCTGAGTGTACTATGATCACCTTCAGTGTACACCAATTGTCTATCGATAGTCGTTGAGGACGTGTGTTGGTGTCTCTGTTTTCCGGGCTTGTATTCATATCGATCTCACTTCTGGCGCGATGACTGTCGCGGACAGCGGCCGCCGGCAACCATGGATTTTCGGGTACGACGACCAACTGTTGCTCAGTCTCAACATACGTCGTTTCTCCTTGGCATATACTTATACAACAGGGAAACCTCGTGCGTCCGCAAGTGGTCGCTTTAGTCTTTGAAAATACACTCTGTAAGTCGACATACCCTTCCACGTCAAGACACCCAATCTACGGGCAAAAAAGGTATTGCCGCGGTTCGCATAACTGCTGCAGCGGGACTGCATGTCGTTGCATATATCAAGATTGGCACATTCTTCTGGGTCAGACGACGGCACCCGTGAGCAGTCAAAGGGGCCTGCTTCTTAATACAGACTGACAATTGGACTTTTGATGAGCTTCCGTGGTGCAAAGACAGGTCAGATCCACGTGCGATAGGACCAGCGAACAGTTCTCGTCATGCAGAGCGCGAGGGGGTCTCTGAAGGTTTCTTGTGTCGTGGCATGTAAGTTCTGCGCCATATCTCATTGCACTACTGAGCGTGAGGGACCTCGAAAGCATATATCACTTTCTGCTTTACGCATCGTTTGGGAGTTTCATTCCGTTCAGATCACAAAAGTGCTCAAGATCAGGGCCCTCGTTTTCAGCTGTGGCGGCTGTCCACGACTAAATGATATGTCACTGATTCTCATAGCTTCTCCCTAAGCATATGTTGCCGAGCAAACCCCACCAGTTTTTACACGATACACCTACTGATATCTCTACAGTCCGTGATGCCATCGTTACGCCCTGGTGTTCCTCCAAATGTTTTAGGGCAGACTTGAAATTCGTCCTTTGTAGATTGTAGCTGTTGCCTGAGCCTCGAAGGGGTGAAAGATGCGTTCTGCATGTTCAGCGTGCCGGGGACTACAAGGTGTCTCGTTTCCGTCACAAGGCCAATGGGTCTACAAGGTGGATGATTTGAGTATAGTCCCATGATATCTCAGTCCGCGTACTAACCTAAATCCTGAGTCTCGCGCCGCTCCGGCCACAGCGAGACTGAGACCTATGAGTCGTACATCACATGTGCGTTAATGGACCTTTCCTCTACGTTATACCCTGCCTCCTCGTTCTCCCAAGCTGAGTCGATGCCGTCATTCTCCGGGCCATGAACAAGTTGTTCGCCCATGTTATCGATTATTGAACCAAATCTGATACTGGACAACTGGGAGCAAATCTCCCAAGGTTCTCCTCGTACAAAAAAGGATATTTGTGTGTCGTCGCCGGCATCCCTTGCCACTTGGGTTAGGTGACGGAGATTGAGAAGGAAGTGAGTGATGATGGCGGAGGACAATCTGCAAAATGCGTATTAGCTGCCACTAATGATCAGCGACGTATGTAGTACTGACGGCATCGATAACTGAGCAGCATAGATAAACACCTGAAGCCACATACTTCAGTCCAGACCCGAAGCATGGCAAGTCATGGACACCTACATTGGATGTCCAGCCGGCAATATTTAGCGCGTTCAAAGACAGCAAGCCCCTTGATTTTGAGCTCAGCCGTCTGTATTTTGGCATGTTCCTGACGATACTCACAGAAAATACAAGGTTCCTGCACTTTCAGTGAGCAAATAATGTCAAAAGAGACATGGCTCTGCATACCATCGCGGAAGAGTAAGCTCATAAGGGGAGTTGAGACATTCCGTTGGCGGGCCGACAGTACTGTTACATATGTACTTGACCAAGTAACTGACAGGACGATGGCGTCGGCTAGCATCGCGCACACTCGCGTAATTATCTCCGCTGCTTATACGTGAGTCAACCAATAGCTTGATTAGTTTCAAGACACACCTCTACATCGAAATATGTATATCGACGGCTGTTATTCGATACTGTCCTGTGCGCTGACATACCTGATGTAAGTAGCTTCAGATACATCCTGGAAATCGAGGCATTGATCCCCCAGAAATGGTAGCGTGACAATTTCCCAATGATTCCCAGAATAGCTGTAATACTGTTATTGAGACGTAGAAGAGAGGATTAATATATGTACAAGCTCTCAAACTAACGTTTGACCACTGACCGCGTTGGAGCCTACGGGTACAAGACTCAATAAGATCACGATAACGGTGAGAGGCCAATTGCCCTTGCTAAGCGCATAGACACGCATTCCTGAGAACACTGTTGAATCCATGTCAGTCATGTCGCAATGGATACACTTCTACCACTCACCGGCCCAAATGACGAATAGGCTTAATTCGAATGCATAGCCCATATACAATGATACGACATAGCTGAGAATGGATGAACAATCAGCGAGTGAAGTAGAACGATCAATACTACTCCAAACCTCTGAGACATTGTGGATCAGCGAATGGTAGCTCGTCCAGAATGAATCAACATACAGAGACTGTCACTGGAGACAGAAAGCTTATGACGAGATTGGTGGCCGTCCACAGGAGGATGAGCGACCGATTCATGTGATACAAAAATATCGCGCCGCTCATTTTGCGGCCCCACATCAAATCCACCTCCCTTGACATAGTACAAACATGGTCGTAGATGACGAAGCCTGTGAATAGTAGGATTATCCTATGAGGAGAGCCCGATCAGGATATTCCTTACATGCTGCCGCGACACTGCAGTAGTTCGCAATGACACTGAGTGGAGCTCAGTGTTAGGCATTGTGGAGATGGACCTTATGTAGACTCTGTCGTACTCACGCAGTGCTAACATAGCTGAGTGTCTCAGCATCCAGCGGGCCGTATACTTGAGCCATTGTTCGAGTCACCGAGAGTAATAGATGGGGGAAAGCTCTAATGATGGCAGAGCATGGACTGTGTGAGCAATTGTAGCTTTCCTCAGTGCCTCCATCGCCACATGCATCGTTGGGCGGTCTGTTGTAGAACACGCAGCATGAAACAGCTCGGATTTGAGCCCACATGTTTCTCGTTCGAGGCCGACATAGACGGCAGAACACCGAGGGAAGTAACTCGGGACGCCCAAACCTGAGTCGATGTACAATCTCATCAGGCGTCAGATCTCAGTCCCGAGCCTGCTCAGACGCTCGCTGTAAGTGGTAGCGTGAATCTAGAGCGCTTGCCTATGTATCTGAACCAATGCTGGGAGACAGATGTTTCTTCGACTCGATCGTGCTTTGAAGTCAACATCGCAAGATGACCGTAGTTGCCAGGTTCGCTGAACGACTGTAAACCGAGGACAATGATGAACGTGATTTCCCTCAGCTGTCGATGAGGAAGAGTAGAAACTCAACGACCGTGATGTCAAGACTGATATATGCTGAATATGGTCTAGGGCTCACTAAATCCACGCAGCTCGCCCAGGATACAACGATGATATATATCCACAAAATATGCGGTGGCGCCAAGAATGACAGATGCCTGGATGGTCGAGACGTCGTTGCGCTGTGACTACTCGGGTCAGACTGATCATGAGTCCAAACGCCTGATACCTGATCAAAAAACCATGCAGTGGCGATTGGATATGTTGGGCCTGCTTTCGAGAGAGAATTAGCCTTAAAGCCGACTTGTGTGCACCAGCCGTTAATGATTTGTTACAATTCGCGATGCCCCAGTTCATCAACGAAGTCGTACCCCAGGTGCTACTATGGCCGGATGAGGTGTCAGCGTGTAGGTTCGTTGATCACGGTTTACATGAGCTACCCACACTATGCTCGGAATTCGAAGTACGGGGGACGTCCTTGCGCATTACCCGTATACAATGATCTTGAAAGCCATGCGAGCTGTTTTGCCGCATCCATCCTGAGATACCGGCACCACCCAGCATAGCTTGTGGTGATCCAGATGTCAATGTTTCGGCATTGCGCGACCGCATTGGGGCACACTATCAGTGAGGCAAGGAGAGATCCCGTCAGGCCGCTCATATAACGATGTGGTCCTGCTACAAACTGAGATGTATCCTCAACTTCTACTACGAGAATGAACGTTTAGGGCTCACTTGCGTGCATCTCTAGGTTCGCGCGTGTCGCACCCCGGAGAATCGTTGAGATTAGCTGATATCGCTCATTCGGCGATGACAGAGTAGTAGATGGTGCTCAGACTGAGCCTTCACTTCAGACGAGCCTCTCCCTTTCCCGTGATTGTCGTCTTGCGTCAGAGGCGACGTGATCATCTTGCGCTTGGTGAAAGCAGCCAGCACGGCAGGCCGAACGTCTGACAGTAAATTGTCCATGGGTCAAGAAGCGTCAACATATGTTGATGTCGGATTCCTGGTACCGGCATGCGGCATGTGACACGTTAGAGATGCAATTGCTTTGCGTTCATTCAGCACAATAATTGCGAGGAGATGTCTACGGACACAACCTCCTCTAGGAGCTTGAAGGTCAGAGTCAGGCCTCCATAGGTCTCCACGACTTTCGGGCCTGAGAACTTTCGCCTTAGCGCCGACCGCATCACGCGCGATCGACGGGCGCCTAAGCGCAGCTCTGGGTTCTCTAGCGGCCACTCCTCCCGTTACAAAACGCTAGGATTCCATTCAACTAGCCTAGACTGTAGTTCTGTGTTGGAGTGTCTAGCTCAAGATGACCTCACAGAACTCTCCTCAGCTGAGTATACCGCTTCATGTCAAATACATCCAGTCCCTCGGCGAGGTCAGCTTCTCTCCCAGTTCACCATGGCTCCGACGGCTGACCACAAATTGGGACAGAACCAAGATGATCTTATATTCCATATGACCTCGCATCTCCGGATGAACGCAATATACTGGGGCTTGACGGCAGTATCCGTAATGGGACACAAAGACTCGCTCCCGCGAGACCAAATGGTAGACTATGTGATGAGCTGCTGGGACGAGACGGCAGGTCAGGTTCGTTCTGTTCCGTATGCGGAGCTGTGATGGCTGACGATGAAATGCGTATGAACTAGGCGGCTTCGGCGCAAGCCCAGGACACGACGCACACATTCTTTCGACCCTCAGCGCGATCCAGATCCTCACCATGCAAGATGCGACAGACCGGCTCGACGTTCCTCGAATCGTGAAGTGTGAGTCATAACAGTGCTTGTGAATGATATGGCGGATTCTGACGAGCCGGTCCGACAGTCATCGTATCTCTCCAGCAGCCCTCTGGCGTAATTGCCGGCGATTCTTTCGGTGAAATCGACACACGATTCCTGTTCTGCGGCATCCTCGCTCTATCCGTTCTCGGGCATCTGCATGAGCTGGACGTGGACAGTGCTGCTGGGTACATCCGGCGATGCAAGAACTTTGACGGAGGGTACGGCGCGCGGGAGGGAGCAGAGAGCCACGCAGCGCAAGGTATGTCTCGCCTTTTCCACTCTCATCATGGAACTGACCCATACTTACAGTGTTTGTGTGCGTTGCTGCTCTCGCGATTCTCGGACGGCTGGACGAGATTGACCATGAGACGCTCGGCTGGTGGCTCGCGGAGCGACAGTTGCCCAACGGCGGATTGAACGGACGGCCGGAGAAGCTTGAGGACGTGAGTGCGAAGCCAGAGCGTGCCAAAATGCGTCGCTGATTTGTGGCTACTAGGTGTGCTACAGCTTCTGGGTGCTCTCTTCGATGTCTATTCTGAACAAGATCTCATGGATCGATACGGATAAGCTCACAGAGTTCATTCTCTCTGCTCAGGTATGGCCCTCCTGATCTCGTCTGCATCCTCTGCTCCCCTACTAATACAAGTTGTCAGGATACCGAAGACGGTGGAATCGCAGATCGTCCGGGAAACCAAGTCGACGTCTTCCATACACTCTTCGGAGTCGCAGGTACGACTTCGCTGTGTCTATGTGCACTACATTCGTTGACAGGCGTGCACTAGGGCTATCGCTACTCGGCTACCCCGGCCTCGAAGACCTGGACCCGGTGTACTGCATGCCCGCGAAGCTCATCACCGCCAAGGGGCTGAAGACAAACTGGCAGGCGCTCCCGCGGAGACAAGCATGATACGAGATGGGGGCTGAACGAAGCTCAATGCGGTGTATCATTGGGATGAAGCAGAAGATCAAGAATATAGTGTATCTCGTGTATCTCTAACATGTACTGTGTATGCGGAAAGTCTGCCTGGCTGTGCACAAGACCTCCTTCTGTCAAGGATACCCTCCATATCACTCCTACGCTGAGCCATGGAGGCGACAGATATAGATGATCCTCAATTGAGGCGGAGAGATCTTCGATCATGTCGAGAGCTGGAAGTCTATCCTGAGTTCAACTTTCTATGAACGCAGTGCATGTTCTTCTATCAACCGGTCGGAATGCCAAGTTTCAAGGGCCTGAAGATTCTGAGAGCGGAGAAGATGTTGCAAGACGTATCGCATAGCTCAGCCGTATAGCTGATACACAAGCAACACTTTCTCGAGGACTCTGTGATGATGTCTTTAACCTCAGTTTACCTCCCGCGAGAAAGCAAACCACTGACTGTTTGACAGGAAGCTTTATGAAGACTGCAGTTCTGTACCGAGATTGGGCTAGCCACAGAGAACAAAAGACCGTTCTACATCATGCGAATCCCCCATCAGAAATTCACACCGTGATCGCTTGAGACAAAATCAATGCACTACGTGGTACGACGCGAACGAATATTAGAGTGGACGTTGTGATGCAGAACGAGCCAGCACAAGATCATGTATTGAAGGGAATATCCACAGAGAAGTCCTATCAGTCTAGTAAATAGATTCTGCTCAAGTAGAGGTAGGTAGGAGCACCGTCTGGCACCTGAAGGAGAGCAGAGTTCAGTGGATACGGCTTCCGGTAAGACAGGGGACCAAATTTCTCAATCGCTTGTCGAAGGGTCTTCAATGCCGTCTTATGCCGCTTACCAGTCTTATCACCTTAAAAGTCCGCTTGTTACCTGGTTGGTAGTGTCCCTAAGGAGTCTAATCAGACGTCATACTCTTGGCGGTCCTGCCTAGCGTGTCGTCCTGAAGTTCAAAGTGCTCCACGTTCATCTCCGGCTGCAGGCAGTGCTCGACGACTTATCTCAACGTGTCTGAGCTCTCTACCTTTCTTGCCTATCAACTCCCAGGGCTAGTCCGAAACCACTTTCTCTTAGAGGCTAGCACTCTCTACACGTTACAACTACCGTCATTCCAATCTATCTACTTCTAATAACACACGTCGTGCATGGTGCACCGTTCAACGGACTCACGTCTGCTTTCGAACCTGCTCGTACATGAGAAAGAGTACTCCAAAGCACTAGCTGCTCTTCTCTCTGCGTCGACTGCGTCGCTGGCCTCCTTCGCGGCGTATGCCGCCGCCTCACCTCCGCCTGTGTCTACGGTGATTGTTGCCGTCGCAGGGGCGTTTGCTGGCGCGGACGATGCATTACGACAGTATGCTATAGCGGTCGATGCGTGGCGCGAGCAGCTGGCGCGTCTCAAGGATATGGAGGATGAGGTGGGGAATGTCATGCGCGACCGCGAGATTCTGTGAGTAATTCACCATGGCTTCATTCCGTTCCTCCGTTCGAGTTCGGGCCACTGTCTCAGACATCTGGAGCTGGATGTTTTGAACATCTGTTCTTGGTGGCACGGGGATGCCGTACGTACGGGAACGTCCTCTTCCCCGCAGTCGGCGCTCAAGTCGTTGGGGAATGGGTCGTACTCAGTGTCGGTTGATACGGCCATATCCGCTTGTGTGGAGTATTCGCAATCCAAGTGGACTGCGTATGTGTCACCATTGGGTATGCGGACAAGTACTTCCTACGGGGTTTTTGCTATAGACTGGGCGCTCAGCTCGACGACGTTGGTCTAGCTCTCCACTAAGCTAACACACCGGAATGTTCAGCCTGTCATGATATCTCCGGACGCGGATCTTCACTTCTCTCAGCTTCGATTCTGACCTGTCTACCATGCGAGTCCCACGTTAGCTGTGCCATGACTGTCCAGCGTGGAATACGCGTGGTCAAGCACTCCCGCTACCATTACATACATCTACGCCCAAGTTCCTGTGATATGCGACACTTACTGACTGGGGATCCGTGTTAGTGTCACACGTCTTATCAAAGCGTCCAAGAAACCCGGACCGTCAAGTTCCTCCCCCTTGCGCTCCCCGTCTCCTTCCCCTTCCACATCGTCGCTCCCATCGTCGCTCTCTCATGGAAGCAAACTTGAACTTCCTGTCGGGTCCAAGTTGTCTGCTGCCCAGGCCGAGCTGCAGGCGTGTGAAGCACATCTAGCATCGAAAGAACGCGCGCTCGACGGGATGCGCGTGAGTACGGTGCGCAATGGGCTTCAAGCTCGGTGTGATGCCTTAGCAATGTGCGGGAAGACATGGGACGGGATAGGTGCTGAAGGACTGCGGGCCCTTGAGGAGCTGAATGCTGGTCCGGACATTCCCAACGGCCATGGTGAGCACTTGAGTAATGTCTTCTTGGCACGTCCACTCATGTCCTACAGCTATCCCTATATCTGCTTCGCGCTATACCCCATCGCCTCCACCACGCCCAGATTCCGTATCCGGTCCGAAACCACGGTCATACACTCTGCATATCCCTCCGGCTCACACAATGCCCGATCTTGCATTTCCCGACGGCTCAACTGAGACCTACAGCTCCAAGCGCGTGTCTACAGTGGAAGAAGAGGACGAGGGTGCAGGGGAAGGAAGTAGCGTCGAGGAAGAAGGTAATGCCGTCTTCGAGGTACGCGAGAACGCCCGTTTTCCTGGCGGGTCTCGCACAAAAGGCGACGACGCTCGCAGTGCCTTCTCTGTCCGCGGTAGGTCGCACGACGCCGGGTCAAGCAAGCATCTGGAGCGCAGATCCGCAGTGGAGAGACCGTCGAAGCGGGACTCGTCGCCCAACGGCAAGGGCTCGGGGAGGCGTCGTGGCGGTTCCGTTTTCGGCAGCATCGCGGCGCTGTTCCATAAGAACCATGCGGCGTCCGGCGACGAGCATGGTTCGCCCAGTCACGACGATAGCCCGACGAAGAGTGGGCGCTGGCGCACGCGCACCGACAAGAACCTGCGCTCGAAGCAAGGAGACAGCTCGGACGAAGAAGTGGGCGCTCGGTACCGGTCCGCGACGCTGGCAATGCAGCGCACGGAGTCGCCGCTCCCGATGTCGGTGAGCTCACCGTCCATCCCGAGTGCGGCGGCAGTGCATGCAGAGGCGCAGCGCTTGAGGAAGAAGACAAAGCGATCCTCGGTACAACACCCGCGTAGCGCTGCGCACGAGGCATCTATGGACAAGGGATGGGAGAGCGATGACGTTGCAGTGAGCGGTAAACTTGCGAGGAAGAGCAAGAGGCCTACACAAGCGGGAAAGGAGGAGTCTCCTCGAGCGAATGGCAATGCCAGCTCTGTTCCCGCTACGATTCATGCGACGAGGTACACGCCCACCGCACACTCGAGTCTTGCGGCTATGGCACGAGACCAGGCGCAGGCATCTATGTCCAATCTCGCGCTCTCGAATCGCGACCAGGCACAGGCATCTCTCTCCAGGAACTCGTCATTGTCGAAGCAGTCGACCACGAGCGCTGCTTCTGCCCCTCCACGGACGAACCCGACGCTGACCGTCAATGGGTTCGGAAACTCTTCCCGCAAACGGACCATCTCACTGGACGTTCAGATCCCCCCTCCCAGCCCTTCCGCACGTTCCCCTCCAGCAGCAACGGTCAGACATAAACGTACTTCTTCCACCTCTTCTCCGGTCCCCCGATCCGGCACACTGCGCCTTACGCGTGCGAACGATGAGCCGAGCCTCATGAGCATCGTGGAAGGTGTTACCCGGCAAAATGATCCTAACAAATTGCTTGTGGCACCTCGCGCGCCGCCTCCCGGGAGTGAACTGCTCGCTGCAGAGTCGCTCACTGTCGTCCAAGCATCTTCGGCAGCGCCACCTTCTGCGGACAAGACTCAGCAGGAAGCTCAGAAGCCTCGCACGCCTCTTCCTGTAGCTGCTCCAACTCCTACAGCTAGCAGACCTACCGCGAAGATGCCACTCCGATCCGCTCTCAGGAACAGTACCAGCCGCACTCCGTCACCAAACCCTCCCATTCCGTCGACCAGCGTCTTGTCAGCACTTGATCAATCCTTAGCAAGCATCGCTCAGGCCACAGCAGTCAACGTGGCGCAGCACGACGACGAAGTCCACCTCGACGACCGCGCGGACTCTGTGTCCTCTTACGAAACGGGACATGAGGCTTTCGATGAAGACTTCGCCACTCCAATGGCGTCCGCGCGCTCGACCCCCTCCCCGCCACCGCCTCCTCCGCCCCACGATGATCTTTCGACACCCGTTGCACGCACGTCACCATTAGGGTCTGCACTACACAATGGACATATGCCCGCGAGCGGAAGCGATACATCCTTTTCGACCGGCTCCACGGTGATCGGCGGCAGCGCGCCCACGCGGCGCAAAAGCGTGCGCATGTCCCTTCCGCCGACGTTCTCCGCCACACCGCCGGCTATTGACGACGACTCTTCCAACGAGGCTGCAGTGCAGAGGTATGAGCCGTGGGCCACTCCGCGCCCTCGGCGGCGCAGCTCTACCACACCCGGAGATAGGGCTGCGGTCGGCTGGGCTACGCGGACGGATGGCCGTGCGTCGTGTGACGTCTGGCAGGACTCGAGCGACGACGAAGACGAGGAGTATGGCACGGCACGGAGGATGCTGTCCAGGTTGTCACGCAAGGATGCACGGTGAGGTGTTTTCTGGGGGAAATATACATATCCGGGTACGGACCCAGGACGGTCCCGACTCCCGTTGAGTCTTTTGTCTTGATTGGTATCTGGAAAATTCGGACGGTATACAATAGCGTTTTTTCCTGGTTATAGTTGAATCGGTATCGTCATTCTTTATCGTAGTCTCATCCATGTATACTTATCGGTAGCTTTGTCTGGTATATGATATGTCGAAATAGTATCTCCAGACCTTAATTTCTCAGCGCTTGAGCTCTTTGGCAGTGTGCAATCCTTGACGACGAACCCGAATACACTTAGACATTACGATCAGCATCCCTGGCTGTGCAACTGGGCAGGTGATAGATATGCCACATATGCGATCGTGTCCCTTAAGTGAGAGTGATACTAACTATCCCTGGTACCTGCAGCACGCGGTGGTACTCTATCGAAGAAATTGCTCGAGAATACAGTCATAAACTTCATCAGTATTATTGCAGAAGTATGATACTCATACCTTTCTCGAGTGTATCGCAGGTAACGCATTACCCGTGTGGTGTCACTCCCGACTTGAGCTTGAACACACTGCCTGAGGTCTCCTTACGTAAGCGATTCGTTATTCCTGACGGGCGCCAAACAAGATGGTCGGCCACCGCCATCCTCGCGCAAACGACCCTCGTACTCTTCTCGAGTCGCCCCCTGTTTAATTCTTTAACTACCGACTAGTACATTGCGCAAGACATGTCTGACGGCGAGCACCAGCAGGAGTCGAAGATGGAGGACGCCAACGCGCCCATCAACATCAAGGTGCGGCCCCTTTGCGCGTGCGGAGTGTGGCGCAGGCTGACCAGGCGGGGCGGTTGTGTGCGGACGCGATGTATGTGCGGCGCGGCGTGGGGTTGGCGATATATGTGCTGGTGGTCATATAGGTCTTGACCCAGACGGGCGAGGAGGTGTTCTTCAAGATCAAGCGGAACACGAAGCTGAGCAAGCTCCAGGGCGCGTACGCCTCGAAGGTCGGCAAGGACGTGGGCAGCATTCGGTACGTGTCGGCTTGTTGTCCTCGCTCTTCCCAGACTGGGTTTGCATGGCGCACTATTATCGTGTCCCCAGGCGATGTCTCTGGGTGCAAACCAGGACGCGAGCGCTGACTCGAGGGGCACTTCAGATTTTTGTACGATGGGGCCCGGATCAACGACGATGATACTCCTGCAACCCTGGAAATGGAGGACAACGGTATGTACTCCCCTCCTGCGCATTTCGGGCCTCATCTGACCGTTATATCACGCAGACACGATCGACGTGATGGTAGAACGTATGTGTTGGATACCTGCTGTCCCCCCCCCCTCACTACCTCCAGAGCTGCTGCTGACCTCTATGTCTGTCTACAGAGGTCGGAGGTTCGGCGTGATTCTGAGGAGACCTAATGAATATATTGTTTCCGCCTGTTCCTGTTCTGCTGTCGCAATCTGTATTCTCTCCCTCTTGCTCCGCCTAGTACTGCAATGTAGCATTGTGCTTTTTCCTCCCCGTCTCTCGTCGCACATCCAGTGATGGCTTCCGGTCCAGTTATCCTCAGATGTCATCAGATAGCTTAATGGAGGCAATATGCATATTACGGACACGGGCAGGCAAGTACGCGGAGTACTTGCCCGAGGATGCCAAGGTATACAGACAACACGGTAAAGACTGGTATCCCAAAGTCCACTCTCGGAAACAAACAAGACCAACTAAAACAACGGAGCACTCTGCATTTCTTTGGGTTTTCACTGCTCTCAGTTCACCTAGAGCGCGAACGCGAGTAGAGCAGCACCCGCCACGAGCAGGGCGGAAGCACCGGCGCGGCCCATCGCACTGTTCTTCTGCGCGGTTTGGCTGCCGCTCGATCCGCCGGAGCCGGAGCTAGAGCCGCTCGAGCCAGAGGCAGAGGCGGAGGTGGAGGCAGGCGCGTCGGTATCAGTCTTGCTGATGGTGCTGAAGAAGATCGATTGGTTGCTATCCGAAGCCGTAGGGAGCGAACCGTCCGCGCTACCCGTCGGCGCGGGTGTCGCGGACACGCTCAAAGAGAGCGAGCCGACATTGACACCGGCTTGTGAACACGCCTCCGAGAAGCCTATGGGCGCGAATTAGCCGTAGATTCAATTGCTATGCGAAGCGAGCAGCGAGCGTACTGGAGAGGTCCTCCTGGGCCTCCGCCTCGAGCGACGGGTCGGGGTCGAGGCTGAGCGCACAGTCGAGGCAGCCCACGAAGGACTGGGCGACAGCGGTTGCGCACAGGCAGCTCGGGTCGACGCAGCTCTATGTTGCGGAGGGGGGGATGAGATGAGTACTTTATCGTTATCTGGGCGGGACGGAATTACATACGGGGTCGTTAGCCGCGTTCTCGAAGGCCGCGCAGACGCTCTGGCACTGTGGAAGGGTGAGGACGCGTCGCACTTGGAGAAAGTTGTCTGGGCTGACCTGAGCAGGGACGTCGTCACCACCGTCGTCCGCCTGCCTCTTCAGCAAGGCGTAGATGGGGCTGCGAGTGCTGAGCGCGTAGCCGCTAACTATCGAGAACGGTAGGTTTGTTGTCAGCCAGATGTTCCTGCCATCTCACGCGTAGGATACGAACCTTGGCCCGCGAGAAGAGCAACAGAGAATACAGCAAGGGCGTACATGTTAGTTCAGAGGAGGCGGCTAAGAGAACAAAAGCAAGAACGCGACAGGGGGCAGTGACCTCGGGCTCAGAAGAAAGTAGGGCAGAGCTGATCCATCTTCCAGGATTGTCAATGGGCTTTTATACTTCGGATCGCCCGGACGCATCTGGCCTTACGTCCATGCACACGCTGTCGATCTGCCATCAAGGAAGGGCGAGTAGAGTCATGCTGTACGCGGCAACACAATGCCAAGCGGCACTGACGGCCCCGGTGAGGACAACGCGCACCGGATCGGGCGTCGTATTTCGCCTTTCTCGGACGGCGGATCAGGGATATCAAGGCACACCGGGGCGGGAGGAGGCCTGATTGGTGCAAGTTCCGGCGGAGAATGGGCAGGCAGATCATACAGCGCATCTCAGCACGTGCGGTGCTGGCTGGTGCTGGGAATTGACTGGAATGTGAGGAAATTCTTCGGTAGTTGGTTGCGGTACTAGTGGCTTGTCAGGTTACGCAGGATCCAGCTGTCGCTGCCTAGACCTATTGGCGTGATGGCACTTTCAGAGCCTCAAAGGACTTAGGCAGGCATCATATACGAGGATTGATGCACAGGGAATGTGAAAAACATGTTATAGCCAGGAGTTTAGCCAGAATGTTGAAGGCAAGAGTCAAGTCACCGCCGCCGCAGGTGCCTGACCAAGCTGACTCGCCCCTACTCGCCCGCCGGCGCTTGTATTGTTTCGGCGCTGCCACAAAATAGTTGTGTTGCCAAGGAAAGGTTGAGAAATTGCAAACTGCTTGGCGCGTCCGGTCTTGGCCCATTTTTCGCCGTTCTGGAATTGATCAATGGACATGAAAGCACGCTCAGAAAGGTTGACGAGGGCTGACGACGGATGGTTCCTCATCGCACCCATCTCCGACTAGGACGGACGTATCAGTCCGCCAGACCCTCACTTGCGAGGAAACCTAGGATACTGACCTGGGCTGAACTGGCTGAAAGGCCGCGACCTCATGCACTTACAGGCGCAGTCTGCATTCTGAAGCCAGTGACTGTCGGTACCTCACTGACATGCACCGCACAGTCTAGCAACGCCTGGGGTGCCTGCTCCGCCTCCAAGAAAGTCTTTCACATAATGCCATAGATCCTTACCCCAGGGCCCGGTGACCGATCACGGGGTTCAGCAGGGTTCAGCTGTACAGGTTTGTTCCTCTTACCGAGGCTTTGAGCGGCAACTCTGAGGCATCCTGTCGACTTCTGTATCTGGCCGATGATAACGGTCTCTTAGCTGGCTCGTGGACCTCTTCCAGTCTTCGTTAGCGCATGGGACCCGAATACACCTCACGCAGGGACGGACGCCGCACGAGCGCCGGTAGTCATCCAGAATCCCCTAGACACATCGATACTGGGATCTCCCGCTCCTTACCTTCCACCCGCGAAGCTCGTTTTATTTGTTTACTATCTCATACAGTCATTCGTCCAGCCTCGCCCAACTCTCTACCATCAGTTTCGACTATCGATTTATGGTCAATCCCGTATGCTTGATATGATGACTGATTTGCCAGCTGAAGAAGGGCTGGGCAGGAACGACGCTGCTGTCCGCCGCATTCATTTCCGTGCACGATTCTTGGCCATAAGACCCATCTCACCGCCTCTTTCCGCCTCGACTCCGATGCTCCGTCACTCGACATTGCACCAACGAGATCTAAGGCGCATCAGCACGTCCGAATTGTGTATTGGCGCGTTGGGGCGTGTACTAGGCAGTCCAGGGTCACCCCAAATGACTGACAACTAACACATGTGGCACGGGATGGCACAGGCCTTCCCGTCTTGCGATATTCTGGATATTCGCCGTTCCTCCTGTTGGCAATATGCACAGGGCGTTGATCACAGCCCGCCATGTTCACTGCCCCGATACGACGTCAACATCCGGGGTAAAGTATCGGTGGCGCACTACGGCGTCTGCATAGCTTCCCAGGACATGTCCACTGGTACCAACTTTCTCCGTGGGCAGGACACAAACCAAACAGTGGTTTGCGATGCCCAGGCGTGACCTGTGCATGCCTACCAGTATGTGCAATAGCACAGGTCCCAATTTCATGCAAACACAATGATTGATGCTTGACTAGACCTACCTGAGACTTGCCATCGCATACACGGCGCAAGGGTCCAGGTGCACTGCACGAGATGGCACGGCCTTCCTGACAGTCAGTCCAGTCGCCCCTTGCATAGTGACGAAGAAGGGCAGCTGAGCATCATACAGCCGCCACGCGCGGTTTTTGCCTGATGTCACGGCCCTGTCAATTACATTCGTATCTCTGTGATCGTCAAGGGAGAGCATCTCGTGGGTTCCTGAGGAACGTGGGGAACACGCGGCGAATTCCCATGCGAGTACACCATGTCTCAAATTGAATGCTGTGCAAGGCCACAGCACCTGCTGGAGACGAATGATGGGGATGCGACGAGTCTGCCTGGGCTGCGAAGTTGCCACTCGGCATTCCTAGCCATTATCTGTCAATCACAGCGGCGGAAGCAGCAATGTTCGGAATCTTGTGTAAGTACCCACCGACTTGTCCCTTGAGAAATTACCTGATGTTCATATAGGATCCTCCCACCAAGAGACGTAGACAGGATCCAAGAGCCGAGCACGGTCGAGATACCTGACTCGTTCCTTGCAGCGCAGGATTTCTCTGGGCAATCCATGTAATCAAGATTGACCGGCGCCATTAAACATCTGTGTATCGAGACTGCCAAACGCAGCTCAGTGGTGTCGTTCTCATACGGATTCTGAACTATTGCCCGTCAGTCTACAACTGTCAACCAATTTTTGATGGTGCAAGGGGTAACCCCATGGCTAGATTCGCCTAGACCATTGTCGTAACCTAATTTTTGGTCATGGTCCTTCGGAAGATATTTCGATGTTGGCTCAAGTTTCGGTGTATGGATGCTTTTCCCATAGTCTTCGACCACGGGCCTTCCATACGGAGCAAGTGCTGCAGAAACATGCGAGAACGCCATGAAGGTACAATGTGAACGGCAAGACTAGTTCACTCGTTCATTCCATCTGATGCTATGCTTAAATGACAGGCGTTGGACTCTAATCATTGAAATCCCCGAAACTAGCGTTCACGGCTATGTTCATCGTGGTATTGATCGCAGATTCGTGCGCATGGCTATGCTTCATATGGCACCTTCGTCATCTGCGACCATCCCCGCATTCTGACGAGATATGTCGACATGATATCTGAGCACAATTTAGGCAGTGGTGTACTTTCACCCCACAAAAACATGGAACATCCTTACTTCCCGACTCAATTCCTTCATGACCAAATCATGACCACCCGCAATTATCGCAGTTGCATGCGATCACATCGAAATCACTTCTTTTCCAAACCACATACTATTCGTTTCCCTTGTATACCCCAATTTACAAAAATGCAGCAAGTATCGCAGCAGCCCCGGCCAAGAGCACGCCGGACACCGATGCACGACCAAGGGAACTATTCTTCCCCAATGTCAGCGAACCCAAATTGATGCCTACCATTGAACACTCGGCCGAGATATCTGCAAGCAGACGGTCTATCAGCCGTACCGCGAATGACTGGAGAAGCTCGCAAAGCATACTCGACAGAAGCTCCTGAGCAATGGACTTGAACGAAGCGTCTTCACTGATCACGCAATTGAAGCAGGACTCGAGACCCTGCACAGTTGCTGTCGAACATGCACAGCTCACGTCGCTGCAGCTCTGCGTCCAAGGTAGAATTGTCAGCGCATTTGACCTGGGTCAAACACGAGAAATACGCACAGCAACTTTGTCCTCGATAGCGTTGCACGAACTTGTACACTAATGTATGATAAGTAGATCTGCATATGAACGTGACCTTGTATAGCTCACTTGGGAGGGATCGTCGGCGCTGCTTATATTGAAATCCTGTCGCCTGAGGATGGCAAATGCGGACTTGTGGGTGCGGCTCGGTATCACGAAGCCGCTCGCTACAGGCCAACAGATGAGAAGGCTTCGATACATTGTGTCCGGAGGCATACTACCTTGGCTCGCAAGCAATGCGAGGAAGAAAATGTAAAGGATTTGCGTGATGGCTCGCATCGAGAAAAGAATGAGTAAAAGTTCGGTGAGGAGTCTCGTCTAGAGAAATGTGAAGCACGAAATGTGAACCAGTCAATGGTGTATCTCAAGCATTGCAGCACCATGTGCTTATATATCGTCTGGGGAGCATATTTATGGAGGCGCCTGGCTGAGCAGCATCTTGCTGCGTGGATGCTCCGTAACTTCGAGCATGACAGCCGGTTCACGCCAAGTCTCAACGAACAGATCACGCTGGAAAAGAAGACAACGCAATCATCATCGGCGTCTGTCGATTGGGCTACAGATGTCGCTTCAGCGATGGCAACATTGAATTATGCAGGTGTGGGACTGTACAATTTTCCACGAGTGTCAGACGGAACCAATTATCAGAGCATTTGATGATTTTGACAGATCTCATCGCCGCCGACTGTAATCGCACTTCCTATATGGATGGCAAGTATTGATATCCGGCTCAGACTTCTCTGAGGGAGTGCAAGTCTGCAAGGTAATACGACACTATTTACACTCCGGCCACCCAGGCTTGTACATGGAACACACGGATTCTGCCAAGCCACTCACACGGGCGGTCTGCGAGTCATAGCCTTCATCGTGATGCACAGCCACATTCCAAGTGCTGCAAGTTCAGGACACCAGGAAGGTTGAGGGAGCCAGAGTCGATTGAGATAACTGGAGAGATAGTCGTCTGCCTCCATTTAAACATAAGGGATTAATATGCCAAATGCGTTGTCCGTTCACTTTTGAGCAGAAGCGCATGGCGATCCATGTTCACCCGGAGAAGATTTCTAAAGGTGTGGGGAGCTGTACTCTTGCATGTTCAAATCTGTCTCGAGGCTCATGAGTACAAATCAGCGTCCCGGAGACGAGGCATACAAGAAAGGAGGCCTGGAATCGTGTATAGTCTACATGAGCAATTATCGATCCTGAGACGTCTGAAAGAGATACAGTCCCTCAGCAGTATCACCGGCGTATACACTCCTGGAGAACAACACAGATTGCGGCTAATCCTGCTAAGGATGCACCAGAAAGGAGGGAGTGCCCTGTAGCCCCGTTCTTTAGGGACGTCTGCCCGTTGCCACCTTTATTATTGTCAGCAGAACCAGAAGAGCCGCTCAGTGAGAGCTGGCCGACGTCGAATCCTTCCTGTTGACAAGTATTCGAAAAGTCTGTCAGGAGCCGGTCAGACATGAAGCATAAAGCGGTACAGGAATCAGGGATGCACCGTCGAGAGCCTGAGTGTCCTGCGACTCAAGGGATGGGTCGAGGTTGATTTCACAGTTGAGACAGGCTATGTAGGCTTGCGCGAAAGATGAGGTACAAGCGCAGCTATCCGGGATTGGCTCGGCTGAACAAGTCTGTAGAGTAGGGGTATACTCTGATCAGCGCACGTAATATCGACCATGAGAGTCAACGATTACCTCGAAATCGCTGGTGAAGCTACTGCATGCATCTTGGCACTGGAACAATTATCAGAACAGGTTGGTGAACGTTTGCTTTGTCTCGATGTACCTGGGCCGGGATGCCGCTGCTGCTGCCATCGTCTAGTTGCCGCCGGACTAAGCTATGGGCGGCACTGCGGGAGCTGAGCACATTGCCAGCCGCTTCGTACAATCCTAGTCAGAACGTAAAATTGCATAGAGTAATCACTAGCTTATACCATGGCCTATGAGAAGGGTAGCCAGTAGTATAGCGAAAGATCGCATGGTCGTCACAGGAAATAGCAAGAAACAATTGCACAATGCTCGAAGGGTTCTCTCCGTAAGTGCAGCGATAGAGAAGCAGTATGCTTCTGGTTTTGCGAGCACGTCTTTATAGGCAGCTGTGGGCAATACTACCGTCTCCGAAATGCTAAACATTTTGAGACGTCCTAGTCACGCGGTGCGCGAGGCAGAGCAGGGAAACATAGCCCAGTGACAGATCGACAGCGCGTCGTTGGCGATGTGAACATAAAGAGCGTAACTCCAGGGACATTGTGAAGTAGATCGCCGGATGTCAGCTCGATAGATAGTAAGGGAGTGACAACCTGTCGACGCCGCTCGAGTCGGGGCGGGTCAAACGTCTGACTCCGACGGGCCTAGTATGTCCTCAGCTCTCACGGCCTAGTAAATCTTCTTGGCCCAACATACGCCCACCCGAAAGGCATCGACAACAAGTAGAGCTCATAGAAAGCGCACGACGTGCCTATTTGACTTCTAGCGACGTAGGATCTTCAGCTCTAAGAGAAACACAGCACTATTTCTGCGGGCGCTTGATATGGTAGAGCGCTCGACGTTCAGCGTTCATTTTCACATCTGATGACAACTCGACAGCCTGAGACTGCCCAGAAACCGCTCAGTCAACAACGCGGCGCGGCGCAGCGCGAGAAGAGCTCAATTGCACCACAACACTCCGGCAGGAGCGGCAGTATGCTCATATTCACGATCCCATGCCACCAGATACAGATACAAGTACAGTCAACTCCGAACTACGCCTGACAATCGTATAGCCGACATAGACCGACCGACATTCGGGTCTCTTGGTCCCGCACTTACCACTTCTCGTGGGCAGGGCGCACTATGATATTGGTTAACGAAATTTACACCTTTCCCTTATTTCGAATAACTCACAATCAAGCTCCCAGGTCCAAGCTGATCTATCCTGGTTCGCGAGGTAGAGATAGGACTACATTATGTGAGGACACCGTCAACCCAGGAAGATCAAACTTGCAGCTTAACACAGACCTTTCCAATGCTTTCCGGGTCAAGCCTGACATCACCGTTGTTCTTCCATTCAGGGTCACCTTGGCGGCGCGAGAGGGACAGATCCGTCAGGATGCCTGTCAGAGCTGCATCAGAGAATGAAGTCTACCGGTGAAAAAGGATTAACTCACCTCCGTCGATGATGGACTGCATGAGGTGCATCCACTTTCGTCAGCTACTAACACACCACATACGATATGAGCAACTCACATGAGCAACGTGAATGTTCTGCTTCCCAAATTCTTTGTTGAGGCTTTGGCTCAACGAGCGCAGCGCGAACTTGCCCGCGGCGAATGCACTCGTCGTAACGTTTCCACGGATACTCGCTGTCGCGCCTGTAAACAGCAGAGTGCCGCGCTTGCCATTTGCGTCGACCTCGTTCTGCTTGAAAGCAAGGAGGGCAGCACGTGAGAACGCGAATGCGGCGGTGATGTTCGTCTCTGTGATCAGCGCAACGTCTGCCTCGGTCACGTCCAGGAACGGCTTCCACACGCCTGCGCCCGCGTTGAAGAGCGCTACACGCAGTTCGGTGCGACCTCCAGAGGCCCACTGGTGGGATTGGATCTGGTCGAAGACGGATGTGACATCACCGTACGCATATGACGGCACAGGGAACGCCGCTGCCTGGACGTTGGGCGCATGAACTCCTGTTTCAATTGAAATAGAGACTTGGGGCGCACCTCTCCTCCTGCGGCGTTAATCTCCTCTGCGGTTCTCTTCAAGTGGTCTGCATTCCGAGCGATGAGCGCGACACGGTAGCCGGCCTTGGAGAATACACGTCTGTCAATGCGTCATGTCAACACTCAATTTCAGTATTTCTAAAGTCAACCAATCGACACGAACGCAGTGGCAGCACCGGTACCTGTTGAAGTGTGTCAGCTATCCAGGCACCGGTGCATCATTCTCAAATATGAACTAACCAGATCCGTTCCCCACACCGGCGACAACGAAGAGAGGTCTGGCGGACATTGTTTGGCTGAGTTCACTTCAAGGGAATATGCAGGTACGAAGGCAAGTGGGTAGCAGGTGAACTTGTGAAGAGGCATCTTGAAGCTACTGGGTTATTATATCTGCTCACTGTGAGACTAAGAGAAGGCGTCGAGGCGGTCGCATTTCGTCATCCCCGCTCGGCGTTCGCTTCGTCAGCCCGAACTTTAACTGATCTTCAATGTAAGCGGCGGCAATTGGTCAGCTCGTCTCTTGATTCGCCCCTGTGCAACTTCAACGCCAGCAGAAGCACTGGCAATACAAGTGAGAGGGCCAGGAAGCTCGAAACGCGTTACGTGGTGCAGCAGACGCGAGATGTTGCGAGCCTTGCGTGCTCAACTCACGTTAGTGTGTGGGAACGGCGGCACAATGGAGTATTAATGCGAACTTCCGAAGGCTCAAATCGACATCCCGTGGTACAACTACTGGGGCTTCATGCTGTGATCTGGTATCATACATGCGACAGACAAAGTCTGATGGGATTGTAAATATACATGTTGCAAGAGATGCAAGGTCCGGGGTGATGGGGTCAAATGACTAGACGGAATATTCAGGGAACCGACGACTCTGATGTAAGTGTAAGTAACGCTTAAGTCTGGAGAAGGGGCGCGTGCTTACCTTTAATATACAGATGTAAGGTGCTGCTCATAAGACACTAGGTAGTTCAGTGTAATCGTTGGGAATCTTGGTGCCATCGAGCGGCCGCGACCATTTGTCTGAGTTTTCGCAGCATCGAGGCATTGCGTCAGGAACTGAGCGTAACTCGAGAAGTCTCTATCATTACCTGGGCAGGCGAGGAAGTATTCGTCCATAGCCGAGACAAAGCGCTCTTGGTACTCGTGCGGAGGAACGACAGTGACTTCCTTCCCGGCGTTCAGACCTTGTTTGGCTTTGTATTCTAACGTTTTCGCGAACGTGTAGCTGCCTAAATCATCGCGCAGTGAGCACACCGGGGTCCAGTCACTGAGTAAACTGCTTTACCAATCGTGTCAACCAGACCACAGACAATTTGTTTCTTGTCTTCATTGACGCCGAGAAGTAAGCTGCGCAGTCGGGTTGATCAGCACCGGATGTCCGGAGCAAGAAAATACGACATTACGAGTAATCCATGATATTGCTCCGCGCAAGGAAGTCGCAATCAGCCTTGATGGCTTCCTGAAAGACGACCTTCGAGTACGGGCGCACGAGCGTCAGCGCCCGCTGTTGACCTATCAAGCACACGTGTCAGTAACCACTGCATCTGGAGAGTAGCCACAACAGCGACATGCCTTCAATCCACTCTCCATCGAACAGTGTCTTGGACGTCGCACCGCCGCTTGACGAAGCCTTCACCTTGCGGCCCTGGATACCTTTAAGGTCGAACGCCCGAGAAATCTTCTGGTTATAGAATAGATTCTCCATTACTAGAAGATCCGCCTTTGCCTGCGTTGTCCCTGTTTCGAGATTGCGCACTTCAATGGTGTAGAACCCAAGAAGCTTGGCAAGCACTGTTGGGCGGCTGGCAGTCGAGTCCATATAGCGGAAATACGACGGACAGAGCTCGTTGAGAACATGCCTATCGTAATCATGTACAACGATGTCATCAATCTGATCTCGACAACAGTTCAACAACGTAACTCACAAATCTGCCACATTCCATGCGTTGACCAAGGTCTTGATAATGAACTGATCGTCGATCGTTTTCCAGAAGTTGGACTTGCTCTTCCCTCCATCAGCTGCCCAATTCTCGCTCCTTGCAAGACTCTGCAGGAAGGTGTCCTGTATCCCGCAACGCCGGCGAAGCGAGTCGAATTGGCGTGCGTAGTACACCGTACAGCTGAATTTCAGTCTCTTGCCGATGGTCCAATCATATTTGATATGCGGACGCTCATCGATGGCCGGCGACTCCGCAGACAGGAGCCCGTGATGGGATTTTACACCCGGCGGACGAGGTACCTCTGGTTTGAGCATATATCGCATGGCGTTTGCGAAAGAAGAAGTGAGCGTTGAAGTGAACGTCGAAGGGGAGGTTGTCCGATCTAGTCCATGCGCATCACCATCCGGGGTCGAGTCGTCGTTCTTTGGCGGCAAGGGCGGCGGCGTGATGCCTCTGCTGGTATCGCTGCCTGCGCTGATTGTGCTTGCATTATCCGACGACATAACGGATGACGCCTTTCCTCGACGGATCTTCGTCTCGACGAACCCAGAGGATGACGGCTGCGAATCGGGAGGGAGTCCATACACCGACGTTGTCGGGCTGGCCGACGCCTCCATGCTATGAAGTATTTTTCCTGCAGCCTCGACCGCCTCCGGCATGCCACTCAATTGACCATCAACAGCTTGTTTAGAGACCTCGACTGCCGGCTTGGCGAATGCAGATGGCGGTACACTGTGCGAGGTCGGACTCGTACCCAAAGCCAACTTAGAAGACGCTGGAGTTGGCGACATGTCACCCGAGGCCTTCTGCCGCAAGACGCCCCGTAGTGCTATGAGAGAGGCAGTCGTGTCCTTCGGGTGCTCCTTCCTCGTGATAACTGCTGAATACGACTCAGGTTCCTGCCACACGATCCCCTCTTGGTCGGGGTCCGGCTGGGGCGTCGAGCTACCAATGAGCCGTTTGAGTGAGGAGGGTGCAACGAAAAACGAGGAGCGTGTTTCCGCCGAGGGGGAGGGTATTGGAAGAGGAAGAGACGGTACCGTCAAGCGAGACGCAGACATGTTTGCGAGCTCTCTGTGGTAATCCAGCGAGCTGAAGGCCAGTGAGCAAAAAGGCGTTACAGATGAGATGACGAACAGACCTCAGAGTGAACGCTATGATGCTGCCCCACTCATCCTCGCGCACAATTACGTTCCCTCCGGGAACTGCATGACACCCACTCTGCCACCACTCTGGCTCAGGTACAGAGGGAACGCCGATATCCCCTTGACGTTTCGGGAAGTGGGATGTGTGCTTCGCCTCCCAGGCGAGTAGCCGTCTCATGGAACCTTTAGCAGCGGTTATAAATGAACGACGAACATCGTTAAGCGAGGCCACCGGAGTTGTAGAGAGTTCAGTATACAACGTTTGCTCCGTCCGCTGGAAAGCATGTCGTAGGCTTGAGAGCAGGTAGATAGAATCCGCATCCTGGGAGTGAGAGGAGCCTGACGATCGAGAAGAGACTCCAGGGTCGCTAAGGGGTGTTGGCGGCGCCGGGGACGCCAAACGAGGTGTGCTGAGCTTATCTGACCCGTACGTGAAGTAAGAGTCAGATTTAGGGGACTGAACAATGGGCGTCTTGACGCTGGGCGTAGGTAGAGGACCTGGGGGTGCTCTTGGTGTAATTGTGCCGCCTCCGTCGTACACATCATAGGCGTCGTCTTCGGAAGGCAGACGAGGGAGACGCTTATGATATGTGCTTCCAGGATCCTTGACGAAATTCTCTTCCTGTACAAAAGACGTCCAGGTCATGGAACAGACTTATAACGTATACCGCACTCACCAACTTGTCCATATATTCTGCTAAGCCCTGCCACCATTGTTTAATCTCAATTCTGAGTTTCCGACGAGCATCTTCAACGTGGGACATCTCCACGAAGGAATCGTGTTGTGCGGAGGAGCTTGAAGATTCTGTCGTGCCCTTGCCATGCTTACTACGTACGATCTGGAGTCTAGGCACTTTGACCTCGAAAATGTCCTCGATCTGTGATAAAGCGAACGTCACTGTGCGTGACTGATGCGAGAATTTCCTCAGTATTTTGAGCCGTGTACTGGGCAACCTTGCCGGAGACCCGGCCAGCGGCGTCGACGCTTTCGTGTGCTCGCATAAAGACGGCGAGAGGAGAAGTACGGCCGGCGAGTATATGAGTAGTTCTAGATATTTTCCAAAGGAAAACAGGCTGCACATGTCCAAGCATCGTCAGCATCTGCGAGAGAGGGATGTGTCAGTAAGCGTCTTACTATGTGCCGTCGGACATTGGCTGCTTCCTTGATTCCGCGCCACAGACCGAGCATCTCGACCACATGCGCGGCACATTAGCATTATCCTTCGCCGCTCCTGCAGGCTCTTGTGAATGGTCTTCCGGTGTCATAGTAGCCACAAGGCGAACACCGTTGTGGATCCATCGGAAATCGTGTTCCGCACGCTTGTACTGACAACCCGGGACGCCGCATTGGTCGTTCGCAGTCAAACACATTCGCGTAATCACGTCCCCAAGGCACTCATCTCCAGATGGCTCGCCGCCGTAGTACTTGTATGTGACCCACTTCCGTTTGCTGCCACAATAAGCGGATCTCGGGGTATTTCGCACTGAAGACGAGGAAGAAGGACGCGAAGATGTGGGAGTCGGCACCTGTGGATTTGGCAAGAGGACGGGAACATGTTCAGTATAGAGGGCGGATATCCATTGATGTCTAACGAATCCCAGCGTGCCTGTCATGCCTCTCGCTTGAGCCGCCTTCCCCTCCCATCCGAGCACATTGCTGAGCGCTGCACGTTCGTCGCCCATCAGCTTACACTCGGGATTACTCTTTTCCTTCTCCGCGAGATTTCGCAGTATTCGAGGAGGGGAGAACTCTACTCCGGGGGACGTGGAGAGCATATCCTTGGACGACTCGATTACCTCTACGACGGTCAAAAATGGGAGATTCTGCGACGGATCTGGGGGTCTGCGCTGGCCCCTCCACGGTGGAGAACCGATGAGCGAGAACCGCCTGCTACGTCGATATCCACCCTCCACGGATGGCGGTCCGTCGCCATCCGATGGCACCGTCTTCGTTGATGGGAGGTCAAGGGAGCCACGTCGTGCCAACGCCGGCGCAACGTTGACAGCGCGATGAAGCAAGTTCCCTGTCTGTTTCGTGACGAACGACCAGAGGCCAGAGGCCGAGTCGCGTTTCGACCGCCTCTTTGCATCCTGCTGAGTTGACAGTGTGACGTCCATCAGCGGCATCGTCGCCACCGTGGGGATTGTCGCCTTGTATAAAC
The DNA here is from genome assembly GCA_000320605.2 of Gelatoporia subvermispora B. Classification (NCBI taxonomy): domain Eukaryota; kingdom Fungi; phylum Basidiomycota; class Agaricomycetes; order Polyporales; family Gelatoporiaceae; genus Gelatoporia; species Gelatoporia subvermispora. Next base: position 48,654 of record KB445822.1, read on the forward strand.
GGATCTCCACGTGCGAGTTCAGCAAGAGATGCACTTCTAGGAGGAGGGAAAGGTAGATGTACACCGACAACCGAAGGACCTTGCACAGCGAGACGTATTGTGACGCCGACTCTACGCCTTTCAGGCGGAATGTACCGCCGACGATGCGAATGTCATCCGGCCTGTTTGACCATAGCTTCGCTGTAGGCGTGTCATTAGGCACTTGCAGAAGCGTTCACAATTCGAATAGACGTACTATCCCACTCTTCCAGACCATACAACACAGTGGCCTCCGCACCTCCGTTCGGCAGTGCGAGCTCACCAGCAACGAAGTCACAATCTAAGGCGGGCCGCAGGAACGTAAACCCAGCATCCTCCAGCCCACCCCTCGGGCGAGATCCATGTGTTGTCACCGTCAAAAGTAGATGTTGCGCGACAGGCACGGCTCTCGGTAGCGGCCTTGCGAGGAGCGTCCTGAGCTGCGCGAGGGCGATGTCCCGTCGCTGGCCAGCACACCATGACGGCGATGCGGTTGAGGGGGGTTTCTCTGGTATATCTGAGGCAGAATCGTCCGCCCTGCGGTGCTCGCTATGTTTCGAGCGCGGGCCTTTCGTCTTGTCTTCGTCCGCCTTCTCCTTCTCCTTCTTCTCATGAGCCGGCCCAGCCTCCTCCGCATCTTTGTGCTCCTTCCGGATCTTCTGAGCACGCCTGATCCCCGCGAGCCACCTCCCACGGAGGATACTGTCACCGAGCTTCAGGAGTGCGTGCTCCAGCGTGCTCCCCCACGCATCCCGGTCCTCCAGAGATATTACATCGCCTTCTTCGACAAGAGCCTGGAGTATGAATCGTCTGATGTGTGCACGAGCATCGACGGTGAGGACAGAGAGGTCTTGCTCGTGTGGAATGCGGGGGAGAGGCTTGTCGGCGTCACCGCTTGACATTGGTACCTGGATGATGCCGTCTGACCGTCGGGATCAGCATACAAGATTATTTAAGTATCAGTCAGGAGCATGAAGCGACAGAGATGTGGAGGTATACGATTCGGAGCCACAGTGGTCAGTATGGTTCGTGGGAGACCAAGAAAGCCACGATGATCACGCATGACGAGCTCGACGTCGGACAGGATTTGAGTACTAGTATAGACGGGACAGTGCTTTACTATCAGGCGCTGTGCAGCCTACTGGGACAGGATAATGATAAATTGTACAGCAATACAAGATTCTACTCGGTCTACGCGTAATTACGCTACAGTTCACATCTCCCCGCATTCTAGAAACCCCGGCAGCTTCTCAGCGAAACAGGATCGCGGGAGAACACAGAAATGGTGCTCACCAACTATCTTTACCGTCAGCTTTGGCCGGTTGTTGGCACCAGTGGGCACGTTCTCAATCTTACGCAACGTCAGCATGCCGTCTATCACCTTGCCGAAGACGACATGCTTTCCGTCGAGGAAGTCGCACTTGGCAGTCGTAATAAAGAATTGGCAGCCGTTCGTGTTAGGTCCTGAGTTCGCCTGATGTAGCAGTTTCAACAACGTTCCCCAGATCATGGTTAGCGAGTGGGAACCTACCATGGAGAGCAAACCTGGCCCCTCGTGCTTCACTTGGAAGTTCTCGTCCTTTTAAAATGGGGTTAGAACGTCACACCAGTAGGGCGGATGCACTTACGGGAAATTTATCGCCATAGATGGAAAACGAGCCCGTTCCGTCTCCTTTGATGAAGTCGCCACCTACGCAAACATACACGAGTCAGCAATTGATCAATATATCACAATCCGGGAGGCTCTGACCTTGGCACATGAAGTTGGGCACCCTGCAGAGAATGAACATATGCACACCGGCCCAATAAAAGCACTCACACCCTGAACTTTACGTCAGATTGGAAGTACCAGAACTAGCTGGTGAAACATACCGGTGGAAAGTTGCACCCTTGTATCCCTGTGGTCGCGAGTTGACTCTGATGATCTCCAGTCAGTACCTGAAGGCTGTCAATGCGCGCGGAGACAAACCTCGCACAAAGAACAAATAATCACCTGTACTCTCCAGTGCATAGCTGTCTGAAATTCTCCGCAGTCCTTTCAAGAGCTCAGTGAGGTACATGCGGACAATTAAGATCGACGAACTTGGGGACGACGTCACTGAATAGCTCCATCTTCAAACGCCCAGCAGGTGTCTCTCCAATGTTGATGTCCATGAACACAATAGGTCGTTGCGACGACATGTTGACTAAGATACGAAGATACTGAACTAGGATGATGTGACGGAAAGGGTGCGTTCAGACTCGAGGTCGCTGCCATGACGGAAAAGGCAAGTCCCCACCTAGGACTTTCGAGAAACCAAACAAGAGCAAACATTGTCCTTGTCCTTGTCCGCCACTTGCTCACCGGGCAACATTCCTGATAACATGTCTTATTTTCTCCCCCATCTCCCGTCTGGTTGGCACGTTGACGAGGCTATCAAGTCTGAAGAGGATCGTGTCGTCGTCCTTCGCTTCGGACATGACTGGGACAGTCAGTGCATGACGATGGATGAGACCCTGTACTCCGTTGCCGAGAAAGTGCAGAACTTCGCGGTCATCTACCTCGTGGACATCACCGAAGTACCTGACTTCAACAAGGCAAGTTCTCTGGGCCTTTGTCACGGCGAGCTGACACTGACGTTGAGCCACCAGATGTATGAGTTGTACGACCCTTGCACCGTTATGTTCTTCTATCGGTGAGCATCACTTCCGTATACAGCGCCAATGATGGATCGCTGACATCAACTACACTAGAAACAAGCATATCATGATTGATTTGGGCACTGGTAACAATAATAAAATGTGCGTGTTGTGGCTATCGAGACAGGATTGAACACTGATGCCTCCGTATGCGGGACTAGTAATTGGGCTATGGACAATAAACAAGAGGTACGATAAACAAATATGTCATATGTACTTCGCTCAACATTGCTCTGCAGCTAATTGACATTATTGAAACTGTCTACCGAGGTGCATCTAAGGGGCGTGGATTGGTCGTTTCCCCCAAGGGCAAGTATCCTTACTACGGATAGGCATGCTTGTCACTGATAATTTCTTCAGATTACTCCACGCGTTACCGGTATTAGAGTTGCGTGGATATCTGTATGTGTTGTACTCTTATGCATTATATCGCATGTATATACATAGTTACTGTCAGTCTTCTGTGGTGTATGGATGATTCATATTTGCCTCAACTGCATGAACGCGCAATGGCACTGCTCGATGGCGCGTCAATGTAGTCCCGGAACTCTATTCAGTCCACACAATACGATGACAAACAGCACCGAGCCAATGCCAGAACCTCGAGAGGCCAAAGTGCATCGTTTGAGTGGTGATATTTGAAGAATGGGAGTCCACGTATAATCAACGGTTTCACTGTCTGAAGCATTTGAAATACGCAAGAGGTTGTTTGGCAACAGCCTTTGAATTTAACAGGACCAAATATCCAGCGTCAATACAGACAAACATAATTGGTCTCAATACTGCGGCAACCTACGGCGAGAGGCTAACATTCCGAGATGGTGCCGGTCGAGGGCCCATCGACCCTTCTAGGCATATGTTGAATACAGTCATACCGGAAGGACCAATCCTGCTTCTCAAGAAACTCTTCACACTTCTTGATCATTCAAGCTTCATGTGGTTCCCCTCCATTCCGGGCCATGAGACAGCACCAGCGTCCCAGCTTAGGTCCTCAAGATTGTTGTGCGTCTGATTCGGGACACGGCCCCTCCCCCGAATCTCGCTCGGGTAGAAGCCGTAAACAATCTACTGGGATAGGGTATCTCTGAGACCAGAGAGAACAGCGAGAACAGTCGTCAGGAAGGTTAGAACTGTATCGACCCAGTCCTCTTCTCGGCGCCCGGGACCACTGTGCCACCTGCTTGTACGAGCAAATTTGCAGCGAGACACCAGAAGCGGGGTTAAGGTGATAGGGACCATCGTGATGTAAGACCAGAATGAAAATTGACCAACTCTATAGGGTGCCAATCAAATGACCTTGTCGTGAGCCGCTTTGGGAGGGTCGACACATAGGAGATCGCTATCCCCGCACCCACTAAAAAAACCATCGTTGAGCCTCAGCTGACGTGCATACCAGTGTGGAGTGGTTTCATGACCGCTGAAGGCGTTCTGGGGTCCTTCTTTGCCCGTAATAACTTTTGGCGTTGGATGGACGGGGATCGTCTAATCATCTATCACCTGCTCGGGTGAATGGGCCTTCCGGCGACGGGTACAGGTACGAGTAAAGAGAAAACACAGGTTGCCTCATTTGTCATCCAGGGAGAACAATTATCGGATATTTTTGGGTTAGACGCCACATCAGTAAACTTCAAAGCCCCCACATGCCGAGCAACATTCCGCCATGATGGACTGTGAAGTCTGCCGGCGAACTGCCCAATCAGTGAGGATCGCTTCCTATATGCCCCGCTGCGCTGATGAAGAGTACGTGGCCAGGCACCGGAGCTAGCATCTGCATGATCAAATCGAACACTGACTGCGATCTCGTAGGACCATATAAGCAATAAAGCTCTTTTCCGAAAGCCTCTTACGAGGGTTGCGTCATGCTCATATCAGGAGCAGTGATATCGACTTCTAGTCTGGTCTATGCGATCAGTCAAAGCGCCCGCATCGAACACCTAGAAGTACGTACTGTTTCTTGGCGTCTCGCCTCAGATAGGATGGTTTTCCGACACCCCAGATTGCTTTGATTGTACGTAGCGCCAGCGCTCTCCTGCGAATTTTGCAGCGCAAGGCTAGAGCCACATACCGGGCACCCGGCGGATTCGTTCACTTGGTCAGCGTTGTCTGAAACTGGGTTGAGACCTCTGCCGTGCGCGTCGCCTGCGCGGCACGCCGAAGGACATGCGCGTATACACGGTCGGGTTCACGCCCTGTGATGTAGAAGATGCAGAGTCGTGTTTCCAAGAGTTTCCAAAGCAATGTTGGCCGTATTGACCTGCGTGCATGTGTCAACCTTTCTTTCCAAGGAAACAGGGTAGCAATCGTAGCAGCGCGGACGCCGATCTAGGGCAGTAATACAGGCGCTACCAATGCAGATGCATGCAGACGGCCAGGACCATGGGCATGAGTCCTCGGGAGCACAGCGGCAAATTTTCTCGGGAATGAGGTTCTGCGCATCACCTCACTGTGCGTTGTATGGTTCGTCTATTCGTAGATGTAGCCATCACCTGATCCCCCGCTCTCTAGTTAAAAGGAGCTGATATACCTGAGCTGTCCTTGCATGGACCAGTTCAGTACTGGAGAAAGTCTGAAGCAAAGCGGCCATCTGGATCCACCTTCTCTTCGCTACCAGTCTTCTGCGTCAAGCCTCCCCATCAAATATTCTGACGCAGTTAAACGCTGACTGCGTTTTGAGGAGCTGCGCGCCCCCCTTGAGGTACGTAAAACAGCGGAGACCTAGCGTACGACTCACCGCCATTCTTGCGCAGAGCTCCCGTTATCACGTCTGCTTTGAGGGCTCGGTGTATCGCACGGAGCTCAGTAACACAATTGAGGTAGGTATGCGGTAAAACACTACATAGGCATACGGTGATATTGACAGTGACGCAGGAGTTTTGATAACGTCGGACAACCTGATCGAGGATATCGCCGCCATGCCGAAGAGAGCGACAGAGAACGTCTCTTTCCCTCCCGAAATTACCGACAGGATTCTTGACTTTCTGCATGGCGATGTGCACGCATTGCGGAACTGTAGTCTTACCTGTCGCGCATGGCTTCCTAGATCCCGCTTCCATTTATTCTCGACCATGGAACTACTCCGCCAACCGAGCCGCCTCGAGTCTTTTTGCGCATTTCTGCAATCATCGCCATACATATCCCCATATATTGAGGAACTCACCATCGACGTGATTACTCCTGAGGATGTGTCAACCCATTTCCCCCAGATTCTGAACTGTCTGCACCATCTGAAGGTGCTGCGTTTCTATGCGCGGACGGAAATGCGAGTAATCGAAGACGACTACACGAGCTTGTCTTTGCTTCACACTTTGCAGGTACACGGGCCGTTCGCTACTTGCGACGACCTGATCATCTTCCTCCGTTTCGCGCCCAATGTGGAGAACCTCTACCTCATCGCCCCGTACTGTCGCAGTGCCACAGACAGCTCACGCTTTTCGATCGATGACCTGCCACGCATGCCACTCAAGACCCTGAGCCTGCTTGGCACACGCGTCTTCCCTCCGATCATCACACGGTGGTTGACCTCATGCTCGGTCTGCCTCTCGGCTCTATCTGTCACTGTTCTGCGACAAGACGACATAACAGTCCTCAACAATCTTCTCGAAGCCGTAGGAGGTATCCTCGTAGAGCTGGAATTGACAGCACCTGTCTCAGTCGATGATCATGCGATTGCCGTAGGTAAGGCATTCTGGGCGATATACACTTGATAAATGCGAGAGCTCATGATGGCCGTATAGATTATGTACCCTTTGCTGACAAAGTTTCGACCTGCACGTCCCTGCGGAATCTGCGCCTACTAGTCGGGGCAGAGATACCGCAAATTATCTCAACATTATCTCAGGTGACACAAAACGTCACAAGCATAACGCTGCGGTTGGACATACCGGATGGTGATCTCGCACTTTCTAGCATGCGCACAGTCGCGGAGGTACTTTCGGAGGCAAGATTCCGGCACTTGCAACGAATGTTCATAGTATTCTACCTCCCAGTGACTACACCCCCTGCTGAGCCGACCGCAGATCGAGCCCTTATCGCAGATGTCGTCAATACGTGCTTTGCGCGTCTCACGGAACGAGCGGTGCAACTTGAGTGGTCGGCATGCAGATACCGCTCGTGAGCGGTCGGCAAGCTCTAGAGTTTAGTCCCTGTCATATAGAATTTCTCTCCTCACTCCCATTGTCAGCACTTTATCGGATAGCTACGCGTCGAGATGCCTCGGCTGGGTGTTCTATACACGTGGAGGGCGAGTCCGAAGGTTGCGTCCCCCGTGTACTCTCATGTACGGCTCAACAGCAATGTATCCGAGGATTGCTTTCTTCACCGGCCTCACGACTGAGTTGACTCGGGACCCGACCCACATGATATGAACTCAGCTCGAGCTGCAAACAACTAAATGATACGCGGCGATTTCCCAACTTGTGTCCCATCGGGAGACTCGTCCCGAAAGCAATTTCGCTGGCTGTGATCTACTGCACTCTCCAGGCTCTCTCGTCAGGTAGGATTCCAATCAATAAGTACATATCGAGACTGGAGATCGAATGAAAGCCGGAACTTAAGAGTGAAGTCACACGTGAGAATATGAGTGCCCAATGATATTGTTGTGATCTCCGTCGACCAAGTGAGGATGCTGATAAGCGGCGATGGTTGTCAAAGAGTGAAGTCCAAGACCCAAGGTTGAATGGCAGTATTGTTATGCGCGATGAGAAGGGTATCCTTGAATTCGTCAAGGCGGTCATATGAAGACAGAGAGGCTGGAAACAGGAGTCACGTATGGAGGTCGCTGTCGACTCGCTAACGTAGCATCGCCCCACTCTGGACGAAGGTGTCCGATGTATAACCGCGCAGTCGGCTTGAAAGGCCCCGTGTAATACCTATCGGTATAAGCATCGCGACTGCCAAAGATGTGAGGACAATTATTACCCTGAGGGCTTGAATATTACCCTTGCGCCGGCGGGTCAGTGAATAGCCATACTTTCCCCGGTCCCCAGGCAACGCCTCAACAACAGGTGACAGTTAGGCTTTTCTTTCGACCGCTGCAACCTTGACCCTTGGGCCGAACGTGGCGGAAGAAACGGCGCAGAGTGAACCCGGCGCAGGATGTAGCACTTCGAGTTTGGATACGAGCCACACAGAAGTAATTTGTCGTACAAGCCATGAAGGATTTGTGCTGTGCAGTCGTGTACCATATTTGCGCACAAACAACGTGATTTGGCGCAGGATGCAAATTCCCTTTCTTGACTCAGGTCATCCCGGCTCTCACTTCCCTCCCACGTCAGCCCGCGTCCTACTGGCGGTTGGGTGTTTTGCTTTCTCTATTTTCTCCACGCTAGCTCTCCTTGATAGTTATTACCAGCTCGCGGTCGAGAATCAGGGCATCGGACACGCACCCGTCTTCCCCCATCGGACAGATTTGGTTTATTTGACCTGTGAAAGGGCCCGACAACTTGTCAGGATAGTAGCGAGGTGGGGGGCTTTGTCATTGTCATGAGAGGGCATGGGCACATGACTCGACACGCAGGATGCACGTATGATACTCCAACGTGTTCCACGTATCTCATTCCCCAGCTGCGTTTGAGATCAATCTCTAGCAGGTTGCCCACATGTTGACGTTGTTGAGGGCCTGTAGTCATAGGTCATGGTCCATGAACCCTGACAAATCGATACGGGTACCTTGCAGTCTGACTAAGCAATTGCACAGGGCGGGGCAATGCCTATGGCAGACAGCACGACTGTAAGAGACACCCAATTGGACTGCGCCACAGAGCTACCTGTCCACGGAACAAGTTCGTTCAGCCTTGGGTGCACTTACCGTCTGTTTGCACGCTATTCGGCCTTCGGCGTACCTCGAATTACTCGATGATGAGAGCGAGAAAAGCCGCATAGGAGGTGCGTCGGGCAAATTTCTGCCCAATCACCAACTTGAACGCCACGTGTGTACTCTAACCAACCCCATAGCAGAAATGCTTGTCAACGTTATCCGCGCGGAAGGTATCAGAGGTGGAGATCAGATTTGCGACGGCCAATTGTTCTATCTCCCTAGAAGGAATGACGCACCTCGCGGAGCATTCACGTACGGAACTTCGGATACACGAAGATCAAGACGAGTCCATTCTGGTAGTGAAAGCTGAGTTTATCCCTCCCGGAATGCTATCGCCAGTTACTTGCAGTCTTGTAGCAAGATGCGCCGGGAAACTGATAACTCTGTCAGACTCTTTTTTGCGTTTGTATTCACCGTGCACATGACGCAAACGGGCATCGAGCGGCTCGCGGCACCTTCACGGTGGCAATGTCAACTCCTGCAGAGCAGACAATTGAACGGGATGCGTGCCGCACACAAATGGTACTGCCATGAGAGCCTGTACGTGCGTAAGCATACACATGCGAATCATGACTGTACCTTAATTGGATAGCCCTAGTACCCGACCGCAAACGCATCCCTCAGCCACCTCAGATCCGCCACAACGTCTCAATGTGCCGTAGTTGCGCCTGTCTTGCGGCTCAGTAGCGATCCGTGACGGATGCGCGCGACAGTGTCACCCTCAATGGGCTGTTATCATGAGGGACCGTTGTGTTTTCTTGTCGGGTGTTAAACCTAACACGGTGTCACCTAGAGGATCTTCTGCATTCGGAAGCTATCCTCCAAATAAACGGCCCCATACATAGGGTAATTCGCATGCCAGATTTTTTCAACCGCGTGCGAGATAACTACAAGACAGCTGGAATTTTTCAGAAGAGAATAGAGGCGAGTCATCTGTTGAAGATTTTTGGTGTGCGATCGTGAGCTAACAAAGAGGAGAAGGAGGAGGATAATATTTCGACTGACACCTCGGTCACGTGTATGCTCCACAACAATCTGTCCCGACTCAACGGCAGCCTGCGTCATTTTACCTTTTTAGGGAAGAAACAACTGCTTGGCTCGGAGTTGCGGCTCACACAAGTAAGTACTCTCTGGTGTTTGGTATTATCAATTGACAATGATCTGTCGCCAGACAACCACCTATCCACCGTGCGTGTCCATCAGCGTTGTCTATTCCAGGGAGCTTGAACCGCGCTACGCAGGGCTGAGACGCAGGGACCGTCGAGGACGGGGGGCAGAGGCAGGCAAGTCCAGTCGGCTTGTGGCGACGTAAATAATAATCGCAATGCATATCGATACTTAGGCGCTGATCTGCTATATACAATTGTGATTGCGATTTATGGAATTTGAGTGCTACTTGCGAGAGCGCGCTAGCAAATGTTGTGATCCTCGCGCAAATTGTAGGGTACGCTCGATTAGGGACTGTACACTGAAGCCTCATATTACTAATGAAAGGGTTAAAACTTTGACACAAACACAACGTATGTGATGAGCGCCTTACCCCACATGACACGAGAAAGAAGGGTAAAGTACTCAGCATCTGCGAGAGAGGACAGAAGGGAAAAGACAGTGGTGATAGCAAGAGCCGGCGGCTACGTTCTAGCGCAATTGAAGGATGTGTTTCCAGGTCCCATAGATCTATTTACTTGTTCCACAAGCAACGCTGCGTGGAGGGAGGTGAAGAGCGAAATTTGCCTGAACAAACGGTCGGAATCGATACATGACGTGTCATACTATAGCTTGATTCAAATAGTAGGGCATCAGAAGTTTTCCACTATAGTTCTTGCCAAATTTTAAGACCTCAAGGTGCCGGCCCCAATACCTCGAAAGTCAGAAGAACCCAGGTAAATGAGGTCGTGCAACTTTTCAGAATGACTCTCTAACGACCCCTCGCCTTACAATTCCAGCGCTTACTCATACTCTCGTGGCAAGACCTAGTTGTGGGAGAGCTACGAAGACTTGGGAATAATCTCGTTCGCCGGCTTCTCTCCATGGTCTTCGAAAATGTTTCGCAAAAAACCAGAACAGAGATTGGCCTGATGTAGTCCACCTGTGCATCACTGGCAGAAAAATGTCGCATACACTATAAACGCACCACATAGGCCCTATCCACCAAGAAAATATCGATTCCTCTGACAGCGTCTGCAGCGTCTTGCATACCTTAATGCGCGCTAGCAAGGAGTGAAAGACGCCGTCAAGGCCCAAAAGGTAAGACGCCCCAAAGCCAGCACAAGATTTTCCTGATGGCCTCTGCTTCCGGAGGACCTGGATCATGATGGTAAAGGTGATCTCTTGCATGAGCGTGAGTGGCGTACATGGATGTCACAGATGGCAGGTAGCAAAAGGAAATGATTGTGACCAAAACCATCGAGAAGAAATGTAATGAAAAGAAATACTGGAATTGATCAAGTTTTCTCGTTCCAGTACAATTGGCTTTGACGGCAGAGGATTCGGAATTGACCGCGATGGCGCATACGTGTACAATAGGGCAATCAAGAAAGTAGCACTTGTCCGAATATGGGTGAATTCCACTATTGAGATTAATCACACAAACTTATCGGTGAACATATGAACGTAACCTGCTCATGATGCGGGTGACCGGAATGAATATATATCGGGGTACAATAAGATAGTCGCTGGTGTCATGCTGAGTCGATTGTTCAAAGATCTGATCCTCGTCTACAAATCTACATATGATAATATGTTGAAAAATACAGCAGTGACCGTCTTACCGGGTCGATCTGACAAGATGAACGTGACGAACCTCTTATCGAGCAAATAAGCTACGTCCTCGTAGTGGAACGTCTTTCACTGTCTCGCCGTGACAGACGTTAATCACAAGCAGGGAGAGTCGTCACTCGATCTTTCGTGGACGTTCTGACGAACAGCGCAAGGTACTACCTGACACAAGGAGGTGGTCCGCCAATGTACCGGCATCTTATAGCTCCCGCGAAAGTTCCGCGCTGACTTTAAACAAGGGCGACACGAAGCAGGGAACCTGCTCAAAACAGATGCCAAACTCCTCGCCATCGAGACCGAAGGTAAATGTGATGTGGAGCCTGCAGCGCAAATGCGGTATCCCGAGTGTCACATGCACATTCTACAGGCTTCTAGACTCCGTGCAAGCACCCTGTGTGGCAGATCATCTCCCGCGAGGCCGTCTGCATATTGGAACGGAGGAAGTAGAACTTTACATAGTCACAAGCTAAGCCGTGGAAGGCACCACCTCACAGAAGGCACTTGGCCTATTGAACCGACGCGCATACTTGAGTATCGCTACAACCGATGTGGGAGTCATGCCTTCCATACGCTTCGCGGCGCCCTGTCAACTCATAAGTAAGGTTTGGGGCGCTTTGAGCGCACGCAACTTACAATGCTCGCAGGACGCATGTGTATAAGCCGTTCTCTGACTTCGTTACTAAGTCCTTCAACCTCCGCGTAATTTAAGTGGGGGTCGAGGAGCAAGTTCTCATCTTCCAAGAAGGCTCGGACATCTGCTCGCTGACGATAGAGCAGCACGTCGTAAACCGCTAGAAACACCAGTGAGCTCGGACAACAGGAGTACCGCTCCAAGAGCAATTATGCAACTCACCATCAATCCTTATGCGCTCCAATACCGTAGGATGAATTTCTTGCAACTCGGGAAAGGCATTAAGAAGCATTTTCAGGGAGGACCCCTTGTACGATAAGATCTCATATGCGCTGATCGTTCTAGGTGTGTAGCGTATTCAAATAACGTTAGGCACCCGACTCACCTTCTAGCAATGCCATCTTGACGAACAGTAAAACCATGCGCATTCCATGCCTGCATATACCGCGTCAGACATACCCGACACGAAACACGCGTTACTGCCGACCTTGGGCTTGAGCTTGTACGACTTGAGCAACTCGGTTACTCGCTGAAGCTCGGCCCTGGTCGACGAGAATGCAGACCAGCGCTCGTCCGAAATTGCACCGACTGCACGTCCTATTCGCAATAGATAAGCTGCCATCACGGACACGAGGCAATCACACGAGTCCTACCTTTCTCGGTCAGCCGCAGATCAGCGTTGTCGCTGCGGAGACTCATGCGATACTCGGAACGCGACGTGAACATGCGGTCTAGAAGCAGAAGCTTAGCAATGCTGACACGTGCAAGGGTCTTGCAGACTCACATGGTTCTTCCGCACCCTTCATTACGAGGTCATCAATCATAACACCAACATAGCCGTCCGCTCGAGTGAGAATCAACGGTGATCGCCCCTGTGCGGCGAGACCTGCGTTGATACCCGCAACGATACCCTGTGCAGCCGCTTCTTCGTACCCAGTTGTCCCTGCTCGAATGCATCAGCGTCGATACGAGACTACTGACGTAACACGAATCCACCGTTAATCTGGCCAGCTAGGAAGAGACCCTACACCACCATAAGCACCGGTTGAACACACGTAGGGGTTCGCTTACGTTTATACGTTTGGTCTCGAGCGTTGCTGCAAAGACGTAACAATCAGGCGCTGTTTCGTGAGTTTCCACTTCACACGCACATTTCAGTTCCCGAGGATCAATGTAGTCATACTCCACACCGTACGCAGGCCTCACAATCTTCGCATTCTCGAGCCCAGGCACCGTGCGGTACATGACCTCTTGAACATCCTCAGGAAGGCTGTTAGACAGCCCATTCGGGTACACAAGGTCTATCGGGGCAGCGTGGTAAGGCGCTTCCCTGAATGGTCATTATCATGGCAAAACACCTACCGGAGTCGTAGCCCTCAATTTCCAACCAAACTATGTGACTTTCCCTGTCCGGGAAACGTCTGACTTTTGCCTCCAGTGATGGGCAGTATCGTGGTCCTACGCGAAACGAGATGAGAACAAGTCACCTCGGCCGGATGAAGCAAGTAAATCTACGGACCTTTCTTCGTCTCCTGGATATGGACGCAAAGATGCATATTTGACCTGATAACGTCGTGAGTTGCAGCAGTCGTATGCGTCTTGTAGCACAATAATTGATTCTCCTATCACCATGGTCAACCACAATCAGACAGTGATGATGGTTAGTATGCCGTACTGCATTGTCTACTCTGTCATCCAGGAAGCTCATAGGGCTAGGCTCCGCTTCAGGCTCCTGGATCTCCAGGTTCGTGAAGTCAATGGAGTCTCTGGCAATTCTAGCGGGTGTTCCCGTCTGTAATCGACCAAGCTGGAAGCCCGCTGAACGCAGCGAGGCGGAGAGGCCGATGGACGGGTCTTCGTTCATGCGCCCAGCAGGGAAGCACTTCATTCCTATCTGTACATCAGACATCCCATTAGATGCAATGCGCAGAAGACTTGCCTATATGGATCTCTCCTGAGAGGAATGTCCCGGTGCAAATCACGACCTGCGAACACTTGATGATGTCACCAGTAGCTTCGTTGCAATGAGTCCTGTTTTTGCGTTTCACTTGTAGTATATACTTACCAAGTCTCACACCTTGTATTGTACCCCACGGTGACGGGTTCGTGCTGGACTCAGCTACAGAATGGTCGAAGACGAGGTCGAATGCGCTGCCGGCTCGGATATCGAGATTAGGATATCCGTGAAGAGTCTCTTGCATGTGACGCTTGTAGAGTTTCCGGTCGACCTGGGCTCGAGGACCCTGGGTGGAGCGCAGCTTCAGCAATACTTCCTGCAGCCACAAATGCTTTGAATAATACCCAGACGGCGGCCCCCATAGATCGGTTAAGCATTCTCCAGTAGCTTCCTGCCTTATCTGTTGCTACAGTTGAGGGAAAGCTCTCTATATCATGTGGGGATGACGCACCAGTGACTCTTGCACAGACTCCATCCAGTGCGTCGACTTCTCGGACAAGTGTACCCTTTCCTACTCCACCAATAGAGGGATTGCATGATAGCTCGCCGATAGTGTCCAATCTCTGCGTCAATAGCAGCGTTCTTGCGCCTGTTCGTGCTGCTCCCGCTGCCGCCTCGCACCCCGCATGGCCACCGCCAATCACACAAACTTCATAGGTATCAATGAGCGTGCCTGAAAGGACCATAGATAGTCGTACCGTCATATCTTTCGGCGTCGTGTGCCTGCGTTGCGTAACCGTAATGGCGTACTGGGTTCCTATGTAGCGACTTTCGCAACGAGCTCCGGATTGCTCTTTGCATTCAACGAGAATTTAGAGGCAATTATTGCCTTTCTTGGAGACATCTCTTGCTTGGCCCGGGTGTTGTTGACAAAGCAGTTTTGACTTGTTAGGATCAGAGGCTCTTGCCAAACAAGGCCAAATAGCCATCTTCTCCGTCTCAAGCGGCCATCAGTCACCCGTGTTTTTGTATTCATTCCCTATACTCGTTGGTATCCTTAAGCCCTGATTTTTCTTTACGAACCTCACGAAAACTGCTATGGGTGCCTACTATGACGAAGTTGAGATTGAGGATATGGTTTGGGACGAGGAGAAACGGGTGTACCATTACCCCTGCCCATGCGGAGACCGTTTCGAGATTTCGCGTAAGCAACTCGCAAACTACGAGGATATTGCTGCATGTCCAAGCTGCAGTCTGGTTATACGTGTCATATACGATCCGGTGAGCAGAGCTCCCACTGGCATATCACTAATGGTATTGATGGCATAGCTCAGCTTGACTTCGAGGACGAGCCCGACGACGACGAGGAGGAGGAGGAGGAGGAGACATCAGCGAGTGACGCCGATTCTGAGATATCAGAGGAGGAAAGCGATGCAGACGACTTCCATGATGCTCTCGACAGCCTGACTCTTTCGGACAAGCAGCCGCTTGCGGTCGCGGTCGAGGCCTGAAGAATGCCCACTTGTTGCAACACATTTGCTGCTATCCAGTCACTACTCCTTGTCTCTTTCCTATGTATTGGGTTGCCAATCTGGCATGCAAAAGTATTTGGAAATGCACTACACTCTGACCGGCCCTGTATATCCCTCATATCAGTATTAGTAGCTCTATCTGTATCATCTAGTCGGTTCTATCCATTTAGTATCGTTACATTTCTGCCTTCCATTATATCGTTGCCGTCGATACCTAGCGTGGATTCCTGATATTATTTAAGTGCCCTCTAGGCTCAGAGGCCTAGCAGGAGAGCTGAGCGCCTAATTCATAGCTACGACTAGCAGCTTCTTATAGCGCTCGGCAAAATTTGCTCCCTGTTTTCACGGACTTTGGTGGAGGCTCACCACCAGTCCAACCATGCTTCATCAATCTGCGCTCCTCAAAGTACCTTCTGAACTATTTGACGTGATTCTGGACTTCTTACATGATGACTATGAGTCTCTCAGGAATTGCAGCCTGACATGTCGAGCTTGGCTGCCCTCCTGCAGGCTCCATCTATTCCGGACCATATCCACCAAGTCCAAGAAACAGTTGTGATCGATACTCGATTATCTCCTGGAGAATCCTCCGGGGCTTCGCCAGTATATCAAAGAGTTCCAACTTGGAACATTCGACGAGGAGCAGATCCCTTGGCTTGTCTCAGTCGCGTTTGTACCGGAAATATTGGGCATCATTCAACCTGCCACTCTGGTCAGCCTCAGACCCGTGAGCGTGCTCAAGTTATCTGGTGGACTCCACCAGATCGGCGCAGAATTTGTCGACCTGTTCGCCGTCTTTCGCAACGCACGGGAGTTGTGATTGGACGTTGCCCCTTTCTATATGGACGATCCCTACGAATTTCTGGAAACCAACTTTACCATGTTTTCCGATGCTCTACTATGCACCTCACGCATATTCGGGCGAGTGACCGGAGTCTCGATGTCCTCCTGCCTTGCTTGCAACTCCGGCCGCTTACCAAGGTTGCGGAGTCTAGGCTCATGACAGAATACATTGTCTCCAATTGGAAGAATGTATCCGCGGCACTGCCGCTGATGGCACAATCCCTTACCACCTTTACCATTAACGTCATAAATCCACTTTGGTACAGACCCCATGAATTAGGTGAGTCTGCTCCGTACAATTATGTAACTGCCTCGCACTGACAATTCCAGATTGAGCTCAATGGAATGAATCCTTCAAGGCCTGCCCTTGTCTCGAACGCCTAGTGTTGTACATAAATGCTCTCCACCTTGTCTCCTTTTCCCACCAGTTCTCGCTCCGTGTGAATTTCCGGATACGACGCATAGACCTTGTCATTGATATCTCCTATGATCATGAAGAATTTGCCCATCTGCAGGACGTAGTGCGAATACTCGAGGACCCACATCACTTTCCCCTCCTCGCGCTCGTTGACATTTCGTTGTACTTCTTTTCATCAGACGTCATGCTGGCGGAGGGTCACAGGCGTTGCAAAGAGCTCCTACAACCCACATTGTTCGACGGATTGCGTAATCGCAATGTCGATGTCACATTAGCAATCAGGCGAGCATAATATTGTGAACGTAGCGATCTGTTCGGCAATTGCTCACTAGAAGCCGCAGGTCATCCCGTAAGTTATAGGAGATATTGCCATACTTGACATGTGCTACTCGGTATTACTGCGTCGTGCATATGCTAAAGGGAATGAGTAAGGGACGGAGTATCTGATGGCTCTACTCGACCGCGATACTGGTTGATACATGAGTTTGCCGGCATAATTCGATCCATGAGATGCGGAACCATCGACTCTCTTGCTGCTGCTCTCTTAATGGGGTCACTGAACACGACAGGTGACAGACTTCCACAAAAAGCGATCATCACCCCCAAAGAGATACATCCGTGCAATAACGTATATTTACTGCCTGTATCGCTCAACAACGCCATTGAAAGCCAATTTTACCTACTCTGTTACAGAGCGCGTGCCGTACAGAACAATGCATCCCTATTGTAGCAGAGATCGGGAAAGGCAGCAATGGTTCAGCAGTTCCAGCAATGAGGGTATGCCACGGAAGGGATGTGTGAGATTAATTCGGAGCTGTTCCTGTAGTTCCTCATCTCTGAACGTCCGAATAACCTGAGCTGTCGCCTGGAGAAACCTGGTCCACATAGCCATGTCTTGCGCATCCGGTGCCTTCTTCCAAGCCTGGCAACGTATGGCGAAGCAGAGCTCGTTCATTAGAGAGGTAAGATTGCCGCGCAAGTGCTGGTCATAACATGACTCGTGGACAGTGCTTGACAGGAAAAGGACAAGCACGCAGGAGCCCAATGTCTGGCGTAACTTATGTTTTAATTGCCACGGAGATATCTGCTTATTGGTATCACTCATGAGATGGCAAATAACTAAGATTAACCATCAGTTTGTATTCATAAGGTTCTGCCTTTACGAGCAGTATGAACATACCATGGTAATGACGGGAAATCTGCGCTTTCAAGCTTGGCTCCACATTCGAATTTCCTATGGTCCAACGCTCGTTATTGGCGATCGCCAACAGTAGAGCAATGGCCTTATTGTGGTATCCTTCGCTATTCCAAGGTTTCACGGCGCAGAATTTGGCACAGCCAATGGCAATCTTCCTTAGAATTTCTTCGTCGCCACACAGTGGTATCTGCTTTGCGAAAACATCTAGCAGTGCTTCTATGTCCGCAGTATTATGGTCTTCGGAGATGTGTGGCAACAAGTCGACGGCAAGTTTCAACAAGACCTTTCCATGGCGTGCGGGCATTGACTCCCTGCTTTGGATGAGCAAATGAAGGCGCCCGAGAAGCGTTCCCGGACTTTGCAATGGCTCCAGTAAACAGGGAACAGCGACATCAATGAGGAATGAGTCGTCCAAAAGCAATTGGTCAGCGCAAGATAATGTGTTCGTGCTAATCCAGTCGAGCAACGACGTGTTATATTGCTCTGCGTTATCCTCGGATATCATGGCCTGTTCCACTGATCTCCAATTATTGTGCAGCTTGACGCGTGGGTCTCCGATAAAGGGATGTGTGACCGTACCACAAGCGACCACGGCGGACCGGCGGACTTGGGACATCCACTTCTGGAGTCCGGATGGCTTCCTCAAGGAATGCATCTCAATGACGTCTCTCATCGCCGGTGGCGCGTTCGACCTGCTGATTGACCAAGGGCTGGATGGCCGTGATATCGTATAATGTTGGAAATGAATGGTATCCTCGATGTCTCGGGAGAAGGGCCGGCGTCTCCTAACATAGCGAAGTAGGACAGTATGCACTCGGGATGACGCAGATTTTAGAAAGATGGTCAAATGTAGCGTCGAAAGTTTCCGGACAACCCAATAGAACAGTAATGCTTGGGGGGACTTGTATGCGCAATCTGGCCTCAGGGACGGTGCTACCGTAGTGAAGGACAAGAACAGCAATAGGGCAGAGACAAGAGCAGTGGTAATCGACGCGACGATACTGTTCAGAGTCCACAGTAGCACCACTAGGCCGATGAAGAAAAGTACGAGGGCAAGTTGAATCAATACGGGGAGGATACTCAGGATTTCCGGAACGCGCCAATGAAGTAGGCCTCGGTCATATCGCAGGCAATGGATTGATGCGCTTTGTCGTGGGTCTGAAGAAGTAGGGCTGATAAAATGATTGAGCCATTGCCTCGCTATAATTCCGACAGACGCAGTCGATAGGCTGAGAACCAAGCTGGCGAACCAAAGCGCGTTGATCCAGACGAACGAAGCGTTTGGGCTCGCAGTTTCGGCGGTAAATCCGGGTAGGATTGCAACATCATCTATGCCGAGATGAGCCGGGATGCTCAGCTGAGTTAAGAGGCGCATGAGGATCTGCGCATTCACGTTTTGATTGGAGTTGGGAGAAAGTGATGTACAGACTTCGACGTTGAACGCAGTAAGAACTGCAGAGAACAGTCCAGCCTACAAGTGTATATGGTCAGCATCATAATTGAGGTCGAGAATCTCTCGCAACTATCATATGGCACGAAACGCACAAACACTAGCAATGCATCAATTTCCTCTTTCCAGGCTTTGACCATCGCTTCGTCATGGTTCTGCAGTTGCTTGGCGCATTCAGCCCAGCCAATATTCCCCGCTTTCTTTGCTGCTTCCTCAGCTGGACAAGCCGACTCATCCTCAACTTCTTCCGGTCCGTTCCATGAGTCATTGTAATGCACAGAACTTCTCTTGCTTTGAGCCTTAGCAAATGATTAATTTCGAACATAAAGAACGACTCGAGAAGGACCAAATACCTGGTACATGGCTTCGTTGGTCCTTCGCGAACATTGGATCGCAGCCGTCCGAGATAGTGCCACGAAAAGATATACGACAGAGATACTGGTAAAGGATGCCTTTGCGTCATAGTTGGACAATGGGTAGACACAGCCAGAGCGATGCAAACCTCGTGAGTGTGCGCAGCTACGTTGCTGTGGGGCACCGCCGCGCCGGTGAACCGATGGCGCCGACTTAGCATTCCTGCAATTATCGCACGATGTTCTGTGCATCCAATCATCTTCCGATGGTATAGCATTCATACAGGTTATGGAGGAGTATAATCGATAATTATCAGCATATGCAGAGCGATCTCCAGAGGCGAGAAAACGTGGAGTCTACTAGGAGACCGGCAGACCCGGACAGTAGGAAGTGATGAAGATACTGACTGGGAAACAGAAGGTGTAGTAACTGAGTATACGATGATTTGGGAAAGAGCGAGAGCCAGAACGACCACTGCAGGACAACCAGAATTGGAAACACAGAAAGGACAGCAGCGAAGCAATTGTCATAGCTTCAATTCAGTAAGTACCCGCCGAGCCAGCTCGTGATATTGCCAAGCGTCACCCCCAACTCTCCGGAATTGAATTCCGTGCAGAGGCAGCATTGGAACCTGTGGTAGTGTGTAAGCCAAGCGCATGTGAACTTTACTCCGAGCTCACCTTTACAATATTGATTTCAAACCGGACAGCAAGGGGTTTCGCCCCGAGACTCTCGAAAACCGCCGGATCAACTTCTCCAGTAGGAAGCGCGGGTGGCAGAGTGGGCTGAGGGCTGGCCGCGAAGTCGCGCGGTATAGGTGGCAGGATTTTGGGTTTCGCGGGTGATTGCGAGACAGGGGTACCCAAATCGTCGGGAGGAGAAGCCGAGACTGCCTCTACAGTGTCCGAGCGCGCAGGCTCGACCGTAGCAGTATGAGCGTTCGAGGAGACATGGAAGAATGATGAAGACGCGCTACTCGCAGTAGCGCTGAGGATTGTCCCACCAGACGGTCGACTTGGTAGCTCCTTGTCCTTCGGTTCCCGCTCCTTCTCCTTACGACTGCCTGTGAACGACATCTTGGAGTTCTTCTTTACAATGGACCGCCTCGTTGTGCCGGTCTCATTCGAGTCGGAAGAGCCACGTTTGCGATGGCGCCGTTCCGTGGGCGCAGGGGCTTGGATCGACGTCATATCGATAGATGGCATATGGATGCACTCGAAGCCAGCTTTCGTCTCGCGGTACTGAACCTGCATTCTATCCAAGACACGCTTAATATCCGATTTGAGGGTTACCGGAGGTTTTGTAGAGGTCGTCTGGACACTGAAAGAAGTACAATATATGTCAGCCACCAAAGCATCTAATCATTGCCAGTGAACGTACCTGAACAAACCCTTCATAAAGACAGGCTTAAAGTCCTTCTCCTCACTGTGATATCCCTCATCCTTCGGCGACTTCCCAGAACCGTCCGCACCAGACGGCGAGTTCTCCATCTGCTCCTGCAGCGCGGCCTCGTCTTCCTCCTCTGTGCGTGGGAACAGCCTCTCAGTCAGCGGTCCACGGAAGGTCGAGTACCCAGTTGAGGGTCGTCTGTGCCGCCCAATCGTGCCGCCGGAGACAAGCGCCGCGCCCGCACTACTCCTGCGCTCGTGTCGTGCCGTGCGCCCCTGAGGGTCCAGGATAGTTGCTGCCCTCCGGTGTCCCGTAGCGATCGGCTGGCTCTGGCTCTGTGTGACCGGGCCCGCTGGCTCCGCGCTGCGCTGCGTGTCATAGCTCTTCTTCTCGCCGAGCTCACTAATGGCCTGCTCCTGCTTCTCCACGTCCGCTGATGGGCGCGGGGAGAAGGCGGGAAGGATGCTCCCGCGCTTAACGGTGCCCGAGCGCCGGGAGTCGTCGTTGCGCCCACCGCCGATAATGCTCCCGACCTTGCGCATGAGTGTCGCGCCCGCAGAGACGAAGCCGGCAGGCCGGATCTCCTCCTCTGCTTGTTGCTGTTGTTCCAACTGCGCCTGTTCGCGCGCATCCATTTGCTGCGCGAACGAAGTGAGTTCAGGGCCCGCGGTGCGGGGTGGTTCGAGGTCCTTGCGCGGTCGCAGGGTACCGTGCTGCGAAACCTCGCCAGCACCGGCATTTCCGCGGCCAAACATGCCCCACCCGCCGGTGCTCGGGCGGTGTCCATGGCTAAGACTGTGGCTGCGTCGGTGTTCCGCCGCGGCGGGGGCGCGAGGTACGGGTGCAGTGGTCTTGACAGGACTGCTTGGGACGGAACCGCCGGGGCCGAGATCCGCACGCTGAGGGATAGTTAGCGCGGCGCCGGCATCGCGCGCGCGGGGTTGGGGGAAGTTGGGGGAAGTGGGCGTAGGGGTGGTGGTGGCGGCGGGGTCGTAGGACGCATCGGAGTAGTGCGGCGCAGCGGGGGCGGGAAGACGGGGAAGAGGCATGCTGTAGTCGGGCTTGCCAGGAACACCAGCCATCTGCTCTTTCTTCCGAAGGGAGGGCTGAGAGAACTGCTTCGGCGCAGTCGGAAGGGCGGACTCATCCACGGTCTGCTCCGCTGGCGTGCTCGACTCGAGCGAGAGCTGCGAGTTCGCAAAATGTCCCGGACCATACACCTTCTCACGTTCCATCTTCTCCCGTGCCAGGAAGTAGATAGAGATGAGCGGATGGAAGCCGTAGGTCGGATCTGGCGGCTCGCGGAGGTGCGCATCGGTCAAGGAAGAGTGGGAGAGGTGCGACTGGGAGGTGGGCGGAGAGTGCGCAAACGGCGTGCCTGGCGGTGACGACGACGGGGAGAACAGCTTCTTACGGTAGAAATCAAAGCCTGAGAAACGGCGTGATTTCTTCGACGGGGATTGGTCAATCTTGCTACCGTTGATAGCCGTGTCTTGGATCGCCAGCGATGAACCGGAGAACGACTCGCCCCAGTGGCGCCCGTGGCCATTCCGCCCGTTCGTGTTAGCCGCCATCCGCCTGCGCTCCCAGTGCTGCACCGCGCGGTAGTAGCCATCCGATTCGAGCACCTCAATGAGCCTGGCCTCGATCTCGTCCTCCGTCCCAAACTCGAAACCCTTCATCCCGCGGATCACCTGCCGGTCAAGCTCGTCCGCGCGTAGAGGCTCACGGTGCACAAGGTGCGAGTCCGGTGGGCCGCGGAACCCTCGTGTCATCCATGGGTGGACCAGGACCTCGGTTAGTGGCGCTCGGGCAGCAGGATTTGTCACGAGCATCCGAGTGAGTAAGTGCTTGCATTCTGTGCCTAGTGTGAGCCAAATGGAATGGCATGGATGCAAACAGTGGCGTACCTGCACTGAGCCATACTGGGTACTCCACAAGACCACGCTTAATCTTAGCATGCAATGCCGGCATACTCTGGTCGTCGAACGGAACCTTACCGCACACTAGCACGTACAATACCACTCCAAAACTCCAGACGTCTACCTCAGGGCCCGTGTAGACCTTCGCGTTCAATAGCTCCGGTGCAGCAAAATAGAGGGAACCACAGAACGTCGAGAGATGTGCTGAGGGATCGTAGAGATTTGACAATCCAAAGTCAATAATCTTGATATTACCAGTCTGGGATATGAGGATGTTCTCGATCTTGAGGTCTGCGTAAGAGTGAGCATACAAATGTAGGCTAGCGGCGATGGCGCGCACCGCGGTGAACGACATTGTTCTTGTGGCAGTAGTCTAGCGCACTCCCTATCTGCCGCGCGAATTTGCGTGCTACCCGCTCGCGCAGACGGCCGTGGCTGATGATGTAGTCGAGCATCTGCCCGCCATTGACGTACTCCTGTACCATGTAGTAGTGGTGCTGGTGCACGATCATCTCGCGCATGCCGCAGATGTACGGGTGGTGGAGGAGCATCGACAGCGCCGCCTCACGCATGATACGGATCTCCTTGGACGCATCCTTGGAGGCTTGCTTCGCCGCTGCGTCTGATGTTGGTGTCCCGCTGCTGGATGGTGCTGCGCGAGGGAGGATCTTGACAGCTAGCTGTTATGACAAATGTGTTAGCATACTGGGGTACGACTTCGCGCCGCTGACGAAGTATGGGGCGCTGGGGCGGTTTACGGTCGTATGGCGCATCCTCGCCCAAATGAGGTGTCCAGTGGGAGGAACAAATGAGCACAATCAGTTGCCCGTGCCACAAGACGCTGTGTACAAGTAGGGAACGTCGCCCTCAACGCCCCTAGGCCGTGCATGTGCTCCCCAGTCTTGCCGATGCAGAGGGGTCTCCACACTCACCTTCTCGCCTGTGGCGTTGTGATACGCGAGCTTGACCTTGCCCATGCTCCCTGCGCCGAGCGTCTTGGTGAGAATGTAGTCCCCGAGGATGCGATTCGTGCTCCGGGGCTTCGACGAGCCCGCATCGCTGCGGTTCCTGCTGCTGTCGTCGCGCCGCTCGCGGTCACGGTCCCGTTCACGATCGCGGTCGCGTTCCCGCTCACGCTCAGGAGGCGGAGCGTAGGCCTGGGGCGGCATGGATACTGGACGGGGCTTGTACTGGGCGGTAGGGATGCGGCGGGCGACAGCCGCCTGAGTTGTCGGTGTGGGTGCAGGCGGTGATGCCGGTGTCGAACTCGGGGGCTGCGTCTGGACTGGCGCTGGGATAGCTGGCGAGGTGTTGGGCGTTGGGTATGTCGGATGCGAGATGGGCAGATCAAACTCGTGGCCGGTGACCAAGCCACCATGCGAGGGTGTCACGGCGCCGTTCTCTTCCTCCTTCACGTCGCTGAGTGCTGAGGGTGCGAGGGAAGTCGAATGCGATGCCATACACCGCCTGTGTCGAGCTGGACGTCGGAATGGACGTGGTCACCGTGGGGGTCGTGGGCAAGCCGTCTGGCGCCCGCCACGGTTGACGGAATGGAGCGCTTTGTCCGTCTAATTCAATGTTTCTCTCGTTCTACTCGCGATTTTACATGCTCAGGCAGCGACTACAGCCGTTCTTATAATGTCACGAACAAGCATCATATTCTTGCGCAGGAATGCGCGGAAATGGGCCGCGATAACAGCGCTTCAATCATCAGAGATGAGCGTCAGCCATCTGCAATCAGCAGATGTTCTATTAGTGGAGGTGTCTGCGTCCCGCTGTCGTCTTTGAGGGAGGAGGAACACGGGCTGCAATGTCCATGAAACATACAGCTTGTAGGGTGCTCACGAAAATACAATGTTTAGGCGTCGCTTAACAGACTCGGTCGCCGAAGGCGCTGCAGGCAGCAACAGCCCACGCATACAGGAGTCACAGAAGAGTCCAATAACTTTTCCAGAGAGAGAACCTTCCGTCAATACAGTATACGTACACAGAGAGGACGCGGAAGCGGGACAGTAGCTTCGGCGGGGTAATGTGCTGACAGACGATGGCACCTGATGCCGGTCTTTCCAGCATAGTAGGCGTCCTTGCAGTCTCCGGGAGTCGGAGGAATGGGTGCCCAACCACATTATTCCGACTTCTTTGCTTTGATCGGGGGTAGCCACTGGACAGTGTGGCGGTTGTACATCGGCCAAGGGGGTAGCACAGTCTGTAACCAAGCGGGAGAATCATGGTCGGTCAGAGTCCAAGAGCAGATGCTGGTTCATGACAGCATATACACACCAACGAAAGCCCGATGAGAGAGACGGTGAAAGTTCCAAAGGTGATGCGAAGAGATTGCAGAGCAAATCCAAGGACAAACGCGATGACCTGTAAAGTGCGAGATGCTCATTCAGTCCTGACAGTTTTACATTCAAGCGCCAGACAGCTCACCGTAGTCAAAGCCAGCCAAATCTTCACTATCTGCTCGACAAGCTTCTGCCCCTCGAAATCCTAGTGGTTTTGAGCATTTCCGCACAGGTCATAGTCGTCAAAGAGGAACGATGAGAACTGTGTCAGCGCACGCTACATTCCTGCAGAACTATTCAATTGGTCTAATGGAAACTCACAATTCGCGCTTCAAGTAAGTTCTGTATCTCTGACAGCATTATTGCAGCGCATAAACTGGCGGAGTTGGACGTTTACCATCGTGCAGTTCAAGTGCATGATTCCGACCTCATTGGGCGCTTATGTATCTGGACCAGCCGGACCGGCCTCCTAGCGCTATCCTCTTCAGCGTCTAAGCATACTTGGTTGAAGTTGGATCCGCGATTATTCGGACAGTGTGCACTGTGCATGGCACCCTCTGCAATTGTTCGGCATCACGAGAACAGCGATTTACATGTGTACAGTAACTCTTTCTCACAATAAAGCACAGACTGTCTATTCGTGTTTGGGAATCCGTGAAGATAGCAAAAATAAGTTAATTGAGGCCTTTGTCAATTCATCTCACATCTCACGCAGTCGCTGAAATCCTGCACTTATCAACCATGTCTTGCATGTGCGACTCTCGTTACCGTAGTTATCGTCTCGACGGTGGTAGTCATCACCGTCCGAGTGACAGTCGTACAATCTTGGTCCTCCGAGACGATGACGGTCTCCGTCGCGAACGGTTGCGTCACCGCGCGCGTGACTCGGCCTTGTGTCGCGTGCGCAGAGGGACACTGTACGAACTTCCACATCTGTGAGGGGTCCGAGGGTTGCGCCTTGCGCAGCTCAGCCTGAGTGATATGGTTATTAAGTGGCAGACTGGAAGCGTATAGAGCTCACCTTAGCCCCAGGAGATGCATCGCCTTCGTTCTCGAGACCGAGAACATAATCTGTGTGAGCCCAAGATATCCTAGACAGCCTTCAGAGATAGGATTTCGGTGAGAGTCAGCGAGACTTGCCGTAAAGCCTCAGTCGCTTCGTCCTGCTGAACCCGCCAGCTCATCGGAAACTCGCAGACGTCAAGCTCAGCACCATCCCGTACCGACTCTTTGATCGTCAGGTACAGTCCGGGGTCTGGCGGGCTCGCTGCGCTACGGACCGTAAATCCTTGCCCGCTAGGTACGAACTCCCACTGCGGGAATGAATTGTCTCAGTCGCATCGCAGGGACATTCGAACGTTTCCCACACCTGTTGATTAGGTCCACCATGATTGGGCCAGCCAATGACGGACTTCTCGTTGTGTCCGGCGAGGTCGAGTGCAGTGCCGCTCTTCATGTTGATCAATATGTACACACCAGGGGTCCATCTGGAGCTGACGTAGTCCAAGCTGTGTTGCTGCTGCGGCTCAGGAGCTTGGCTCAGCCTGTCTTGTGCATGTTCACCGAGTTCATCCGCAACGTGTAAACTGAGGCCTTCATCTGCCCGTTTGTGGTTCCTATCTTCAAGTTCTCCATCGTGCGTACCCTCAGTGAGCCCAGTGGGAGACACATGAACGTTTTCTGGGGCATATGGGCCTGATGATACTGGGGCCTCAATGTCATCTGCCGAAGTGGGAGCAGGTCCCGCTAGTTCTTGGATATCTTCCACGTCGTACCCGCCGAACTGGATGCCAGCCTCGAGATCGATGAGGTCATCACTACGCGAACACGACTCTCCCACATCGGCCTCCTCGCCGTCAAGCTCCTCCTTGCGAGCGGGCTTGGGCGTGGCCCCGCCTTCGAGGGAGTCCTCTAGGAAGCGGGCAACCTCGCCCGACGGGCGGTGCTCCAGGCTGGCCGGCTCGTCCTCGTCGTCTTCTACGAGTGTTGCTACGTGGACGAGCTCATGAGCGGGTGTGATGTGTTCAAGAGATTTCCGATGCTCGGGCTCCGCGATTGCAATGTGCTGCTCGGGAGAGGACGGCTCGGCGCCAGGGATCAGATGCGAGATGGTGGAAGTCGACGTAGAGGTGGAGGACCGTCCGAGCTGGGCGATCCTGCGCCGGGGGGAGTTCGGATTTGAAGTGCTCGGTGCGTTGCCCATCGTTGCAGACTAGGACACAGGAGTTGGGTATGTGTGTTTGGGGGAGCACGAGCTCAGAGATGGTGCTTATATCGGCCAGCAGTTGTGGTGCACATACGTGCAACGAGGTGTACGCACGACATCCGAAGACTGTGCGTTGTTGGCGTGTGGTGCACTACGTTTGGTCCGCGCCAGTTGTCACAGTATCCAGAGGTGGAAACACGCCGGCACGTTGCATCATTGCTGTGCTTCCGACCAGTCGTGACTGGGGTCATGTAAATAGGGTTAGGTATATGGCTGACCACGTACTATGTGCAGCCATCTTTCCTCTAGGCTACGATGTGCGTCTTCGGAAAGCAGAAGCCCGGATTATCTGTGCGCAGCACGTCTTTCGTCACGGAATGAGAGAGTATTCCTCCAGACTCTGCGATCGTGATTTGTCGTAAGGTATCTAAATACGTGCGTTAACCGCCGTTTACCTGTACTGAAAGCTGCTGCGATATGATATCAGTCTACTCGCGCATCAGTCTCCAGGAAGTCGTGTGCAGTATCAGGGTCACCGTGGGCATAGATGCATGCCTGGAACATGGTAACACTGAATTCATGGAGAGAAAGACCTCAATGTTCTCTGTCAATCTCGGAAAAGATCAGGCTCGAACAAAGCCATCGTCATCTTTTGCGTCCTAGCTTTACCCCCAGGCTAGCGCGAGGCAAGACATGTTGGGTTGCTTTCGTATCTCCGCAACTTGCCCTTGTATAAGAAGTATGTAAGCAAATTATCCAGCGTCTGAGCATGCTCAATATCGCATGTCTCGCCTCGCACCACCTTGAAGACTCTGCTGGAACACAAAAATGCGGCTTGCTTAGTATTACCTCCAAAACACTCGAAATCGTTGAAGGAAATTGCTCATCGCTTACCAGTTCTTTAACATTACAGCACCGTGGACATCGATCTATGCCCACGGCGGGTGTTCTCGAGCTGTGCAATGTGCATCTCGCAAGGATCAGACACACGGACGTCACGAGGAGAAAACGCGACTCAGGTCGACGCGACGCGTTGACGCGTGCCGCTCTCCACGTGGCTCATTTCGCTTAGCGTGGCAGACCTGAGACGCGATGGCCATCCCTCCGCATCGTCCTCAATCGACATCTCCACTTTATCTGTATCAGTGCTGGACGTAACGACTCGAAATGACCGCCTCTGGTGATGAGGACCATGCCGCAGATGTAAAACCTAAGATGTCTCTGACCATCAATCACGACGGAATACGTTAGTCATCAAATTCTCCAAGTTTGCCACTTATGGACGGTCTACATGAATCATATCAGAGTGCACCATCAAACAGAGACCTGGGATGACCCTTCATAAGGCCTTTGAAGCTGCTGAGGTGCGTCTGTGTCGTCACATTGAAGCGACTCTAGAGAGCCAATTTGTGTCTATCCATTGCCTGCAGAAGCGCTTTATCGTTCAACCAGGTGAGCGACCTATGACCATGTACTTTACCATGACGTGCGAGACCTCTGACTGATTTATCAGGTACATTGAGATTCACATACGAAGGGCAACGTATCCATGGCCATCAGACACCGGCCGAGGTGAGCATTTTGTCCTCTGCCTCGTACCTTGACCTGATGTATGCTTTCAGCTGGACATGGAGGACGGTGATATGATCGATGCACACCTCGGACAGGTATGCATCGTCTTGTATCTGATGAAAAGAATGACCCTTGATCCAGAATTACCCATAGACCGGTGGCGGACGACCATGACCGACGGTGCCTGTAGCATGCCTTGCTTATGCTATCCTGGGATTGACCTGCTTTCACTTATTGCATCGTGGATGACTTTGTATCCTTTACTATCTGACTTATTGTGTTTTTGCGTCTGTCTTGATACTTGATGAGTGAGGGACTTACTAGTACTATCCGTGAAGTTCATATCCGAGGCGCTTGAGTAGTATGTAAAAGCCCATGTGGCGCTCGGTCCCGCTCTGCTTCGCTCCAGCAACACGAAGCGTTCCAGCGTGGCCTTCAAAACGAATCTCTTATTTTTCTTGAACATAAACTCAGAAACTCCTTTGTACCGTTCCAACGTTCCTCCACCAACCAAAGCGGTCTGGGCCATTGAGATGCGCTCGCGAATTGTCGGGAGCCAACCCCTACAGCTATGACCGACCTCGCAGACGAGTATACCCCGGGCTTGCCAACCTATGACGACCACAAGTACAAGCGCTACTTGCGCGGATGGATGAGCTATGCCTTCGCCAGGTGAAGACCTCGCCACTCGTTGGATGTCAGCTTGGTGTCGAGGTCTGAGTTGTGCGAAGTTCGGGTGAATCTAACATGTTCTCATTGCAGTGAAGTCTTTGCGGTTGTCTCTTTAACGCTCTTCTTGCCTATATGTCTAGAACAATTTGCTAGGTATGCTCAAACTCATATTCAAACCCTTACGTGCGCAAGCATCGCGGCATGCCAAACCGTTCTAATTGATGGTGCAGGGACCATGGCTACCTCCTACCAGATCGCATACAACCCTGTAACACCGCGGTTACAAATTCGACTGTCCTCACAGCAGAAGACGGAGAAGGGATACGGTGCGTCGTGAAGCTTGGATGGATGTGGATAGACACGGCTAGTTTCAGGTGCGTGCGTCGCTGGTTGGGAACTTCAGAACTGATTCTGACCTTTGATTACCCAGTCTGTACGTGTTCTCGACTTCCGTAGCTCTTCAAGCTATCACGGTAATATCAATGGGCGGTATCGCGGACCACCGTATGTTTCATACATTCTCTTCGTCCCCTCGCGCCAACACCAGCATCAACAGCTCCCCACCGTAAACGTGTGCTGCTTTCCTTTGCCACCCTCGGCTTCACCTCCGCCATTCTCTTTCTCCTTCTCCCCTCTTCCTCCCCTGTGTGGCCGCTTGTTGCATTGCTTGCCATCTCTGCAAACGTGGCTTTTGGCGCCTCTATCGTGGCGCTAAATGCATACCTTCCTGGTCTCGCAGCAAGTGCTCAGGAGGTCGTCGCGGCGGATGCAGAGGTCTGGCGGATCGCCCATGTCCAGCCGCAACCTCACGGACATTCCGCTAATGACCCCACTCCTGACGCCGAAGCGGAAGGCGCCCAGGCCTCGGAGCCTCTGCTCGCACCAGAGGAACTTACAGTGACGCTGGAGGTAGCTGAAGCGAAAGCCGTGCGCAATCAGACTCTCTCGACAGAAACAGCTCGTATATCTGCCCATGGTATTGCCTTGGGCTATGTCGCAGGCATAGTAGTGCTGCTACTCGCGCTCATACCAGTCCGTGCACTCGGCGGGTCGACCTTTGCTCTGCGGCTCGCGATTGGGCTAACGGGGGTATGGTGGGCCCTGTTCTCCATACCAGCCGCAATCTGGCTCCCAGGTGGGAAGGACACGAAGACGATAGCTGTGTGGGAGGAGAGCAGTGACGAGCCGTGGAATACTGGGAAAGAGATCGTGAAGGCGTGGAGGAAGCTCGGGAACATGCTCCGCTGGAGAGAGATCAAAAGACTCAAGAACACTTTCACTTACCTCGCCGCGTGGTTCCTGCTGTCCGATGGTGCGTGTATCTCGCCGTGCCGGTCTGGGAGTGTGCTCACATGACCATTCGTACAGGCTTCACCACCATCACGTCGACGGCAATCCTGTTTGGAAAGACGACGCTGCATATGCCCGCGTCCTCACTCATGATCGTGGGTGCGCTCGCTCCCAGCGCGGGCATCCTCGGATCGATCATGTGGCCGGTCATACAGCGGCGTGCGGGTTGGTCCAACTTGCGCGTGCTCATAACCCTCGTCATCATGGCCTCGTTGATACCGGCGTATGGGTGCCTTGGTTTCCTGCCGGTTTTTCAGCACGGTGCACGTGTGGGCGGTCTGACGACGCCGGGAGAGATGTATGGGCTTACGGTGGTATTCGTAAGCTGTCTCGCAAACTCCGGTCACTGAGGAGAAGTTGACGCCTGTGCGCAAGGGCATTGTCTACGGCGCGTTCCAAGGATATGCGAGAGCATTCTACGCAGAGCTCATTCCGCCAGGAGAGGAGGCTCGATGGTAACTATCTCTTTCAAGCCGATATGCAAATTCTTCAGCTGATCGCTCCACGATCGCTTCTCGCAGGTATGGATTATATTCCATTACAGACAAGGTAAACATTCCAGCTCGCTCCGCTCCGCTCTTCCCTCCCTGTCAGGCAGTGCTTCACTGACAACTTAACTTTGTGCAGTCAAGCTCGTTCGTCGGGCCGCTGATCGTCGGATTAATCGCGGACACGACCGGGAACATCCGCTACGGTTTCTTCTTCCTCATCTTCATGGTGTGGCTCGCCGTACCGCTTTTGGCAAGTGTCAACATTGAGCGTGGCCGCGAGGACGCGAGGCAGTATTCACAGCGCCAGCGAGCCGTGGGCTCGTAGACTCGCGATCAGCTAAATGTTTCCGGGACATTGGTGGAGGTCGGTGGTTGCTATCTATGTTGTATTCGTGTACCATACTTCCCATGATGATACGATCTCTGTGACGTCATTCGCGCACAACGAGGCCTTCCAACGCCATCAAAACCGATGCGTTAGGACTGATTTGGTAGTTCACCTTGTCAGTGGACAACATCGATCTCAATCTGACCCCCGGCAGGATGAGAGCGAAGCAAGTGATCCTCGATACGAGGCACATTAATAGTGAAACTGAAACTCCAGGTACGATCGAAGCTCAGTAATGCACAGGTATTACGGCAAACTACATCTTCTCCAATCTCACTCGTCGATCCGCCGCTGATAAATGGTCGAATGCTCATGCCACTGATATTGTGACAAGTTAGACCTCCTCCCAATTTGCAGGGACGATTAGGTTTAGTTTAACTCACCAGGCTGGAACCGCCAAGTCTGATTTGTGCCAGGAAGCCACTTCGTCCAGAGCGTCACGCGGGTGCCGTTCGCCGCCAACCCGCCGTCGCTGAGATCGATATTGAGGTTGGTAGAAGGGAGACAGATTCTGTGTATGTGACCATAGGTATCAGCAGGTGCATCTACAGTAGCGCCAGAAACTAACCTAAAGGTAGTTGGATTATTGTCGTCGGGCCAGATATCCCAGACAGTCTCATTCTCGGAGGCGATCACGGATGTCCAATCCTTCGGGTCGCCTTCGATTCCGAGGAAATAACCCGTGTTCACGTTACGGAAGACCCAACCAGTGTCGGTGCGTTGTACGTACCACTGTTCAACATGAGTTAGTTTTCGCCAAACACTCGTCTCAGCCCAGATAGAACAAGACGATGTTGCATACCTTCTGGTTGTCTCCACCGTTGGAGGACCAACCGGTAACCGTCTTGTTGTCTCCCGCTGAAAGATCCAAGACGGTTCCGGACTTGACGTTGACAAGAACGTAAGTGCGGTTGGGCTGGACAGACATGCCGCTGACTGAGTACCGAACAGACGGTTGATATTTTGCCAGTTAAAGTCTCGAGTCTTATATACGTCGAGTGCAAAAAGAAACGGAAGATTCGAGCACCATCTCATGTGTGCGCGGCAGTCAGCAGGAGCAATAGTGAAGCGAGAACAGCCGGAAATGAAGGCAGTGAGGGCGGACACGGCGGACGAGCGCCACCATGGAAAGGTCACGGCGCAGACACATGTCTACGTAAGTTCCTGCCGAGAAGTGTGGTGCATTGACACTGCCAGGATCCTCGTCTCGGTAGTACGGTGCACTGGACCGAAAGTCGAGGGTGCGGGATTACTATGGGTGAAGCTGACACCACGCAGATCGTTCATCGCAGGCCATCTAAACTAAAGGCGGAAGAATACGGATCAGCGTTCACGCCTCACCAACGTGATGCATACGTTTGCATATGGGCCTCCAGGGCGGACCGCAGAATGTGCCAGCTCATACCTGGCTGGCGCCGTGGTCGATCCCTGCAGTGCATCGTGGTGAGTCGCGTGCCATCTGACTCAGTATCTCAAGCACTATCACGGAATGCTATAGTCACAGACTCTAGAGTGCAAATTTTTGGGACGTAATGGGCCAAACTGCGAGTCGAGGCATCGTGAGTTACGATTGAGGGTGCATTCTCCTTGTTCGGAAACAGTCGGAAATTGATACGAGGGACCTTCTTGACCATAACCTTTCAGCTCAGGAAATTGGGCCACCTGCAACTCGCATGGGCCTGCCGAAGAAGGGGAATTCAAGCATCTTCGTCGATGTATCTCAGTCCAGGCTGCTGGACGTGCATACCCTCGTCAGCCGACTGTGCACCTGAGCACTTCAAACTCATTAGGGTTCACGAACGTTTGGCGTGGCAGGTCTGGGCGTGACCCGAAGCTAGAAAGGTCCTCTTCTTCTGCGACAGGGAGCGGTCCTATAGTGTCCTCAAAGCTGCGGCTGATGTTTCGCGAATAGTAAACTCGATAAAAAGAAGCCGCCGGACAAGCAGGCGCACGGCCATGCGGAGAGACCAATAGGGTATGTGATTAGATCAGATACCGTTTCTCGCGCTTCACACAGAAAGGCATAGGGACTCCCGCTTACAAAGGTGATGGCGATCATACCACAGAGTAGGCCAACAATTGCATTGATGTACACTCTCTTTATGTAAGGCTTGGAATGGGGGCCGAACGTGTTTGACTTTGAGGGTGTAGAGCAGGACGAAGATCGCACGGCGCGAGCAACCGTGAGCTTCCCTTATGCCTAAATCGACGATAACAAAGTCGAGTACTTAATGTCCCGCATGTTTGCAGGGGGAGGATCTCAGAAATCTCGAAGACTTTCGTGAATCATGCAAAGAGAAAGAAGCAAAAGCGATGAACATTGTTCGCGAATATCAAGTTAAAGTATTGATCTCAGACATGATGCATCCCTTCCGATAGAGCTTTTCACCAGACTTGTTCAGCACCTGGGTTACGTGTAAGAGGTTCCTAATGCTTCGGTAACGAATTGACACAATTGTCCTCAGCAATGCTCAACTCCCATGCCTTCTCTGTATGGTATATCCCGATTCGCCTTCGTATTAGCGAGACTGGAGTTCATCGCTACTTAGGGATATGCTATGTTTGCCGTATCCATTCATGATATA
The DNA here is from genome assembly GCA_000320605.2 of Gelatoporia subvermispora B. Classification (NCBI taxonomy): domain Eukaryota; kingdom Fungi; phylum Basidiomycota; class Agaricomycetes; order Polyporales; family Gelatoporiaceae; genus Gelatoporia; species Gelatoporia subvermispora. The sequence goes on from KB445822.1 coordinate 83,127, forward strand.
CAAGCGATTTGACTGTAGTATGTTTCGAAAAAAATGATCGTCGAGCGTGCGACGATATTCATGGCACCTGAAGCATGCTCCCCAAGCGCCAACTCGCTGGGTATCTGAGAATGGCTCGATTTTTTGGCTTCTTATTCTCTCTCCTCCTCATTCGATCTGCATGTCTTGATCATGACGGGTTCACGACAAGCACAAGCGCGGACAACCTAGTTCCCCTGTGTGAGCGCCAGGTGGGGCGCTAATTTTGCGGCTCAGAATAGCAAGCGTTATTGTCCTCCGAGTTCTCATCGATATGTACCCTCCATCGCGACCGCACTGGATGCTCTTGTTTTTGCGCTAGTTTGACGTCGCCTAACTATGATGGACTACACAGAAGACCTACCTCATGCCAGGATGGCGGGTGGAGCTCGCATGGTCTACTCATATACCTGAAGGCGTTCGGGCTGTCTTCAGTTTACTATCGCCCACCCTCAGATGGAGCGTCCTACAGCAGAAAGAGGGATATCTGACACTCCTACTCTTGTTGGTGAGGAGGTCGCTCCTACAAACGTTTGGGCCCCAGTGAGTATGCGTATCGCCTTGCGTAATCAACCGGCTGCTGAAGATATCACTTTCAGGCTGGACACGATTCTGACAACGACATCGCAAGATGTAAATGCCCGTCTGACCACGTTAGTCGGAACTGCGTATGTAAAGTGCAACAGGATAAGGCGCTAAAAACGTGGATGGAGACTGCGGAGAAGAGTGCAAAAGAGGGCTGGACAGAGTGTTCGCGACGGCTCCAGGAGCATGATCAGCAGACAGTTGGCGCATGGAAAGAGGAGATAGATTCACTACTCGTATTTGTCAGTACCGTCCAGTCCTAGTTCTGGTAATGAACGGTTACTGATGCGTGCACACTATACAGGCGGGTCTGTTCTCAGCTGTACTCACGGCATTCAATGTCGGATTGTATACCTCGCTGAATCCAGACCCTGGCGTCGACTTAACGAATCGCATCCTCCTGCAAATATCCTCCCAGCTCAGCAACCTCTCAGTATCTGACAACACCATCCGATCGACCTCATTCGCCCAGTCCCCTCACCTCGAGCCGACGGCCTCGAGTATCTGGATCAACGCCATGTGGTTCTCCAGTCTCGTGTGCAGTCTGGCATCGGCCACGATCGGCATCCTCGCCAGGCAATGGCTCAACTACTTCCTCAGCAGCAAGGCATCATCGCAGCCGGATAAGAGCGCATACATACACTGCTTGCGCTACGACAGGGGCCTCATTGCCTGGCGTGTTCCGGAGATACTCAGCCTACTACCCATCCTCCTTCTAGCCGCACTGGTACTTTTCCTTATCGGGCTCATTATCCTCCTGTGGACGCTCAATGACATTGTGGCCGGCATCACGACCGCGCTCGTCGCCGCGCTCCTTCTTTTCCTTGCTGTCACGACACTTGCGCCGGCGTTCAGCGTGGATTGCCCCTATAAATCGCCCCAGGCCCTTCCCGTGTTCTGGGCGGTCCAGAAGTTCAAGGCTTGGTCTGGGGCAGGAGGGTTGGTAGCTTTGATGAAAAGGTTCCGGGAGAAGTTTGCTCGGATGTGGGTCGGGATCCGGGCCCGATTGCATAGGCTCCGATCACAAATGCTGGGGTGGTTTAGGGCGGTTCCTACGGCTAGGCCCTCAGTCGACGATATGCTCTCGGATGTCGAGAAGGCCGGAGGCGTAGAGGAGCCCGGTCTGCGGGATCGCTATCCAAGACGGAAGAGAAGAGTGTCCTTCGTTGAGAATCCAAGGAAGGCCGGGCCGTTCAGCAGCTGGATTATGCAGGAACAGGCAGTCGTCACGGACAACAAGAACGAGCTAGTGGATGCCGAGCTGAAGCGCTGGCTCGCCGTCAACGTTCTGTCATGCGCCGACGCGTACCTGCGGGACGACTCATTCCTCGATTCTGTCATTAAGCCTTGTATCATGGATCCGGCAACCAAGACATCCACGACGATTGAGACTCTCCGCGTCCTCGTCCAGCACAATCGGACCCAGTCTGTGCGGGCGGGGACCTCGCTCGCCGTCCTCGCGGTTGATCTCATCCAGAAGATCCTCAGGAACCCCAACTCGGACGATGTAAACACATTCGTCGGGTATTTCGGGGATCATATCATCGAATACGCGGGAAAGGACACATGGGAACGAGCGGCAGTGTACTTCGCAAGACTCATGTGCGACCATTCCGGAAGATACGGAAATGCGAGCATTAACGCGACGCCTATAGTCCAGCTGCTCACCGACCTCGCGCTCTCCAAATGGACAGAGGGCGTAGCACTCTCCGTAGAGAGGCAGGATTGCGAAGCTATGGATGGTCTGCATCACAGTGAGTCAGTTCAAAATTCCAATCCGGCAGCGCTCTCACCGTGCGTGATGTCAGATGTTGAGTACCTGTTGAACCATATACCAAACTTCATGCCGGCGCCGGGGCGTACTGGGGAGGAGATTGAGCAAGCGCTCGGCCTGTCTTTCACCACGTTGATCCTCACAACGCTTGTCAACAGAAATTGCTATGAGAGACATCTCCGCGACGGTGTTCACTCACTGAAGGGACGGCTATGGAAATATGTGACCTCGAATGAACCAAACGAGGTCTCGGACAGGAAGTTCGGGCCGAAGGGTATCCGGCCGCTGCTTTTTTGGGCTGTAGCCAGGATCACTAGGTACTGCGGCGATGAGGAGTTGACAGACTGGCTGAAGGGGAACGTGAAGGGCAATCTGCAGGCGGATGATGTTGAGCGATGCCTAACTTACGCCAAACATCTCCCATAGATTGTAGTCATACTGGTTCGCTGAAGAAACCGGCTGTCCGAGTATTGTGCAGCATGTAACATATCATGCACTTCGAGCAGGAGCGATATCGCACTTGATAGCATTCACAGTTTCAGGTCCTGGGACACCTGACACCATCGCCACGACGCTATGACCTTCGGGGACAGACACAAGTTCCTCTGTTACGGAGTCCGACGGACAGGTCACGCAACACGACGCAGATGGATGCCTGAGGGGCTCAGGGCCATAGAAAAAGACGGATTGCTTCAGTCGTTGTAAATTGCAACCGCGAGAGCAGGAATAAGGCAGAGTGTCATAGCAATATCTCGTCAGACTTTCGACCGCACCTGTGAGGCTCAAAAGCGGCCCAGAATCCCGATGATGCGCAGCGCCCATTAGACGTAACTTTCCCTCTACTTGTCATGTTTGACTACCCAGGACAACCGATCTGCCTCCTCCACAAATGCTGCCCTATACTGTCTTGCGTTAAGATGTATGAGTGCGACGTCGTGCAGCACAAGTGGACAAAGTCTTTGTCCCAGCCTGGGGTATGGGGTCGCCAAGAGCTAAGACTTTCATTACCGGGAAATGTCGACCGTTGAACATCACTAGTATGAGCTCACAAAGTTCTGCAGCCCCCACCAGCCAGCATAGAAAAGGTAAAGCACGAAAAGAGGATATGCTGATCAACGCGGGATCATCGGGCGAGAAACAAAGTCCGCGAGCCCACTGCCGACAAAATACGCGTTGCTATGCGAGACCTTGCGAGCGTCGAGCTCCGTCGAGCTCATGTACCTTTCTTTGCACGCCGCTGCCCGTCGCCCCGCCCCTCCTTGACGACGCTGTCCCACTCATTCGTTTACATTCTGACGGACTAAATTGCGAAGATGATTGCGCTTTCCGGACGGCCGCCTTCTCCGACTCCCATAGCCACCGGCGTGAGCGTCAGAAAGATCATCGTCTCTGCCGATGTCAGCGTCGACGGAACACTCGGCGCGATGCTTATTGGCTATGCTGTAATGCTCTTGTACGTACGCATGCTCCTCCGATATTTGTGGTTCGTTCTGAACCATCATGATGAAGCCTGTGGGGACTTGTGCAGGCGCAGGTAGCCCTGTACTTCCGCCGGAGTTTCAAGGACTCGCTCAAACTTAGGAGCGTCGTCTTAACCTTATGGTGGGGTCTGCCGCAACACAAAAATGTTATATCGCCCTTGTTTGACTGTCTGCTAGGTTCCTAGACGCATTACACACCGGCCTTGTCACAGTAAGCTTGTGGCGATATCTGGTCACATCACATAGCGAACTGGAGAAGATCTTTGACCCGATCTGGTGTGTCTTTCGACATGTTCTGTTGCAAGCAAAGCACTGACGCGTATATATGCAGGTCAATAGGGGTAAGCACCACGATCTCATTGGAGAGATCCCTAACCCAAACATTTACGTTCCGTAGGCCCAGGTGTATGTAACCGTATGTCAGCCAAATGTGTTAGAAAGTTTTGGCTCTAAATTAGTTCGTTCTCCTCAGGTCACGAACAACTTAATTGTTCGGAAGTGCGTATGATCCGTCGAAGGCGTGGGATTATGCTGATCACCTGTTTTGCAGCGTATTCGCGCATCGGATATGGAGATGTGAGTCGTAAGGCTGTTCTTTGTCCGTTAGGTGGCTACAACTGTTACCGCAGTGAATGGCGGCCGCCTCGCAGTGCCCATATTCATTGTGAGTGGATATATGCGCCTCTGGATGTAACAGACTCTGAATAGCATCGCTACAGTGCTTTCTCTCCTTTCTAATACTTGGTATGCTTCACCGTTCATGTTGACTCAATCTTGCTAAGAGCGGCTGGCGCATAGCAATGGGTTGTGGTGAGTCCCCCGGTCTAGGTAGAGGAGAACATGGTGATAGTTATCGTCCATATAGTATATGGAACTGAAGGGTATGTTCGCAGTGAGTATGTTCATTATGTACGTTCTCATGTTCTTTTAGAGTCCTTGCAGTTTCGTGGCTTGAGGCACATGTCCTTGATGTGAGAGTTTCCCCTGTATGTCTGCAACAATCAAAGCTCACAGTAGCCGAACAGTGGAGTGCCTACGCAGGCTATGCGACAGAGTTTCTTGCGGACGTGACCATCGTAATATCGATGACTTGCCTGCTGAGCAGGTTACGATGCGGGGTCCCGGCGTGCGCCTTTCACCCCTTTAGCATCTGAATTTGGAACCTGACACAGGCGATCGACCCGATATAGCTCTGACACAATGCTGCAAAAGGTCATAATGTATATTATCAATACTGGACTCTTGACATCGTGCGCGATTTCCTCCGATTGCTTCGTGTCTCCGCTTTGTCTCATCTAGCGCCCGTAGGTTGTGTGTCGCGGCAGGACTCATCTGTGTGGGTCTCCTCAGTATCCTGCACCTACGCATGTTAATCCGTCCATTATGTTCCTAGTTTGTTGCGGCGCCCCGCTCCTTCGCCTTCCTCTCCTTCTACGTTATTCTTACAAAATGTACGTCTACGCTGTACTTCTGTTCTATGTCCGGTCGCGGGCGCTGACCGATTGCCGCCCTCGCTCAGTATATGTTAACTCCCTTCTCGGAGCACTCAACGCCCGTAGATTACTAGAAGCGTCAAGACGCAACGATTCCAGCATACCCGTACTCACCACACAGATTGCCATAATCCCCGGGCCGGAAGACGGCGACGACTCAAATAGCTACCTCGACCGCGCCGCCGAAAGGGCACGCGGGCGGCCATGGGACCGCAGCTCTAATGCTTCTGCGACACGCATCTCCACGAGTCTGCGGTGGAGCGCGAGCCGGCGCTCGCTGATGTGCTCGCGCCCGTGCTCGCCCACACGACAGCGCTCGCCATCACGCTCACGCTCACGAACACGCTCGCTTACATTAGTAATCCCAGCTGTACACTCTTTTCCGTCAGTATACCCGCCACGGAGGGTGATGTCCTTCGATGAGGTACGTTTAGATCGACTCCTTTGTTACTGGTCAGGTGGTTGACGACGCGGCTGCGTGCTTTTGCCTAGCCACGAACGATGACCTTGGCGATGTGTTAGTCGTCTGGAAAACCCTGGAATCACCGTTTTGTTTCCATTAGTTGCCCGGTGAGGTTGCATTCTTAGCTCACGCTTCGCTTCCACACCTGACCCAATGCGAGTTTCCCAGTGGTTCGTAGAAGTACAATCAGAAGTCAATGTAGCATTATGCACGTCCGCACTGGAATCCACGTCGTTGCTGGACTATCCATCTATTTTCACAGAATACACAGCTTCGCTCGTCATCCTCGGGGCTTCCTCTTAATTGTACGGCTCGAGCGGCGCAACGTTCCCAAATAGGAGTTTGCCGTTTGATTTAACTCCGCATTTATGCTGGGTGATCATCACGATTCTGGACGTATGATTGATTGCTCCAAAGCGATACAGATTCAACAAATCCGGTGGCAGCGTAGTAGTCATTTGCGATACATCGGAATGGTCTTCTGCGAAGTTGCTTCCCCCGTGCAGGGACCACACTTGTCACAATACAGAAAAGTTTCTACTCCCCCGATGATCTGGAACACATCGTGATCAGCTAGCCCGTCAATTCGCGTCTTGACATGGTGCTGTAGGAGGCTGAGAGCATGAGTTTTCACATGCCCAGACCGGTATTACACTTCGGGACCGCTATCTGTGTACACGGTGATCTTCGATCATACAAGAAATCGGGATATGTTGTCAATAGCCAGGCATATTGATCTTTCAGCTCATCAATCGCAACTCACAGCGTGTATGCGATAAAAACCCCCGCTAATCAAACCGTGGATTGCACCGCGAGTCAGCTCGCCTACAGCTCAGCATTTCAGAACACCAGTCGCTTTTTTTGTACCAGATGAACAACCCAATTTTAGTTGTTTGCATTCATCGAACTTGCGGTCCGCATCCTCCGTAGTCAGACTAGGCGATGGTTCCGATCACGACGATATTGGTTTGGAATATGCCAATGCCATGCAAAACCATGTAGAGCATTAATCCGTCAGTGACAAGACAACATTCACTTGTTAGTGAGCCAACGCAATGTGTGACATAGCTTTCGTTCTGCGGCGGCGACGGGGGGAATACATGACTCCAATCCTCAATGTCGGCAACGTTTTGTGAGACAAGTATTAGTCACTCTCAGTTCTGAGCGTTGAATCATCCGGATCTCTCGCACAGTACTATCCGTTAGGTTATATGGCCCATACTCTGCAGCTGTTCTGATGCGGGAATTTGCCATTAGGGCGACGATTACCCTGGCTTCAAACTGCGTGAGGTCGTCGGTCATACGCTCTATTAGCACAATCTCTTGACGTCTATATCTGATGCGGTAGCATGACATTGGATACGGATGTCCATGAAGGTACCTAGCTCAATTCACATGTGAGCCAACATGTGTTGCAGTAATCTGATATTATCCCGCATTCGAATTACTTGCAGGGTGCTCCGAAAGATCTGTGATATCACCAAGCGAGCTGCAGTCAACTGCGAGAGGGGCGTCGATACCGTTGGAGTATTTGGGCGGTATTTGGGCGGAAGGATGGACGCGCCCTGACAAAGCTGGGCCTCTAAATCGCCAGTCCAGCAGAGATCGGCATGGCTAGAACATGATGCATGATGTTGGTGTGACAAGATCGTGAGAAGAGCTACAGAGGGTAGAGTCAGAATTATGCCAAAATGAGCACAGACTCTTGGCATATCGCAGAAGATGATCACATCTATCCAACGGAATGAGCTACGCATGTTATAGCCTCAATAGGCCGCTACAGCCACTTTCATACTCCTGACAAAATCTGAACAGCCGCTTGAACGCCAACCCTGAAACCGGTCCATCGGTATGAAAGCAGCTGTGGCGCGCGGGCGCACGCATGGGCGAAGTACTTCGAGAGCGCTCTCGTCGCCCGCCATCGGGTGGTATTCGGCACAAGTCTGGTTGTGTAATTTCAAAATACTGCGAGTGAGCGATTTCGCGCGCGAGGGGCGGGAATCATGATACTATTTTGCCTACCTTTCGCCATCTTCACTTATCTGCGTGGCGCTGAAGTCATGTGAAATGCCTCAAGAGGAGGTAAATTACAGTTGCATCATCATCATGGGGTCTATATACGGCGCGCTCCGAGCTCTCATTGCTATCTGGGAACATTTTAGCAAGGCGATGCGGCAGCGCCACACGAACCAGTCAATGTGTGCACCAGTGACTGATGATACCAAGCTGTGATTTGTATGGCTGGTATGCCCTTGATGCTCAAGGTTTAGACGACTATAAATGCACCTGGCCCGATGTCCAACCGTAGTCAGTGGGGCCCGTCACTTGCCTGTTACCTTTCTTTTGAAAATATGTCGTCATTAGTAGGCTCGGTTGCTGACCAAATTGTCAGCTTCATCAACTCCTTGTGAGTCACAATGACATACCATGGCATCCCTGATCTAACATAATGTTGTCTTGCGCTCTCTCAAGCATGATTAGTGGCTACACCAGTATGGCAGGGGCTGGTGCGCCATATACGAATTCTAGGCATTACAGTCATGTCACACTCTAATCCACAGCTATTCTGTTTTACGACATAATCTCCACTATTCCTGAAGAAGTTCATTTCTTATGGGGACAAAAAAGAACCAGCACCATCGTTATATTTCACATGAATCGGTGGTTGACTGGGACGTATATGGTGCTTATCGTCGCCTCACAGTGTTTGACTTCATGGACAATTCCTGTGAGTGTTTTCCCTTTGTCTGACATAGCTCCAATTGACGTAGAATGTCTCAAGAGGTCAGACCTCTGCTTTCCATTGAACAATAGTTCCGAATTATCAGCTAAACTCCAGGCTATCAGCTGTGTCACACTAAATTACACAACCTGTACGATTGCATTATGCATATACACAATTTGGGCAGGTGGGGCAGAGCCACAGATGATTTGGATTGCAACTGACGGTTCTCGATAGCATTCTCAGCAATTCGTGTCTATGCGCTTACCGGGGGCAACCGATTGCTATCGCTTGTTGTCGCATTGCTGAATCTGGTTTCCGTTGGCACAAACGCGGTCAGTTCAAACAATTTCAACATTACTGAGTTTGTTAACCACTGCGCACTTTGCGTAGTATTACTATTTTCACAGTAACGATTGGCAGCTCTCCACTTTCCCATTGATCGGGAGACAATGCGTAGATTACGTGTACATATCGGTAGCGACGAATCTCAGGTCCGCACAAGTCCAACCTCATATGACCCACGACTTATAACTCTTGTTTATATTAGCTGTACGTTCATTTTGCTGTGTTATGATTCGCTTACATTGTCCCAGTGGTTATCAGCACTCGAGTATGCGCTATAGTGGCGGATATTATCGTTCTACTTGTCACCTGGTAGAAGACATGGGTCACAGTGCAGTTAGCACACGAACATAATGTTAAGACACCGCTCATGACTATGCTTCTACGAGACGGTGAGCGGTATAAGACATCACTCTATCTGATAATACCTCATGCAAACACACGCTAGGTACATTGTACTTCTTGTCTGTGCCGTCGTCAGTGATTTCGCCATATGCTGAACAGAGTGCACAGGGCTTTGCTGTCTTTGAACGTGCTGGATATTCTTGGGTGGACGACCAATGTATGTGTCTAATAATTGCCCATCCACACATTGCTAAACCAGGGCAAACCTGTAGGTGTTCGATAACACTGGAGCATTCATCATTCCGTTAGTATGGAGGTCCTTCTGTCTCCCAAAGCTGACTGCTCGCATTCAGCCTATCTTCGATCATTATCACCCACTTCCTGCTAAATCTCCGTCAGCTCACCTGCGAGTCAGGAGACGAAATTTTCGGCCCGTCCCTCATGAGAGATGGTGCATCTACTTCGGTTCGTTCGCACACTTTAACTTTGCAATTCGGCTCCTTCGTTGGCAACATGGGCGAGTCGCTTGTCTTCGACCTCAACAGCGACGACACCGACTTGGCCTGGGAGGAAGTTGACACGCAACACGACGAGCATCTGCTCACTAGCGCCGATATCATTTTCACGTCCAGCTCACAGAATGTCGCTTCCAACAACAACGGCGATTCCTCGTTTGGACGGGCTGTGGAGGATAAAGAATCATCTTGTGGCGCAATCGCAGCCACCGAGCTTACTGTTTAGCTTACATTGATCCCATATCTCGAGCCGGGTTTGAGCTTGTTATCCACGCCACTGCACGAAGTTATCTAACCAGTTACATCGCTGTTATAGCTTCTTTGATATATTCCGAGAGCCCAGTGTCTTCTACGTGCCAATGTTGCATTATTGGCAATGTTCGTTCTTACGAAATGCAGACACGCTCAGATTGTAGACCATCATCTAGGGGCCGTTCATTGTATATATTGACGGAGAGTCGTTTCTCTGCACATGTCCACAAATAGCACGGGCATATCCTGACCTGAGTGGGTGAACGCAAGTGCTCGTCCCTCCAACTTTGATATAACAATTGCCTTTCCAGGGTGATATGGGCCTAGCGGCACGCAATTCATTTCCGAAGAATCACAGTTCACACCTCGAGGCGTTCACAAAGGGATGCTCGGAAGAAATTGTGTGATCAGATATGCTCGTTTTCGGTAGCGTGAGCACGGAGAACCCTTCGCCCTGGGCCGACGCGTCGACGATATATGATCGAGCCTGACGCACCCGGGCGACAAGCACTTACGATCGCAGGAATGTACCTCTCTCCTACGTTCATGTTCGTCAGCGGAAGTCTCTGTCCATATTCTTATCAATCGCATTGCGAACTGTAATAACTGCGAAAGCAGCAAGATTCGTTCGCAGCACCGCGTATAATATGAACATCATCGGCAGTTCGTCATGATGACAGCTGTCGGAGCTCACCCAAGGGATGTAAGGTGAGTATATGCGCCTGGAAAAGCCAATCTCGAGTCAACTCTGCGTTCGAAAGCGAAGCAATTCTCTAATGCCACTTTATTTGCAACGGCAGAAATCAGTCTTTGTCGAGGGGCCCATAGCCCCTATTTGCACCCACCGTAGGTATCAGTTTGCAGTCTAGTTCACCACACCCGACTGCAATTTTATCGAAAACCTGGGTCGCGTCATTCATTGGAACGCAGCGCTGACAGGCGTGCTGTGTACAGGTCGAAGCCAAGAGCATACTGACATACTGCTCGAGCGCTCAAGCGTTACTGGGGCAAGTGTTCTTACATGTCGTATGCTGTTTATTTACGTGACGTTCCGCGATATCTAACAAATTCCTTGATTCTAGATGTTCTCCCGGTACTGCCTGTTGTACCGCTTGAAATCGGCCTTGCGCTAACGCTCGACGAGCTTCCTGGGAGCTCAACTTTCGCAACACCGGCACCGAATAATCGCGTGGATACGGTGGATCCAGTGAAGATTACCGGCCATTTAGCACCCAGGTCAAGTAATCGGGCATCAGAAGTAAGCTTGCATCATCGTGTAAGCATGACTTTGCGATCCATGCGATTCCCATTTTACCAATACCCAGGGCAGCAGGCGCTATATCGACATGGAAACGCGAGCCCGGGAAAAATCCCCAAGAAATACCTTTATCATTGACCACCACCACCGGGCTCGCCGCCTCCTTCGACGACCACGTTCATTACCGCCACTCCTTATTTCTCTGAACTATCATCTTCTAGCGGACCGCAACAGTTTCAAGTCGACGCACGGACTCGGGCCACGCGGAAGCAAATCGCGTGCGAGAACGCGTGGCAGCCGGCGCCTGGCTACCGGCTATAAGAGGCGGGTCCATATTTGGTGAGTGTTGAGATTGGACGCGGTTGAGCGCCGTCCCTTGCTCGCCAACACGAGGCCCACCGTCATCGTCCACGAGGCCCTCGCGTTCAACGCCTCAGAGCAGCGGCACCTCGAGCATCGCGTTCCCGCTCATCGTGCGTTCCCGCGCTGCCCACTGGTCGACCACGACGACCCCCGCGAGACCACATCTTATCTCCTCCCTATAACGCTACCAAACCTCCTACGAACGCTGTGCTCGCGATATTATATTGACAGTAACAGACTTGCATGACTTTTACTAATAGACGGATATGTCACGACAGTACGATTCTGCGACAAATTCTGGACACCCCACGCCGCGTTCTTCACGCCCGAGCTCAGCCTCTCGGCCCTCTCCAAACGACTCTGAACACGACGCGCAGCCACACGAATATCCCGCCGTTACAGGACGGCCTTCCCCACAGAACGTTTCTTCTAGCTCAGAGGGCTACCCCTCCTGGCTGCCCAAGCGGCCGCCTCCTCCCGCGCCGCGCTCGACCATCCAGTCCTCCATCGCGGGGATGTTCAGCGAGCCGGGGCCAAGCAGCGAGCCATATCCGGTCGGACGCAAGCCAACACCGCGCTCGGTACGCATCGTGAGCCTTCAAGGCTCCTCTCAGGTGGACAAGGGTTCCCGGGCACAACGCGAGCCCACGGAGCAATCCCGCGCGTTCTCTGGCCCAGCCCATGCGCGTGCGTGGTCGCGCGCCACCAGCGCTGCCCTGACACCGACACTCTTCTCCACAGGTACCACAGGCGTGCCCCAGCCGCCCCGCCCGCGTTTTCGCACCCCCGTGTTCAATCTGGATTTTCTACGCAGCCCGTCCTGGAAGACCCGCCTGCTGTTCTATTCGTTCCCTGTACTTGTGTTTGCGCATGTTCCGCTACAAACTTTCTTCGACTTCAACGCTGTATTTATATTGTTGTTGTGAGTCTTCACTTTTTCCCCTGCAAAATTTTCCGCTGAAAGTGCGCGTAGAGTGGCCAAATTTCCAAATCCTGCAGCGCCTGGCGTGCCTGGTTCAGGGCGGGGTTGGGCGCTAGGCGCCGCGGCCTACATCGCCTGCTGGCTTACGTGGATCCTCGCGGTGTTTATTGTGTATGAAGTTGTATACTCCTTTGTACGCCGCTGGAGAGTTAGTAAGTGACTTTTGCGCGAATGCGAGATGCGCCAGGACTGAACCGCATGTCGCAGAGCGCCCTCTAATCCTACCGATCTACCTCTCGACTTCTGCTTACAACCTCGCGTCTATGACTTCATACTCCAACTTCTGCTTCTTGCGCAGCATTCGTGCATCTGCCTTCTCCCGCGAATTTGGCAGCTTCCGTGATGGCGTTGCTGAAACGGCGTATTACTATTCGCAGAACCTCCCCACTGTGGCTCTCCTTGTCCCGCGGGCGGCGCTGGCACTGACCCTGCTACTCACCTTTTCTAGGCCGCAGCCGGATGATCTCGCCCTTGCCGATGCAGGCATTAGTTCCCGAGACGGCACGTTCTTCCGCCCGGACGGTAGTCTCACGCGCTACGCGCGTGGCGTGCTCATTGCCAACGCTGCTTGGACGGCTTGGCGCATGCTCGTTCTCTTTATGAGCTGGTCTGTAGCAATCGTTCTCGATCTGAATGTTCGTTGAATCGTTGCAAAATTGTTTTCAGGATCTGTCTCTGGATCGTCAGTGGACAAGCCTGCGGCGGGCTGTGCGGGCCGCGCTACCGTTGGGAAGAGGAGGATGCGGAAAAGACCGTCTCTGTGTTCAGCGACACCGCATCGTATATGGATGCGCTTCCGTGGGCATGGAAGGAGCGAACGCTCTACCGCGTTAAGTATATATATGAGCTCTGCCGCGTGGATAACAAGACTCGCCCTGGCGCTGATGCGGAGAAACGCGGACCCTCGGAACCATTCGAGGGCATCGACCGTGTGCTGGCCGCTGTTGGACTGCCGTCTGGTCAGCAAGCTGCACGTCGTCCCATTTTGAGTGACAATCTTTTCGAGAGCCCGGCCATGATGGAGCACCCTGAGCTCATTGATGAGCAGGTGGACAAGGCAGAGAAGGTGGAACCGCAGGAGGTCGTTCCTCCGGAACCTGCTCTGCAACCCAGGGAGAAACCTGACGTGGGCCCGTCTTCTCCATTGATGAAGCTGCCCTACCCATTCACTGGACGAGGTGCGCAGATCTCGTCTGAAGACGTGGTGCCATTCCCGCCTTCACCTGCTCTCCCGGACGACGAGTACCCTGGTGCACCTCAGGCGCACGAGAACGAAGAAGACGAAGACGAGGATGACGAAGACGAAGAAGAAGAGGATGATGAAGATGAGGAAGAGGGGGAGGAAGAGGACAGTGAGGAGCCGTCGTCAGGCAGACGCACCTCTGGCTCCATGTCCAGCTTGGGACGCCCCGTTACCTCGCGCTATCCATTCCAGTTCCGGCGGCCTGCCCGCGGCAGCGTGTCTTCAGCATCACATAATAGCCCGTACGGCCAGCATCAGTCCACGCCGCGATCCACGCAGACGCGCTCGACACAGTCGCCCTCTGCCCAGACACGCTCCACGCAGTCGCGCTCGACGCGGTACTCCCGGTCGACACAGTCAACTGGCAACCGGGAGTCGACGGACTCGCCAATGTCGGGATCGAGCTCGCAGGCACAGAGTCCTGCCGCGTCGAACTTCAGTGGGAGTGCCATCCCGATGCCGCCGCGACACCCTCAGGGTCAGCGGAGGGCACGCGCCGGCACAGTGCCTGCACTCCCGCAGGGCTCGCCAAGTCCCATCAGCTTCCAAGGGCGGCCGCGCGCTCGCACCCGGGCGGGAAGCCTTGCAGCCGAAACGACCATGGCATTCGGCCCCGTCCCAGTGCCCACTTATGAATCCGACGGAGATCACGCGCACGACGAGTCGCTGCTGGATGTGCCAGAGGCGGAAGGGTCCGTTGAGGAGGCCGAGCAGCACGACAGCGTCGGGCTGCTCTCTGCTGCGCCTAGCCCGCGGGCGTCTCTCGTCAATCTACGGAATCGCAGAAGCAGCCTTCGCAGAGCCGGCTCACGATCAAGATCACACTCGCGATCCCGGACAGATTCTGCAACATCGCGGACGGACTCGACGCGCTCTCGCGTGCAGTCCCTGATCCAGTCCATTGGCGCCGCGTCGCGCTCCTCCGTCGACCTCGTGCGCACGCGCGCGAACTCGATGGCGCGCCTGTCGGACGCCCACATCACGTCTAGCAGCTCTGAGGCGATCCTGAGTAGCGCAGAAAATCATACATTCGGGCACCCCCTCCGGTCGCAGTGGCATGCGGAGGAAACCCGTGAAAATAGTGCAAATGAGGAGGGGCGCCGATCCCCGGCGGACGCGCCGGTGCAGTCGAGCGGTCAAGGATCGGGCTCCGACGCAGACCAATCATCCCAGTCTCAGGAGCTACACACTGCCCCGTCGACGATTTCCAGGAGCGCGCCTTCGGAGATGCCATCTGAGTCTGGAACAAGTGTGCGTACTGAACGTATCGGGATCCCCATAGCGGGTCAGCGCGCTGTTCCACCGGTGGAAAGCCGTCCCGATCTCAGCACGGCACCTCAGTCGTTCATCACCGCGCCAGCGACCACTGAGGGCACTACCGACTCCTCTGGACGGACCCCTCAGAGCTGGGGGACGGAGCGCTTCGGCGGCGAGGCCTGGCATCCTGCGTAATCTGCTTCACTCAACAGTCGCACTCCTGGACACTGCATTGGTTCGCATTTCGTTAAACTGATCTTTATCTTGTCTTATAGTTCATTATTACACTCATATTCGGATGTCGGTGTGCACTCCCTGCTTAATCATATTCGCATCTTCTGGGTACATAGAATAGCTCTGTTCCTTCCCCGCATTTACCCCCATCCCTGCTTCTTGCATAACCCGTGCGACACCCTATACCTTTGTTGACCCCGTTTGTTGTTGTGGATTGTGTAGACTGTGTGTTTTCGGGCATCACCCGCTCAAAATGAAACTGTCATGATCTCAAAACTCGGTGTGATTCGCTGGCAGTCGAATGCAAACATCGGATGCTAAAGGCTCGCGTTCGAGGCGGAGCTAAGCTCTCATTCTTGTTGCATCACGGTTCCCAACATGAGCTCAATTGATTGGGACTTCAAGCCACCAAGTCATCTAACAATTGCATGATTGCCTGAACACAGATGGCTACAGCTGCAATGCCTAGAGTTACAATGCTGAATATGATAACGAATAAAAAGCCACAAGTCCACAGCTAGGTGACCGATAGCATGGGGATTCCAGGAGAATGGGAGCTATGGGGAGCTTGAACCGGAATAGACGGTGTGCTAGTTTGAATACACTGATGCTTGCGTGCGTACGTTCCAGACCTCAATCCGTATCCTCTATGCCAACCACGTGTGATGTATGCCACAAGCAATGCGGTATCGCGGAGCAAAGTCGTGGCGCGTCAAATGTGGAGCAGTGTCTCGGTGCGGCCCAGGCGGGCAGGTGGCCGGCGCGGTGGAGGCGCAGGGGCAGGAGTGGGTAGCGGCGAGGTGTCCGAGTCAGTCGGCGTAGCAGGTTCAGTGGGAGGATAGTCGCTAGCGGGACTACTGTGGCGTGCGGCCGAGGACAGCGGGCGCGGGGTCGCTGGGTTTTCGTCCGCGGGTTCCGTCGTCTTGCGTACGAGGGGCTGTGAGCCACTACATTCCGCACCGCCGTCTGTGCGCCGCCGCTTGCCCACATGCGCATCGGAGCTGCGCGGTGGACAGCTCGCATCGCATGGCCCGGAGTACATCCCCGGCTCGTCTGGCGGCGTATAGATGTCCTCCTCGGGCACGTCGTCCGGCGAGCTGCCGAACAGCTGCAAGCGCAGCGCAGTGCGGTAGTCGCGCGTCGGCTTCGCGCACTGAGGGACACACAGGAAGGGATGTGGCGTGGGGTGCCGCCGGTCATACTCCGCAAGCCGGTCCCAGTCTGCGTCCTTCCAATGCCGCCGCGCCTCCTCTTCGGTGACCCAGCCTGTATGCAAGAGCCGCCGCAGAAACTTCCCTGGGAGATGGAACCCGCGCGCGTTGGGCGGGGAGGCGCGGATGTAGCGGTCATGCGAGGCGAGCGTGTGTAAGGGGTTGCGCCAGACCTCCGGTACAGGGGCCACGTCGTGGTCTTCGTATGCGAAGTCGCGCACCTTCACACCAAATCCCTTGGATTCGTCGACGAGATCCTCTGGCGTTGGTGATGAGCAGACAATTTCTGTTGGTGCAGGCGAAGGCGGTGCAGGTTGTTCGGCGGTATTTGAGGTGTTGGTTCGTGATGAGGCGGCCTGTTGGACGGCAGAAGGTGGTGGCCTTTGTGGTGTCACTGGGATGCGTATCGGTGGGGGTCTTGGAGAGCTACTTCTGTATTCCGCAGACATCTCTATTCGTTTCCGTTTCAGCGGGCTCGATGAGGATGCGGTGCGGCGAATATCGGCAGGGGGAGTGGCAGGTCGCGAGGATGAAGGCTGTGAGGAAATTCCGAGCACTTCAGAGTCGCTATATGCTATGCGTAGATTGCAAGAAAGGTTCGGTGCCACAGCAACCTCGAGCCCGGAGAAAGTGGCGCATCTGTACGGTGAAAGCGACATATTCCAAAGCAAGCAGCGGGTCGTTGTTGGTCAAAGTCAGAAGTTGTGGCCTGAGCCGCAGCTGCAGTATATAGCGTTGAGACTGGATGACCTTGGCCCTGTCTGCGAAACAAAGGACAATAGATAGATGGAGGACGAGGGTTGGGAGCAAGTTCACGGTCCGAGTACGACCCGACAATACGCCTTTCCGGGTATAAGGTGGAAAATGAGTGGGATTATGTAAGAGCCGCTAGTCGGAGACTATATATTACAAACTCCGCAGCGCCATCAGGACCCCTGATAATCCCCCCAGGAGGGTGGCCGGAAAATGGGCGGTTTTGGTCCGGACACTTTTGGCCTAAATGTGGTCCGGATGGCCGCCTGGCCTCAGCCAACCTCCGTTTTTGGTCCGGACATCCGACTGGCCTATTATGGTAGCCATTTTGGCCCGGATGCCCCGCCTGGCCCTCGAAAACGGCCATTTTTTCGCTTGCTAGATCACTCTGAGCCTGCGCACGGGGCCACACACAGCCCCGAACGCATACATAGCGGCCAAACTAAGTTATATACTCGATAAATTAAGAGAGATCGTCCGCAGGCCCGCCGCGCTGGTGGAATAACTTGATTGTCTCCACGAACAGAGTTTTCTGATCCCGCAACGACTTGTACAGACACCAATCAGTGTCCTCGAGTGTGATTGAACTCACTTGCACCTTCGGGGCACCAGTCAACACTGCGAGGAAAGCAGTCGAAGGAATGAGCGCATATTGGAAAGTTTGAAACTTCGCAGTCGCCCGGGTCATTGCGCGGAATTGATTCAAGGACATAGGGGTCTCAGGAAATAATAAAAAGAAATCAATTAGTGATTCGAACCTCGTATCTCCAGACCCTGGCCATGCAAATTACCACGACGCTGCACCAACTGCACCATCGTATAACATTTGTCCGGACAGTCCACCTGCCATGACCCGACCTGAGTCCCCGGATGTCCGGACAAATGACCTGGCCGAAACGGCATTTCCTGGTCATTTTGTCCGGACTTGACCTGGCCTAGAGGCCAATTTTCGCCCATTCTGGTCCGGATTCCGGCCAGCCTCTCATGGGGATTATCAGGGGTCCTGCGCCATCGCCCTTCGGCAAGGTGCCTTGCATTCACTTAGACACCTTTCCTGTTTTTTCTTCGGTTGTCTCATTTTATCCCATATTTTACCGTTACTCGAGACTCTGGTCGTCCGGGCGCTGTACACGTCTTTCGACGCCCTAGACCGAGTCAACAATCCCCAGAATGTGCCGACGTGACTTCGAGATGACGGATATATCCAGATAGGATCGTTTTCAGCCCTGAGACTGTTTATAACGCGCCTGGTTCTACGGAGCATTCGAGTCACGCTGTCATTCAGGGCCTCTTATATCAAGCCGCCTCCACAACAAAGGAACCCATACGTTCTCGACCATGAATGTGGCCGCACCAACTCGCAGTGATCGCAGAAAAGCCAACGAAGAGTGCAATTTCTTAGGCCCGGGTGACCCCATGGGGGAGGGAGACACCTCTCTCGTGCTAGACTTTCTTCCTCCCGATCTAGCGTCCGTGGCATTCGAAGCGCTGCTCAGAGAAGTACAATGGAGCACGATGCATCATCGAGGCAAGTGCGTTTCACAAGGTTTCCAAATTGGTTTCTGACATGACTCGCTAGGCGGCGAGGTACCCCGACGGGTCGCGGTAGAAGGTGAGATGAACACAGACGGAAGGTACGATGATAGTTTCGAGTGTGCGGTATCTTTTCCGGCTCAAGTCTCTGCAGCTTTCCGATATACCGTCACCCTGCCGATGAGTCACCCCCACTGCACCCGTTCTCGCCAACCGTGGCCCGCATCCGGGAACACGTCGAGCGCGTGCTGCAGCAGCCCGTGAACCACGTGCTCATCCAGCACTACCGCACCGGTGCCGACTACATCTCTGAACATTCCGACAAGACTATCGACGTTGTACGCGGCTCGAAAATCGTGAACGTGAGCCTGGGCGCGCAACGCGTGATGACCCTCCGGACCAAGAAGGATGCCACCGCGCCCCACAGTAGCGGGCCCGACGAGCTGGCGGACGACGTGAGCTCCGGATCAACCCCAGGGGCGCGCCGCGGGATCCAGCGCATCCCGCTGCTGCACAACTCGATGTTTGTGATGGGCCTCAAGACGAACGCGCGATGGATGCATGGCATCCGGCACGACAAGCGTCCCATGACGCTCAAGACGGACGCAGAGCGCGCTGCCGACGGCGCGCGCATCAGCCTCACATTCCGTCACATCGGGACATTCCTCACGCGCGACCAAACGCGTATCTATGGCCAGGGCGGGCGGAGCAAGACCCCCAACGACGCGCGCCCGGTCGTGCTCGGGGGCCCTGAAGCTGAGAAGCTGATCATTGCCTTTGGGAACGAGAACCATCAGAGTGAATTCGACTGGGATGCAAACTATGGCGAAGGGTATGATGTACTGCATTTCAACGTCAGGGCGGAATGATTGGCTAGATGGGCCGCAATAGTTGCTCACTATTCGGAAGGTAACTGTGTGTAATACATGATGTCATTGTGTGTATGTAGTCTATGAATCTGGGTTCTCCACACTGTCCGATACAGCGGTACCGAATGTTGTTTCCTTGGATTGTGATCAGCAAATGCCGAGCGTGCTGCCGTCGGCGTCGCGTGAGAGTGCACTGCAGAGAGTCGCGACCGGCTCCTGCCGCTACAACTTAAAATCTTTGTTTGAATGAGACTTCGAGGAACCAATGTTCCAGAGCAATTCCCAAAGGTGAGAGCCAAGCCGGTGTACTGGAGAGGGCGTGTGCATAACTTTCACGGACGTATTCTGAGAGTGCGACCGATCTACCTAGCTAGGTTGTCAACGTGTCGTATGAGAAGTGAGCGAAGCAGCACACGCCCAACTTTACGTATTCGTGTAGTTATCCCGTACGATTCATACTCTGCGACTCGGCGAGGGGCATTCACGAGGCATGTCATCGTGGACTCGTCTTGCTACGGTCACTCAAGCTCGCATGGATGCGTCAGTTCGTTGCAGAAACTTCGAAAGCATAGCTAAGCATACAGCAGATTGACAGGTATACTCTGGTCCAATGTAACGTTCGCCGACTACCCATGACCGCGAATAAAGTAGAAATTTGAGGGAGATTGCGAAGCGCCCCGCGAACGGGACGGAGTACTGCGTCATGCTGTCAATGCAACCGGGAAACCAAAATGCCAGAGTCAAAGCAGAACACCATAGAACATCGGGGACCACACAGACAAAAAGATGATCGTCACAGAACAACAACAGTGTCATGGTCCGTACCACGTCGACGGACCGTATTGCGGGACTTGCTGGGCATGGGTATAGGTCATCGGGGCATTCCACTCGGGGGCAGCGCTCGGCGGCGGCTGCATGTACGTTACAGGTTCGTAATGGCGCTGCTCTCCCGCCGGCTGCGCGTGCAGCTGGGGCGCCGCGGGGTATTGGGGGTACTGGGGCATGGCGACGGGGTACAGCTCCTGCCGCGGAAGGGGGTCCGTCAAGGCGGGCGAGATAGGGGCGGAGGCTGCGGCGGGGACGGGCGTAGAGACCGTCATCGACGCCTGCAGGGCGCCCGAGCGTACTGCCTCCTCGAACCGAGCATTCGCGAGCGCCTCGTACTCGGCGGTGATAACGAACGGCGCGTCCTCCATGCTCACAGCGGGCTCGGGCGCAGGCGGCGCGATGCCCGGCGAGGGCAGCGACGCGGTGCTCGTCGAGCTGATCGGCGACGTGCTGTAGGGCACCCCAGTGTAAGCGTAGGCGTGCGGGTGCGGGTGCGGATGCATCGCGGGGTCCGCCAGCCGCCAGTCCGCGTCAACAGCCGATGACATGTGCGAGGGACTTGGCTCCGACGAGGGCGGCGACGCAGGCGACGAGGCAGCCGCTGAGTAGTTCACGGTGTGAGTTCCGTTTTGGGCTTGGGCGTAGCCGGGTTGCGGGGCATTGGCCGAGTAGGTGGTCGCGGCGGCGGCGCTGACATATGGCACGGAGGGGGGATTGAGTGGGCGGCGGTCAAGGTCTGGTAGGCGCCGTGCCATAGACTCCAGCGAACGCAGAGCCGAGGGGTTGGATGCAGACGGTGCTGCTGTTGTCGGACCGCCCGTCTGGAAGGGTCGTACTGGTAGCCAGGGGCTGTGACGGCGCGAGCGGCGTTCCTCCGATGCTGCGCTTTCCAACGTCTGCATACTGGTGTGAGACACGATGGTCGTAGGGCTGGCTGAAGCTCGACCCTCGACGTTGAATGTCGGATATGTATATGGGGTAGATGCTGAGACCTCAAGACGCGGAAGGATGGGCCGTGCTCCGCCAGGGCGAGCCTCTGTTGTCGGTGTGCGCTTGGGAGCTTTGAGCCCGTAGCTTCTCTTCTTTGTTAAGCCGTGCATTTGCTGGAGATAAGTGACCAAACCCATGCCTTCCGGAAGAGTAGGAGAAGTGTCTTCGGGAGCGCGAGCCTTACGGGATGCTGTGACAGGGGTAGAGTGTCGGCGTATTGGCCCTATGGAGTCAGAAGATGGCGAGGACGGCAGAGACGGCGGAGATGCTGAGGAAGAATAGACCTCCTGGGTATCCGGCGGGACTTCCGAAGCGGGCTCCTCCGGCACCCCATATATACCTGGATTGAGCAGCCATGGGTCGGTTCTAGTGCAGAAACCTGGGGCAGATCGCTGACCTTCATGAGGACGCATCGGCTTCCCAGATAGACGGACAGTGAGCAATCTGGAATCGACGGGAAACCACACTGGGACTTCCGTGTTACGTTCCAGCTGGAGCTATTAGATGTTTGTGCAAATCAGCGGAGCCAATAGTGTGCCTCGTGGTCAATTCACTTACGAGACGCTTGAAAAGTCCGTGAAAGTTATTGGTCTCGTTGCCTGGGCTTAGGATCATATGTAGTCGGATGTACATCTATGTATTACATGGGGTGAGACCCAAAGTCTGTGCGGCTCTCTTGGCTCGCGCACCTGGGAAAGTGACAATGCAAGGTTCTCCCATGGGTCGTTGCCACTCTGCGATGTGTGAGAACTCATGACGCTGTCCCGAAGGCGCGAAGCAGCAATTATAATGAGATGGCGGGTCACCCGCCGACTTCCGGTTCCCGTGGCAAGTATCTACACATTCAGTCCCGTTCGACATGCTTTTAGGAGCGAGTGATAGTCAAAGATCCGGACTCACATCTATACCTCGGCGCACGTGAGCCATTGAGATGGGAGACCCAGACGCGTATTCGAAACTGAAGTCGGGTATCTGGATACCTTCGTCCGCACCAGTAATCGCCGTCGTAGATGGCGTTGAAGACGGTGCGGTAGTAAACCAGAAAGCTCGCATCTAGTACGTTATTGCAGATCTCTCAGAAGTCAAGTAAGATGTCGCTTGATGGGTGACAAACCGGGCTGGTTGGATCCGCTTTTCGCAGAGTATCGAGCAGCACAGGCAGTACAAAGTCGTGCATGTAAGCCCATTTTGCTGCCAAGAGGGCAGAATCCTCGATGAGGACGAAAACCGAAACAGCGTCGCCAGGCGTTGTTGGCTCAACGAAAGAACTACCTGGGTAAGCCATGGTTGAAAGGCGAGAGATCCGGCTCGCGGAGTGGGATCTCGGCGAGGGCTCTCAAAGCCACAGCTGCGAAGCGAAGAGGAGAAACCAGACACGAGCGAAGAGTGGGCCCTGAGAAGGTGATAAGGAGAATGAGCATACCGTTATAGTCTACCGTCGGACTTTCGAATGATGAGAAACCAATTTGGTGCGGCGCGGAGCCAGGAGTGTGCTGTCCCGCACCCGAGGAGGAATTTTGGCATCCCAAACGACTGGCTAAAGCTTGATGGCAGCTGCCGGCCAGATAACTATCCGAACGAGCGGTACCTTCGCTGCTCCTCGCCAGTTCCTCGCCTATCTAAAGCCCCCGCCTCGAGATGATGAAGCTCCTCCATGTCCAGGCTTGGTGTCTTCGCTACTACGCGTATCTCTACGCTTCTCACTCCTCCTTGACACTCCCGGACCGCGATGGTTTCCGTCTGGCGCTCTTCGACAACATGACCGTTCCTGCAGGCAGCGTTGGCATCAACCGTTTTCCCAAACAAGCGATCATGGGACCATCCTAACTGCCTTGGTTTGGCGCCAATTTCAATCAAATATGTCCGCGAATGAGCCAGCGGTACCGTCAGATCCATATCGAGCTTAGCTCTCACCCATTTCACAGCACGACCACGCTGCGCGGCGGGAAATCGATACGGATTTTCGTCTTTGATTTCTCAGAATCGACGGAGAAAGCAAGGAACGCGCAACCTCGCGCAACCTCGCACAAGTTTGAACAATCCTTGACATTACGAAGTTTTTGGACAACCGAGATGGGAGACGGATCTAGATATTTGGCCTAATTTCAGTGGATAAGTTCAGCGTCTACACTTATGCGAGGATAACCCCAATTTGGCGGTCGTGTCCTCTGGCCCGTTCGTTCGCGTTAGCCGCCTCGAGACGACCGCCGCGTCCTCGCTGTCCGCCATCTTCTCTAGACGTACGAAGTTCACGAACACCCATTCTTTCCTTTATCTCTTTGAACCCGATTCTCTTCTTCAACAATGGCGGCCGTTGCGCTCAACAACTCGCCCATCACACAAGTCTCACAGACGGCTCCTGTGCAAGCGAACCTTCAACCACACCTATTGACTAGACTGTTGTTGGACCTGCGGGGAAAGCGATTCTCTGTGGACCGTGAAACTATCATGAATCTTCCCGAATCTGTTCTTCTTTGTCTTTTCCCGAACGGGCTTGTCCTAAGCCGTCAGAGCGCTGCCTTGTCCGATGGGGGAGATAATGACGAATACGAGGAGCTTTATGCAGTTGATGTGCGTACATACGGCTCTTTCCGTCAGTGCTGGTCATTAACAATTGAGGTTAGTTTGATCCAGACTGCTTCTCGTATGTCCTAGCATTCTTCCGCAATGCGTCGGATACGTTCTACGGCACTCCGAATTCTCCGGGTCTACTCGCAGCTCAGCAACAGCTCGTTGAAGGTGGCTCACCGTCATCCGACTTTGGTCCGGCGCAATCCCAGAACCCATTGTTGACAAAGCAAGCCATTATTGTACTCCGCGAGGAACTCGAGTATTTCTCCATCCCACCCAAGGAGGGACCGGCAGCAACGAACAGCAACGGTATTGCAAACGACGCGCTTCTTGACCTGAAGCGGAAATGCGGCGAGTTTCTGCTGCACAAGCGCAACATCTTTACGGCGCTGCAGCGCAATATTAATAAGGAAAACAACGTCGCGGAGCAACACCTGATTGACATGTTGTGCATGAGGTGCGCCGTGTTGTCGTTCCATGCGTAACGCTGAGCTGATGGTCCGACCGGCTGATAGTGGATTTGACCGTGACGACGAGTGGGGGTATCGTGCCATGGAGCCATCGAGATGCTGCATCTCTTCGATAGCACTTGTCCTTCTCAAGACAGGCATTGTGCACCATCCACCCGGGCCAACTGGAGAGCGCCAGGTCACGATCGATTACAACCAGATGGCGACGGCGCAGAAGCTGCTGCTGTTCTGGAGGAAACCTGCTGTACGTTCGCCTTATCTGCTCTACATTGCTCGGCACTCACTGCCGCGCAGCGGAAGTGCTGGTGGGACGGCATCGAGGTGAACCTCGCGGAACCCGGAGAGCCAGAGAAGCTCGTGAAGCTCTGGGCTCGCAGGGTCTGGACGCTGGAACTCAGTTTGGTATGCCCCTTTCTCTCTCAAGCTGCACGCGGTTTCTGATTCTGATCGCTCCGTTCAGGTTTGAGATGGACTTGCTATTCGCTCTGTAATCTTGCTCACACCGCTGCTCGCATCGCTCCGTTTGGGATACCCACAGTATTTATACCAGTGTCATGTAATGGAATGGAGGCTCCCAGGATTATACAGTTGCAGCCTCCACTGCATCGAAGATGTCCAGTGCTGTTGTGAGATTGGCCCATTGCAATCTTGAACTTCGTGCCGTCCTCGGCACGCCAGAGTGAGCAAATGCTAAATATGTATGTAATTGATTACAACATCGTTATGTCTCGGTTATGCGGATAATTTAGTAAAATCTTCCGCATTATCTCGTCCTTCCTCGGAGACCACGACCTAGACATTCTCGTAACCCTTGCACTGTGTTTCTGACATATTTCGCCCAAGTCATCGCAATGGATTTTGACCTGGAGGATCTTGTACACGTTGAACAGACGTAGGAGCTCCCAGACTCCGTCGAAGTGATTGATGCAAGCGCATGCCATTTTCTTAGATTCTACGAGCATGGGTATGCAGATGGCCACGCCCATGGCCGGGTCCATGGCTTGATTGAAGGCAGAGCACTAGGAAGAGAAAAAGGGTTTGAAATGTGGGAAGAACTAGGCTTTTACGAAGGCTTCGCCTCGATGTGGCAAGCCATTCATTCGAGCCAAAGTGGTCCTGACGAGTGCGTTGCGTTACCTCACCTCACGACGCGTTCTAACCGTAGTGTGCCCTGGGCAGCCGTACAACCCACCATACCAAACAGCTTCTCGAACTCATCGCGCAGTTTCCGCGAATCAACCCGTCCGCGACTGACGCTTCCGACTTGGACATACCGAAGCTCTTCCGCCAGATCCGCTCGCGATACAAAGCCCTATGCGCGACGCTAGGCGTTCGGCCGACGCTGCGCTCAGGTGTCTCCTCCTCCCCCACACGCCAGACCGACGATCCCGCGGAAGCCCCGGAAGGTACCCGCCCTGACGCTTCGAGAAAAGTGTGGCCGGTACAGGCCGCTGAGAACCAGCGGCCCCGGGAAGATCTGAACTTTTGAGGACAAAGAAGGCGGACGCATCTTTCCCTGCTCTCCATGCAGAATCTTATCAGCTGCATTGGCCCACGGATGTGAGGAGAGAGTTCGTGCGTGTCCGTTTCATAAGACAATCTGATAGATGTCTGCGGACATCGCGTGCTCACCGCTTGTGTGATTGTGTTCATTCTAGGCGAACGTGCGTGTCGTCGAAAGTCATTCATGCCGCTGTCCTGGGATCTGTGCAACTCCGTGCTCGGGCTGTTCACATGCGCAACCGCCGTTGCGCAGACAGCGCATAGCGGACCGGAGTTCTGCACGCCCATCTCGGCCTTATCCCGGTTTTCATTTGCGCAACTGGCAATGGCAGTACCGCGACATGAAGTTAGTGTGGCCCTACGACATTTCCGCGGGTTCGGCGTGCGTCCGCACCGAAGATAGGATGGTAAGGTTCTAAGCTGCTCTCCTGTCCGGATGCTCAATTTCACTGCCCACAGCCACGCTGCCAAGGTCTTGTTTTTAGGTCGCGGCGGCTGTGATCCCGCAGGATATTCTCGTCACGCCTTTTGGAAGCTGCAGTCCTCCTTGCCATGTATCTGTTATATCTGGTGCTATCTGATCTCTGTTTTGCACATGCTGTCGTGGAGAAGGCGAGTAGCGCAGGCCGTCTTCGTATCACTGGCGCCCATTTATTTGCGAGTTCATTTGGCCAGCTGATCATATCTGAATTCGGCGGAGTCACGAACCTCCTGGGTGGTAGGCTGAAGATCCTTGTATGGGTCCAGATACCCGGTTTCGACTTCTCCGAAGCCCGTTCTCTGGCCGCCATTCATCAGTTCTTCGCTGTCTCTGAATTTCCCGTGTGTGTATGTCCATCGTGATAATCGGATCACCGTCTCATCTTGGACCGTCGGCGCCCGACTCTACGGCTCTATGGGACGATCTCCAGAAAGAATCCCGAGCAGCCCCCGCACTCTGCTGACACGTCAGGGTGGGTCGTCAAGTGCTTTTCCGGCCTCGGAGGGGATTCTTCTGATCGCCGTTGTCTTTCGCTTGCAGCTGATTCGGGAGCTCTTGGCTAGTCTGCGGCTCCCCGTTATTTGTTCGTTCAGTTCAAAGCACAGAAATCACCGTAGCCGTGCATTTCCAGAGTACGTCTTTGCTCATACTCCCAGTTCAGTAAATCGTGGGTATCATCTAGAGGCGAGGTATACAACATGCCATCGCTATGCTTTGAAATCCACCGCCACACAAGCGACACCTGTCCACCTATGTATTGGCTGTATATCAGTTACTGTCCGAGGCGGCTCCGTATCTTTGATATGTACTCCTCCCATAATCGATTATCTAACGTTGGCTGACACATACACGGAGAGGCGCAGACTACGACGGGCAGTGGCGGGGAAGATGGCTGACATCGCAATACGAAAAAGTTCGGTCGACCCTGCGCCGTACAAGACAGTGCCAGAACCGACATGCAGGGGTAGCACATGCAGGCTAGCTGAGAAGGCGCCACGCAATTTGGAATACGTATCGCATCCCGTCAGGACGATGTCATAGCTGCCAAATGTGGTCCTCGCCGTTAAGACGCCTCTCCCACTGTCGCCTCATACTCCGGTAGGCATCTTCAGTGCCCTCCGCGTCCACCACACTGAACCGGAGTTCCGACGATCGCCCCAGGCACCGGCGGGAGCTAAGGTCCGTTAGGACGTCGCGCATCTTCTCGTGCATTGTCTGCACAGCTCGCATGCGCCCCTCCCCGTGCGTGGATCCAGGTTCGATGACCAGGTGTTGCAAGCGCGGGGGAAGGTGTGCACGGAATGGGCCGGGTGATGACTCTTCATGGAGCGCCTCGCGCAGCTCCTCCGCGAATGACACAGCACCGACGAGGCCCGATATGCGCAGATGTGTTAGCGCAGGACAGGTGATGTCTAGCGTGCCCAGCTGCAGTAGCCCTCGAGGGTTGCGGTTCCCCGAAAGCTGCAGATGTTGGAGCCGCGGCATGGATGTGTGACTGCGCAGGGAAGGATAGAAGCCTTCGATAGCGAGCTCGCGCAGATTTGGAAGGGGAGTCGAAAAGATGTGCGAGACTAGGGTCGGGCAGTTGAAGGGACAAGATCCGATGAAGGTCAGGGTCTCCAGGGTCGGTGCGGCAATATTGAGAATCTGCGTTGCGGCTGCGCGTTCCGCTTCATAAATATCTCTGTCTGCCTCGGAGACTGGTATAGACTTCCTGGCCATTTGCGTGGTTGTCCAGTCCGAGAGGAAGAGATGGTGAATTCGGCGGAGGTGTGCGGGTGTACTCTCGAAACGGGCAATCAATTCCGACATTTGTTGCAAACCATGGATGACGAGGGAATGGTAGAGGAATGGTCTTGCGACCTCGCGCACATAACGTGACACAAGTGCCAGCGACCGCGCTGTCGAGCCGTCATCTGTGCATGCGAACTGGAAAATATGAGAATGCAGCTCTAGTGGAAGAGTGTTCATCTTCAAACGCACTGATGTCGAGAAAGGAACGAGCCACCTCAAATGTTCTTATAAAATGTCCAAGCGCCTTGCGCACGATGAGATCGCGCCAGAGTTTTGTGCGTTGACGTGCGACATCACATGTATGACGCGGTCACATGACTAACTATCACCTCTCGCCACCTTGACAGAGGCGCCTAGACTGCGCTCGCCCAACGAGCAGCGGAGGATTTCGGTCTATGCGCTTCAATCAAGTGTGTCAGAGTGGCTCAATAAACGAATAGCAGTGAAATGTTCGATGCGGGCCTATGATGATAGACCAGACGCGAGCTTCAGACACGCCCCCGGTTGTCGGAACTTCGTCAGCAGCTAAGTTCAATACGAATTCTCTTCTGCCCATCACATTAAGTTCCACTATTCGGAGATCGGTAGAGAGGGGAACACACGGAGCTCCTCGTCTGTAGCATCAGGAGGTTCCGGGCAGCGAGTTGAGGCACACCGATTTCGACTCATGCGGTGGGCTCGGGCTCAAGAATGAAAGATCATCAGTCGAGCACCCTTCGTCGTGAGAGAGCAATTACGCAGAAGATTACTGAGAAGGAGATCTTCGTCTTCCTTTCTTCGCAAACTATATGATCATGCGTCAGCATCAGTCAGCCATGCCCATGATCATACAAAGCCCACATTCCTACTTATCTGACTTCAGAGAGACCTTCAACGATGGAATCGGCTGAGCTTATACGAATAGCCCTTCAGTTTCATGTTTTACATGTGCTGCGGACAAAGTATTTGACCTGACTAGAACATGCAACGTCTGTGTGTCCCTGACTTGATGACCTAGGTCACAAAGATCTTCTGCGCCTAGAAGCATGATACATGTAGAGAAATCGAACAGCAACACAATTTCACAGAAGCCAAATAATCAAATTATGACTGGAACTCTGTCCATGATGGTGAGAGACCGGTTACCAAGAGGCAGCGGTCATTGTTTATAGCATGTCAATCAGCACGAGGTACAGTGAACACCTGCTGATTTTCCAGAGTTTGCTTACAAAGATGTGTGATGAGCAGAGTGGAGCATTCCTAAGATAACCGTAGCTGGGAATTGCTTCAGTCTAGTCTGCATTCATTGCTGCAAGGCGAAACCACTCGAGGTCGGCTAAGCTGGTCCCAGATCATCACCATTGTCGATGAGTCAGCCGTCGAAACACAGCTTTCGATACAAGTTTCATACGTGCCGAAAAGGGGGGAAACGTTAAGTCAAGACTTTGAGCTGCACAGAGAGCTGAGAATCGAGGGGAGACTTGCAGCTGCCTGACTTAGGCCATCAGGAGGATCTCACTTGTGTTTTGCCCGCTTTTACGTCTTTTTAGTCGGAAAGCGAGGAAAGTGAGAGAAATCTAGTCCGATTGGACTGGTCCCGCTTTCCCTCTTTATTTTGTCCCAAAGCAGGAAAAGTAGCACAAAAGCAAATGGAACATTTTCCTGATGCACAGGAGTTTCTCGTTTGACAAGCGCATTTTTGTGAATTTCGGCGACTCAAATATGTACTGCCTAGTCATCTCTGAGTCTCAACTACCATATTCCATTCACACTCCGAATTTCTACCGAACTGCCATCCTGGAGTACCGCGCCTCAATTGTCCCTTAGTTGTTGTGCGACATTGTTGAATGGCAGTAGATTGCTAGGAGGGTCCACTCCGGGATGTCCACCCTTGTGTATGTCATATCCACTGGCAGCCATGCTGTGTACACGTTTTTATCAATCATGCGAGTGTCTTCCATCCAACTGTCATCATCCCAAGACGCCGGACAACTGCGGTCACTGCTCGCCGGGAAGGATGGGCGCCGTGTAAGTCGAGACTCTCCGGAGAGCAGTCTTTCACCTTTCCTGCATCCATCTGTTGAAGCGTACTCGCACTTTCGATAATATTTGTGTCGGTTGTCAATACAAGGTGGGTGCCTCTGCCTGCAATTGTAATGAGCCGTCAGCTAGCGCAAGGAATTGATACCTGCATAGTGTCTGGCGACCAGGAGAGCCCCTCACTAATCCTTCGATGCTCTCTTGGCGATCTTTCAGTCCTGCGACTCAGGACCTAAACCCTCCTAGAGGTCGAACTCCGCCAGACACAGGATACATAGCGAAGACCCTACCCCCCGAAATTCTATACGATGTCATCTATGCACTCAAAACTTTGTGCGATTCCCCAGTCCATGTCGATATCCCTAACAAACGCTGGTTATTTGTGACGCACGTTTGTCGATTTTGGCGCGACACTGCGCTTACAAGTCCCTTGCTCTGGCAGTACATCCACATTACTGGTAACCGCCGATCCGATATTCCCTACCTTCAGACGTCACTTGAGCGCTCGCGAAATATTCTGGTCCACATCGTCGTCAGTGCACGATCACTCCGAAAATTCGACGCCTCCTGCATCATGGACCTAATAGAAGCCCATGCATCACAGATCGCTACACTGGAACTCTGTCCAGATAACTGCTCTACTCACAATCGCCTCGATTTCCTGATGCCTGAGTTAGAGTCCCTCACCCTGTGCGGATGCGACGACAACGATATATGGCCACAACTCGTGTGCGGCCAGCTCCCTCGACTACGGAAGCTCACCCTCGACAGAGCATTGGCGCCATGGAAATGGGCGCCATCTCAGCTTGCACCGCTCGTCTCACTGAGCATTCTTGGGCTGCAGTACGGGCGATGGCCCTCTATAGACGATTTCATCTTCATGCTCGGTTCATGCACCGCCCTAGAGACGCTGACTCTTCACGACGCTGCGCCAAAGCTCACGTGGTGGAACATCGGAGACGAACCTAGGCGTCTCGCAATCCTTCCATCCCTCCGCGAGTTAGAGCTCCGAGGGAGCATTGTGGACATCACGACGCTTATAACTCACCTTGCTCCGCGGATGCTCCGACTCATAACTCTCAACTACTGCCATGCGGATCTCGGCGATGCATTGCACGCAGAGGAAGCAGTCAAGCAGGCGTTGCGTCTTCTCTCTCGGTTTTCTTTGATGGAAATGGAGCGGCTTGTCCTTCGGCTCGAGCGGCACGATAGAGGACCAGTTGCGTTCATCACGGGTTGTGGTCACCAGCAAACACCGCCCTGCCTCGTCATTCACATCGACGTGAATGAAATATGGCCCCAGAGCACCTCAACAGTCGAGGGCGAGGAGTTTGAGTCGCTACTCCTCCATTCACTTGAAGGAATACCGCCGCTTGCGCCCCGGAGGTTGGACATTGAGTACATTGTTCCCCCACAACGTATGGGGGTTCTCAGCTCTCGACAATGGCTGAGGGTCTTCCACTGTTTCCCGGGCATCACTCACCTTACGATTGCAGGCGCATGCGCGTACGTTTTGCTTAGCGAGCTGAGCATCTCCCCTTCGTCGTCGCATCGCCCACTGTGTCCTGAGCTGAAGCACCTGACATTTCGTGCGCCTTCATTGGACTCGGCTAGTGCAAGAGCGCTTTATCGTGCTGTCGCTTCCAGAAGGGTTAGGAACGAGTCTTTGCAGACTTTGACACTAAATTTCCGATGGCCGCGCACCGACCACGAGACCCACTCTCTTGAACAGGAAATACAGACTCTCAGAGGGCTGGTGGAAGCCGAAAATTTCCACTGTTCCCTTCAAGATACCCTGCAAGGACTCTAATATGTCTTCCGATGGACTTTTTCGTATATCGACGTTAGTCTTTCATCTTTCCGCTCACCATCTAAGGGTTGTTGTTCAAGCATCATGCCCGTGACCGGGGTTTGTCGGACAATATTGGTTGATTTCGGCGACTGAAATGTGTATGGTGAAGTCTCAACTAATTCTGAATATCATTTACAATATTTGTACTCCGATGTCGTTGTGCCGAGCTGCCGGCACTGGGTGCGGTCCTTGCAGTACTGTTCCTCACCTGTTCTTATTGTGACCCTATAGCAGCAGATCTGAAACTCCTATGTCCAGTAAATTGCATCGGAGTAAATTTTTCTGGATGTGCACGCATAGACCAGGCCGAATTACCCGAACATTTTGGAGGAACATGCCTCGTGTTCCCCCCTCAAATGGCATAGGGAGACGCTGGACTGCTGCGGTCATTGTGTACTCGGAGCTCTCCGTTATGAGCAGTTTGAGGGCTTCAGCTTTCATCTGCTGCTGACTTCATATCTTCAGGCGGTACATTTTGCTCTTTTCTCGCGCATTGTGTTGATTGGAGGTTCAGGACCTAGGTACGTACTTCGCATGTAGATACTACTAGTTGATTTTCCAGCCAACCCATGTCATTGTCTAGTGCCAGTAACATCTCATTCGACGACCAGGGAAGCCCATCTCACGGTCGTCCGATAGTAACCTCGAGCTCCCATTTCTTTACAACGCTGACTTTATACCTATACAGTGGCCTGGGTCCGCAAGGAGTGATAAACATGGCTATGATCTTCCCCAGCGAGATCCTCTTCGACATCTTCTCTGCGCTCAAAGGATTATCTGATTCCCCCGCCCTCGTCGATGTTCCCAACAAGAGCTGGTTGCTCGGAACACACGTATGCCGCTTCTGGCGTCAGGCTGCCCTTGGGAGTCCGCTGCTGTGGCGGTACATCCGCATTAGCGGTACCCGCAAATCCGACATCCCTTACTTGCGAATGTCGCTCGAACGCTCGCGAAATACCCTGGTCCACATTGTGGTCAGCTCACGGACTCTCCACATACGTGGTCGTTCCTCCCTCATGGATGTCATACAAGCGTCCGCGGCTCGCATCGCCGTACTTGACCTTTTGCCGGACAATGGCGGCATTCACAGTCGCCTCAACTTCTCCATGCCGAAGCTCGAGGTCTTGACTTTGAGTGGAGGCAGATATAGCACAACGTGGCCACAGCTGACTGCAGATAATCTTCCTCGTCTGCGGAGGCTCACTCTCGACGGCGCCCTCGCGCCGTCTCAGTCCATGCCGCTCGGGTTGCAGAGTGGGCGGTGGCCTTATATTGATGAGCTGCTCGCCACGATCAACTCATGCACTTCCCTTGAAGTGTTGGCCCTTCACGATGTTGTGCCTAAGCTCAAGTGGTGGCTGATCGGAAACCAGCCCAGACAGCTCGCGCACCTCCCAACCGTCCGTACGTTGGACTTCCAAGGGACCCTCACGGATCTCACGACGCTGATGACGCACCTCGCACCCCGGGCGCCCAAGTTGATATCTCTTTGCTATCGCCATTCACGGCTCGGGCAGAACAATGCGTCCCATGCAGAACAAGTGGTACGACAGGCGCTGCGTCTCTTCTCCCCGGACCGCGCCTCTCCAGTAGAAGTCGAGCGACTCGTTCTCCGACTCGAGCGGCACGATAGAGGCCCAGCCGCACGCATGTCATGCTACATACCCAACCAAGCATCACCGTGTGTTGTCGTACACATCGATGTAGCTACTTTATGGCGGCGGCCTGTACGGCCTGTTGACGTCGTGGAGTTCGAGTCGCTGCTCCTCCACTCGCTCAAAGGCGTCTCCTCACCCACCCTCCAAGAGGTGGACATCGAATATACGGTTCTCCCACGGCGTATGGGTGCCCTCAGCTCGCGACAGTGGATGGAGGTCTTCCGTCGTCTCCCAACAATATCCCGCTTGACCATCGCAGGACCATGCGCGTCCATTCTACTCAGCGAGCTAGAGATCTCCCCCGGCTCCCCCCGCCCAGCTGCGTGCCCTGACCTGAGGCACCTTACGTTACGTTCATGCACATACGACACGACTATTGCAGGAGCTCTTCGTAGCACCATTACCTCCAGGAGGAATGGGGGCAGACCCTTGGAGACTTTGACACTTCAATTTCGATCGCCGTATGGCAACAAAGAAACTGTTGATTTCAAACGGGACATTCAGGAGGAACTGAATGGTTCGCTTGATGTCGACAATCTGTGTTGTTTGTTCGGGAATGCCATGCAGGAACTCTGATGATGTACGATATAATGCTTCAGTCTCGGTTCATGTTTCCACTAGCTCCGCTACTTCATCGAAAGTTCTGTAGAAATGCGCAGGGTATGCATTGCCGCTGCTCATCTATATATCACAAACCATGATATCGTCGGTCCCGGCGGTATAATACTAGTAAGCGTTAGCCAAACGAGTGAGCTACATTATTTTGTCGGCACCACAGACCGCGTCTTTACTCTATCAATGCACCAGACTCCTCTTCTCTTCATTCCCTCGCGCATCATCCAAGGTCTGAAAGCTCAGACGAGCGCCTTCACAAGCAGGCTCTCGAGTCGGCAGTACTCGGGGACGATGGCCGCGTACGACATGAACGCGTCCACGTCCGGCTCGGCGACCTTCGCGACTCCAAGCTGCATCTCCGCCTCGGAGGTGGGCAGCGCAGTGACCGGTGTGAGCGCCGCCGGCGTCGAGGCGGCTGCTTCGGAGGTGGGAGGGACGCCACTCGTCCCGCTAAGGTCGGGCGTCGTGAATGCCGTCGAGGGCGGCTCGCCGATCGACGTGCCCGTCATGACCGTGCCCACAGTAGAGCTCGTGACAGTGCGTAGCCTCCCGAGCTCGTCGCCGAACACGTACCCGCCCATGCCGTCTTCGAGTTCCTCTTCCTCCTCCTCCACAAGCACATTCGCGCCAAGTGCCGAGCGTGAGCCATATGGCGTGCTCGTGCCGCTGCCCGCCGCACTGCCCGCCTTGCTCCCGCCCGCAGCGGCGTGTGCGTTCGTGCGCATCGGTGCACCGCCCGTCGCCGCCCAACGCTTCGCGAGCAGCCGGCGCACCTCCTCCTCGAACCCGCCACGCCCCGTACCAGCAGGCGTGCCTCTCTCCTTGCCCCACACCCACCGCGCAATGTATGCGCCGCCCAGTGCGGCGCGCGCAGGGAAGCCCGCTGGCGGTGCGTTCCGGTGGGGGACGACCTGCGCGGCGTCGATCTGCGTCGTTGGAACGAGGACCGGCGCGTTGAAGACGTCGCCGACCAGGTTCGCGATGGACGGGAAGTTCGCTGCGGCACCCGTGCACAGCAGGCGCGCAGGCAGAGGGCCGTAGTCGTAAGGGTCGAACGGCAGGCCCATGTTGTTCGCGGGTATGCTGTTGGTGGTTGAGGAGGTCGACGAGCGCTTGGACTGGCCGGAAATGGGTGAAGGAGTGGGGTTGACGTTGCGGTTACGTCCGGGATTGGTGCCAAGAACGCCGGTGGCAATCATGCGCGACCAGCGCACACGGAAGGAAAGGACCTGGCTCTCCAGGAGACATCGTGGGTTCGCGCGGAGGTCGCGGAACTCATTGACTTTAACTCCAGTTTCGAAGCGGAAAATGCCCTTTACATGGGCAAGCGGGTAGCTGTCTCCTTGGAGCAGCCAGAAGCTGAAAAGTTTATCGTCGAGCCTGTTTGCTGTGAATGAGTTAATTCCCGGGTAGATTGATAGGAGTGCACACACCCAATGGAGCCGCCTGGAGGGACGATAGCCACCAGACGGTCGAAGGCGCTCCAGCTCTTCGTATACATGTCGCGCACCAGTGCTCTCGGTACATCTGCGTTTCTGTATCACAATGAGCACCTCATCGTACATAATTGGGATTCATGCAACCAACCTGCTGGTCAACATGGCGACGTAGCGCTTCTTTTCGGTCGAATCCTGAGCAGGGTGAGGGAAGAGGCTGTAGAGACGGGTAGGGAGGTAGTGCGAGGCCGGCGCAAGCAACGCGTCCATCGGCCCAAAGGTTAGTACGGCGTCGGAGGGGGACGGACACATGGAGAGGTATGTCGAGAGATAGTCGGCTGTGAAGGGTGTGACAATTGCCTCTGCAGACATAATCGTTCAGCTCCCACGGAGACACACTAATCGGTACAGTACGCACCAGGATCGAAGCCATAGCGATCCACCAGATATCGCGAGACGTTTCCGATCCTCCTCCGACCCCCGGACACATCCACATCTCCCAGCCACCCCCAGATCCTCCGCCCCTCCTGCTTGTTCCCTCCCACAATCTCCATCACACCTTCGTCCCAATGGCTTTGTGTAGCAGAGCTCGGGCCAGCGTGCACCCAAAGACCGGTGGCGCTTGCCTCTGCCTCGCCCATCCCAGCAGGTGTACCGACGACCAGGCTGGCGAGAAACGCGCTCGCGACCTGCACGCGGCCGGTGCGCGCCCATACATCCGGCCAAGCTTCGCGTGCGCGAAGCAGCTGCGCGGCGAGTAGTGATGCGTGTGCGCTGGTGCCAACGCGAGCAGCCATTAGGTCAGGGCCGCCAAGGGCCGCTTCTAGCGCAAGAGCATGCGTGTGAGCTGATGTGTCCTGTGCGACGGGTGCGTTCGGGAGGGTGAAGGACTGAGAGGTAATTTGTGCGTGGATGGGGAGCCGGGGATCGAGCGCTTGGATAGGGAAAATGGGAGAGGTTTTCCACCAGACGAGTGCGTGCTGCAGGCGTTGAGTGAGAATTCAAATACTACTGCAGTACACGTACCTGTGCTGAGCCACCTATGGCCTTTATTCTCGTCAGTTCAAAGTTCTTGCTGAGTTTCTCGCAAAGGAGGTCTTTAATGAGCAGACGGATCGGGTAATTTGTTCGCACGGTAACCGATTAGTCTTCACTGACAACGCATTTGCTTCCGCGAACGTACGCACCAAAAGCTTTTACCCACATTTCTATCGGTGTCGTGTACGCATCGCCTGGTGTCGTGAAGATGCCTCCCTGGGTTCTGTTCAGCGCAGACACGACACGATGAGCGCCCTGTCATCAGCAATAGTGCGCCCGCGACCAGATGCGGGGCAGAGTAACTCCGAGACTCACTGGTATTCGGGCAAATCTGTGTCAAAGTCAATTGTCTCGACCCCCACTAACTCGAGGTTTTCGTCCACAATGGACGCACGCAGCTGGTCGGTTGCCAGCTCGAGGCCGAGGAATAGCGAGGATTGCGGCTTGGGCGGCATGTCAATACGCGGCGAGAGCAAGTGCAGAGCAGGCGTTAGGAAAATTTAGAGAGAGAATGAAGGGCAGTCGTGTCGGCCAAGGACGCCAGTATCGAGGAGGATGGTGGTGAGGACAAGGAGCGGAGGAGACGCCTAGCAGAACCGACAACAGTGATTCTCAGGCTCGTGTCCGATGAGGAAGCAGCCATCACCATCACCGCCAGCTTGCCAGACCGCTCTCGGCTGCCTATTCCTCTTTTCCCACGCCTCCGGCAACTTCCGGCCCTATTAATTGTGTCGACCTCCTCGGGCGCCGTCGCGACATTGCTTTCGAAATCTCGCTCAATTGTCTTGCAGACGAAACTCGCAACGCCAACTCGACGGTCTTGTTTTTGCGGTTCTTGACCTCGGTCATCTCGACAAGCCCGGCGTGTGGCGTCGTCCGAAGTTAGTTTGCATGTGATGTCGACGCGATTGGGCGTGACAGGAAACACGCACACGAAGAAGCTATCACGCACGCTCGAACGTTGGGCGTTCAAACTGCTCCGCGGCCGTATGATGCTACAAGAGCAAGAGGAAAGTCAACCAGACTGGCGGCACGAGGCACGAACAAGTGTTGCCGGTATGGTCTCTGGCCTTTGCTGGTGTTCTACGATGAGTTCGAGCATGGCGTTGGGGCTGGGCTGCTCCCGAGTCAAAATTAGCTTGACACTTCCGGTGAGAATGACAACGGAATTACTCATTGCGTCGTGGATGTCCCCACGCAGTAACAAGTAGTTCTGTTACTTTGAAGGAAGTCATCAAGCCACCTCCGGAATCACGCCGCTCACGTTCTGTTTCCAAAGTAAAGAAGATGTAGTTTCGCGCCCCCCTAAGAATCACAGAATAACAACCTTTCCATGTGATCGTCCTGCTCCACGTCTGGACACGACGTGCATTTAACGAAGATCCCGGGAAGCTGCAACGCTATGTATACATAGATCAGCTCCTGAACCCCAAGAGGCTCTTCCGTACCTCCAAACGTCTACTGTATGTCTTGTATGTTGACTAGCCACCTCTCGTCTTGCAGGTGTCGGCTGCTGCCTACCTATGTTTAGTATCACGCAAGATGTTGTCATTGCTCATTCCATGGCGCCGTATTACCAACAAGAATCTATTCATCTTGGACTACACCGTGCTGGCTACGTGGGACGCAGTACTGGATCACGACGACGAGAACAGGTTCGTACTTCTGTAGCTTGGCCGGTACTCATTTGGCCTCTTTGACCTCATTCAGCTCATGCGCGAGCTTCACGACATCGTTCTTGACGACGCATCAGCGCGGCTATGCGACGCAGCACGGTGTAGGACTTACCCCTTTTCTGGTGATCTTAACGGCCGGATCTCCCTCTCGGGCTTTACGGTGGATCGTATTACCCTGTTTTCGCGCGCATATAGCGATCCAATGTCACTGTATGCGCAATTACATCGCGCGTACCTTGTTGCTAGTCACCGACGCCTGTCCCTCTTCGACTATCTCGTCTATCTGGCCTGTCACAGTCCCTGCGCCCCACTTCCACCTGTTCGTTGGTTGTAGATTGACCAGATGCTTTGAGGTATTATACACTCACGAGACGTCCTGTCCTTCATGCAGCTTGTCGGCCATGTCCTTCGTTGTGCGCGTCGATGAGAAGAAGTATACTCTGTGAGTGAAGATGATGGGGCGAAGACGGTTCATCGTCTCGCAACTTTCGGATCTCTACTTATATATGTCCGTCTCGTCGTTGACGTCATTCAGCTTGCTCTCGATCGGAAGCCTGTCTCGTCCATACGCCTCGATCGAGAGAAGCAGGCAAGTAGTCCCGATATAGTATCACGCTTGCCTAGTCAAGTTGGGTAGAGCGGGCGTTATGTTTTCCTTTCTGCGTCTCGTGAACAAGTATCGCAATCAAACATGTATCATCGATTTAAGTCCGAGGTATCACATAGTTATGTTCAATCGCGTCATCTTCCTCGCAGCTCAATACAGTACTTAGCATACATCGTAACATACTAAACCCACTGACAAAAAAACTACTAGGTGCAAGTCTCAGGGCCAGACAGCTGTTCGATATAATAGATGGGGAGAGCTAGACTATGTGCCACTCTTGCGGGGGTTGTCCCTCCCAGGTTGTTGGAGTCGACGCTCCGTCGCCGAAGCATAGGTCACTTCCATCAGGAGTCTCGGGAGCATATTCTTGAGTATCTCCTGCATCTTCTATGCCCTGCACTCGTGCCCCGACTCTCTGTGTTTCCATAGTAGAAGCGAAGAGAACTGTAGTTAGTTGAGCTGGCTCCGAGTGGCAGGAATCCAGCAAGGCCGGGTGTTTTGATGAGTAGTATAGCTCGCGCAGGTCCAGGATGAAGCGAGAGATGAGGATAGAAGTGAACCTGAACCGGATGAATGGGTTAGTGTTGCCTGCACAGACATAGTACGGTAACTGACTGGATTGTAAAGTCACCAAAGAACTGAAACTCCTGAAGGTGGTGCGTTAGTATAATGCGCCAGCCGTAGAAATGGCGCTGCAATTACATTTGTGACCCACAAAGACATCTGTAAGCAGCTCAGAATAAGAGAAACTCTGGAATGACATCAGAATTTGAGGAATAACGAAGAGAGTAGCTTACACAAAGCAAAGCGACCCTGGTAATATCCGAGATTAGCCTAGTTGACTGATGTATATGTTATCGCACCCACCGTTGCGGACTAGAAGGCTTCGCAGTGACGATTGTACTGGCGATGGAACGTTCGAATTAAAATACGAGGTCCATGTGTTCTTCAGCGTGACATATAACACCATGACGTCGCATATTATCA
This sequence comes from Gelatoporia subvermispora B, assembly GCA_000320605.2. Lineage (NCBI taxonomy): Eukaryota > Fungi > Basidiomycota > Agaricomycetes > Polyporales > Gelatoporiaceae > Gelatoporia > Gelatoporia subvermispora. The sequence goes on from KB445822.1 coordinate 123,348, forward strand.
CTGAACCGCGACTGGCAGCTGTGACTAACAATTTTGTGAGTGGTCTCTCAATTGGAGCACTTGCAACACATACATCTGGTCGTTCGCATTAGAAGATTTTCATCGATTATATATTCAATCCACATACAAGTCACGAGATACTGCGGAGGGTGTCCAATCAAGCGTACACCCCAACTCTGAATTGGAAGAGGACGCTTCAATCTGCATCACAACCGGATACTTTATTCCGTGAGAGCTACATCGTCACTTCTGGGGACGGCATCCAAAGAGAATGGGAACTCACCAGGTTGACCCCAAATGGTACCAAACCGAAACATAGCACCACAGTTGCGTATATAACCTTACAATTGCTCATGCTATAGGCCCTTAATGCACAGAATGCTATGTTCGAGCTGAATGTTATATAATTATATTCGCTCAGTTCGACAGAACTCACCAGCCCAAGTTGCGAAGAAAATCAGGCTAGGGGCATTGCTTACTGCCGCCCATATTCGACACCTGGGGGATGAATTAGGGCCTATGAATTGAAAGACGAGATCTAGAGTACCCCTCAAAAGGTGGTAGCGTCAGTTCCGTGCAAAAGACCTGCTAGCGTAGTACAAACTCACTGTGGTGTTGTTGATCTCCAGTGTTAATGCTGATGCTGTAATTACAGCCTGTAGTAAGATATTGTACCGATTGACGACAAATATGACTGTGGTCGGGTTCGACAGTTTTTTTGTCCATATTACTTCCACTTCGGTTGTAAATGTCGCTAAGTACTCATACAACACCGCCGCTAACGTCAATTGGCGTCAAAATGGAGACACGTCGTATCGTGGGGAGTGTCAGCGTACCAACGAGCGCAAGTTCGCAGTATTGATCAATCTGCCTGAAACAAGAGAGAATTCTGAGTCACAAAGACTGCGACAAAGTAAGGATCCTCACCCCTGGTATAGCTCCTCGATAATCCGCGCAGTCGCGGTCGCGGTTGCCATTAGGACAGGGCGTGCCACGGGTTGCTGCGCCTCTGCGAGACATGGGCTTTTTACCGGGAGCCAAAAACATCATCAACAGGCTGTAAGATTGCTCGGTGCTCTTAATAGGTGAGATGATGTACCAGCATCGATTCCGCCGCCCACATTGACAGCGTCACAGCTATATCTGCTTCCTCGGACGTCAGGGGGTGGGGAACAGAGGACCTAGAGTGATCCCCTATCCTATGGGCTTGGCCAACAGTGGTACAAGATATCACTTTGCCCCACTGTGGTCGCAGGAAGGCACCAAAACTTTGTGCTGTTGAGAGTGCGGATGAGATGCGGATGAGAAAGAGGTTAGATCATGTGGCGAGGATGATGACACAGCAGGCAATGATGTGTCATGTCCACAGCATCTGCCTCGATTGTCCCTCAAATTACATCCCATTACTCAACCCGTCCATATATTCGCGCGTCCATCCAGAATCACCGGACCCAGTTGGTTTTTGAATCCGTTTGCATAGCCTGTACAGCCGACGGGTAGGACCTTTGTCCGCAGCAAGTGATTGAGTGGGCGTTTCAAGGAGGGTGGTGATTGACAACAAAGTGTCTCGATTTGGACGGACATCTCCGCTGATATGTCTAGCCTCGATCGCTCCGCCGGGACTTTTCATGAGGCTCATATAGATGGAGAATGCAAGAATCTATCAATCAATGTGTGGATGTATGCCAGGCACGAGCCGTACGCAGCTGAAGATAGGAGTAGGGTGCAGCATGTAGGCTCCCTTACTCCAACCGCCAAGAACAATAAGTTTGTTCGACGCAACATGTCGAATAGCAAGATGTGATCATGAATCTGTTTGACGACCGAAGGTTTATCACGATAGATGGGTTACGCACAATGTCTACACAGGACAATGACTGATTACTACGGAGACACAAGTTGACTTTTCTTCCCCCCTAGGACACACTAGTTCTCCTAGAGAGCTCTGGCTGCCCGGAGTAGCAGCTGTATCATAGGAGATACGTGTAGACCCGGCAACGCCATCTATGTGTTGTGTGACATCCTGCAGATCTTCGCCGTCTTCCCACGCCGGTTCCAGATCGTCGGTACGAGAGTCATGAACAAGCGACTCGCCCATATTCGCTACGAAGGACCTGAACTTTACGCTTGATACCTGCGAAGTATCGCCAGACATGGTTCCGTTGCGTACGAATGTGGGAGATGCAACATCGTTGAGATTATCCGGCCCGTAGGTGAGCTGACGAAGGTTGAGTAGGAAGTGCGTGATGATGATTGAGGAAAGCCTAGAGGGAGGAGGAGTTAGATCCGGCGAAGTCTGAGATGTGGCCTCGCTGACGCTGTCGAGAACGTTCCAGCGTATACAAATACCTAGATGTCACGCTTAGTCAAGTGTCGATACGAAGGTAGGTTGGACTGCGTACATTCGTGGTCCTTCCCACAATGTTGAGGACGTTGAAGAATAACAGACCTCTAGGCACATACTGTCAAAAAACGGAGATGTTGCTGGTCTGGTGCTCACATGAAGTACAGAGTACCTAGAAAAGCCGTCAGGGAGGGTATCGCTGTTGAACGGGGCAAAATGACATACCATCGCGAAAAAGCATTGCCATCACTGGCGCCTTGACTTTCTGCTCTCGGACCAATCGCATCGTTGCCCGCGTCTTTGACCATGTAACAAGGAGCACGATGGTGTCCGCTACTATGGCACATATTCGGTAGCCGAGCTCTACTGTGTGCATGTAAGCATCCGACCGAATGCCTCAAATTGCGGACGCACATCTACATTGACAGCTATCAACGTCAGCTCATGAAACTAATGACTAGCCACGCACCTCGTAATGATTGTATCCGAAACACCCTCATAATCTACGCATCGTTTGCCGAGCACTGGCAGCGTGACAATTTGCCATGTATTGATGAAATAGTAGTAGTACTGTGTGGACCTCTTACAATCTGGAGAAACGTAAGGATATAAGCAGACGTACGGCATTTGTCCCTACGGGAACGAGGCTGAACAAAGCAACGACCAGTCCAAGCAGTCCGTTTCCTCCACTGATTGCATACACACGAATTGCTGAGAATACTAACGAGTATCGTGAGTTAACGTTGAAGGTGGCAGATCACCCTCTCACCTGCCCAGAGAGCGTAAAGGCATAAGCTCAGCGCTGCGCCGACATATGCGAATCCTGCACAGCTATAGCCCACAGCTCAGAGAGAATGAGGTACCAGAAATGAGTTCGCAGCGGACCTCTGATGGTATGTGTTTCAGTAATTGACCGAGGCCTATCGAAGGTTCGGATACGTACGGAGAGCGTCTCAAAAGAGACAAAATTCGTGACAATGCAGACAACCGTCCACGCGAGGATGAACCATCGATTGAGGTGGAACAATAAGATGGTACTGTTCAGCTTTCGTCCCCATATCAGCTCTACCTCCATTGGCATAGTACAGATATGATCGTATACAACGAAAGCTGCGGAGCGCAGTATTATTTTGAAAGTTCGGTGCCTAAAATGATTCCCAGCATACCAGCTGTTCCGACTGTGCAGCATTTCTCAACAAGACTTGGCACGGGACATGGGCGCATAACGTCAGACGAGCATAGGAGGCAGATTGTTGTAACTCACGCGGAGCTCGTAAAGCTAGCTAGTTGATCGGCGACTGGACCGCTCACTAAAGCCATTCAGAGATGTTGGTGGGGCTGAGGGGAGAAATGACATCGGCTGAGTGCTGAGACAAAACATTCAGCCAAATTTATAACTCACCGGAACTACAGACAGCCAAGCGCCACTGACCTCACACAAACGCCAGTGTTCGACAGACATGGCAGCCCGTCCCGCGTATCACCGACAGTTGCAATCGCAATCAAGTATGAGATTGCTGTCGCCCAAAGGGGCGAGCCAGTCCCATAGCTTGGCAAGCGTGAATTCGACCAGCACACACGTAAAATTCGCAGACAATACAAGCTTTTGACCTCGTCCGAGCGAACCTCCCCGTTCCACCTTTTGGAGAGACAGCCGCCTTGATATCCCGAAGATGGTAACGGGCTGCTATAAGGCATCGTGGTCAGAGATGGTTCCGCAGCGCGAGAACACACGATGAGAAGTATGCGACTCTGAAGTGCAGCTACCTAGAGGTGACTGGTGCGAGCGTCTCATGGATGATGAACGAGGAACGGCGCTCAACATTCACCGGATATGGGCACCTCCTCCTATCTCTGTAGTCTGGGGCTAGTTGCCACGTGTCCTCGTGCGCGATTTGCTTTTGTGTGGCTGCGGAAGTACTCTGGTGAGCACTGTAAGGAGAAAGTCCCGAGCAAACAGGAGCGACGGAAGTGAACGCAGTTGTCGAATAGACGGCGATTCGCCCAGTGCGAAACATAATGTATGTCTTCCTGGCTCTGATACATATTTTGAATCATCACATAAAACGTGAAGGGGGATGTAAGAGCCTAAATGTGACTCTGAGATATGACATAGGATTCCACGACCACGCATTTCAAAGCCGATAGTTCACTTCAGGTGTCAGATGTCAGATGTTCCAGGACTGTGTGGCTGACTACGCACATTCTGCATGTACAAGCATGTTAAGCAGAGCTAGTGATACTCTGCTATTCACTTGGAGACTGTGAATAGCCCCAGTTGAGTTTTTGTGCTCCGTACTGTGGGAGTCAAGATAAACGTTCTCCCTGCTGTCTAAAAGATCACATCGGTTGCCTGGATTTTAGAGTCAACACTCGAGAGTCATTTTTTGAACACTGTCACTCGCTCATCACATATTAACGTACTGCGGATTTGTAGATATGATAGTCAGCCACACAGAGCCTCTATTCAATGCGAGGTATAGCGTTTCAAATTATTGTGTCATACTTGTTTGTCTCCTCTGCCCCAAATTCTCCTCCTACCGCTTCAAAGTCAGTATCAGCGATCGATGTGAACTGTCCGGTAGACATATGCGAGGCGTGTGGAGTGTCCCTCCGATGGAAGCGTGTACGATGCAGGTGGACTGAGACATATTCCGCCCTGATCGCGAGGATAAAGCGCGATATCACGATCGATGTGAGTCTATGACGCTGGTGAGCAGAGGAAATGACTAGAATATTGAGAACACCGACGGTGATACGAGGGTAGAGAGCATCTGGAATGTCTAGAACCGGTTCAGAGGTTTCAACTGCACCACAGCGTGACTCGTCTTACCTCAGTGACCCACAGGATCATTTGGGCGCAGTTTAGACCAAACAGAAGCCTGACAGGGACGAAGAAAATTGGCACTCTCACTTGACCCATCATTTTCCCACTCACCCAAAATAGAAGATACCTGGTTTCGAAACAATCAGTATATCATCATGTAGGGTCGAGATGAAACTGACCCTCATAGATGAGAAGTCTCTGTAGTGATGATTTGATATTGCCGTTAAGATAGGCCCTGTGGGATAGCCATGCGAAGGAGAGCGTTGCTTGAAGTACGAGAAGATCGCCTAAAATCAGAGATACACGGGTTACGATCTCGACTGGGTCGATGAACGTAAGTCAGCATGTGCACAATCATGGGTAGATGTGGGGACTGACTTCTATGGATGCATACAATAAGCCGTATAAAAGTGAACCCAAAAGAAAACAAGGAATAGCTGCACTACGAACGTATTCAAGTAGGCGCCCATAGCATTGAACCTCATCTCGCACACGTCGTCGATCACCATTATTGCAGAGAATTGGCGTATGTCAAGAAACTTAAGCAGTACCTGAAGTCAGTGATATGAGCGCAGGTCGATGGCTATAGTTGTGTACCAAATTTGTGGCGAATGGGACCAGTCCCAATACCAGGACTAGTGAGGTAAGTGGTACACTGCGACCACTAATGCTATAGGCCCGTAATGACGAGAATGCTTTTGCGCAGAGATCCGGGGTCAGCCAACTGCGTACCCAGAATTGGTTACACTGACCTGCCCATACAGCGTACGAGAGGAGATCGACAGCAAAGGTGAGGCCAATCCAGAATGCACATCTGCCAATACCGCGTATCAGTGACCAATGCGGTGATAATGAAATCTATTGCGACCTCTAGTCCAATGTTGATTGAATGTACCATGGCCAACAGTATGGTCGTACTTACTTGGCTTCGGAGAAATATGAGATTCAGTATGCCTGCCACGGACTGAATGAGCGCGTTGTAACGATTGAGCAAGTAGATCATGGCAATTGGGCTTGTGAGTTTGAAGCGCCATACTACATCGACTTCGAGAAGGAAAGCCGAAGCGTGGTCGTAGATTACGATGACTGTGTGTCGTAGTTAGCGAAGGGTTCGTATACAATGTCACAGCTCCTACCACTCGCGACCAATTGAACGACTGTACGAAACGTTCTAGAGTGCGATGTTAGCGTAAGGCTCCCATGGGCACCAGAAGCAAGCCAATACGCACAGTATCGACTCCGCCGGCGAAAGTGGTGTGAATAGCATGAGAGGAGGGAGTCTGCCGCTTTCAAAGCTGCAGTTCGTGACTTCATACCAACGCACTGCACCGAGTTTTGATTAGTCGCTACTTGCTATCCATGATTCCTTCCAACTTGTATCCATGTATCAGAGATGAACAGATTTGCTGTTCTATTATGAACTTAATCTAGCTGCGGGACAACGATCAGAACAAACACGCAATAAGCAGAGACTTATACTTGGGACAGATGTAGTTTCCATCCATCCATCACCGTATCCTGATTAGCACGGCAAGCTAGTTTGAGAACAGCCTCAGGATCGAGGTATACTCAAAGGTCTTGAATCTGCGTCTGTCTTAAAAAAGACCGAGAGCAAGTCACTTGTGATGCCGTCTCATCGCAGCCTGGCTACGTCCGGCATTTAGCCTGAGCGCGCTTGAACTGCGCAGACTGCACGACATATTCGCCGGACTCGCATGTCCTCAGGCAGTTTCGATCGTATGATGTCGCATTACTCCCGTGGACACACAATACCAAGTCATCGCCTCATCTCATACATTATGGTTACCACCTTGTAGGCCCTACTGCGGGATCGGTGCCACATCTATACTAGATACAGAAATTGACACATGAGCGGAGACACATCGCTGAGTGGATCTATCTCGCATGTCGACTTCCTGGGTGGCTGGCACGATCTCCTGCAGCTCTATATCGGGATTTGCGGTGAGCCGGGTGTGAGCCGTAGATGAGCTCGTCGGGTCGTAACTTCGGTCATTGATACAAGCAACGGAGTTCGACGTGTGACTGGCCTGAGGTGTCAGGCTTTCGGCACCGATAGAGGTAAAGCGCACAGTGGAGAGCTGAGATTGAGGGGTAAATTGGGTGAGCAGGAAAGTGGGGCGGGAGGATGAGAAGTATATTTCGCGCAATGACATGATGAAGCGCGAGATGACAATGGAGGATATTCTGATCACATGGTCAGTTGGGCGACACTGGAGAGCCGAAAGCATACGCACGGGATTATGAATACAACGAAGTACTGAAATGTCTGTGGAAAATGAGAATCGTGTGAGCAAGACATGATCTGATCTGTTCACCCACGTTTGTGAGCCAAAGGACTACGTGTGTGCTATTCAGGGCCAGCAGCAACCTATTTTTGCGATGAGTTGGGAGCTATTCTGGACAGTCTATGTGTACCTACGCGAAGTAGACAGTGCCTGCGCGCCATTAGTTTCGAAAATGTGATTGCAAGCATAGCACATCAAACACACCATCTCGCGCGATAAGCGCAAAAAGAGATGGCTTAATCTCGCTGTGCTTGTTTACCCACTTGGAGGAGTATGTGCTGTTGAGAGTTGCGTAGAGGACTATTAAGTCGCACAAGCTTAAGCAGACTCGTGTGATCACGACGACTATCATTCAAAGGTACGATCAGTGATGCTATGTAAGGCAAGAATGACTACAGCTTACTCCTAGTATGCGTACATCACTCCGTTGAGTGTTCAGACAATGTAACAAGTACCGACCTGTCTGAAGCATCGTCTGGAGGTACATACTTCGTATTGCAGTGGTTACCTCCGAAGAATGATGGTGCAGACAATTTCTTCACTGTATACAGCTGTATAAGCAAACGATGAGTAGTTTATTTCATGTCTCATGAGACCTCGCCGTCTTACTAAGTTAGTCGCAAATGGCACTAATCCGAAACCTAAAGCGACCGCCGCGAGGAAGATGTTACGGTTGTTGATGGTATAAACCCTCAGAGCGGAGAATACTGAATTCGGGGCAGTCTGCACTTGTCCAAGTCCGAAGATACTGTTTCGTCTCACCTGCCCATGCGGCGAAAGACAAAAGGTCGGATATTTGACTGAATGCCAATAAGAACTTGCAGCTACGATGAGCTCAGCATCCGGCCTTTGCAACATGACATTTTACTTGCCTCTGACATCTTGGTTTCAGTTCACGAGCAAATTTACCTAATGATAACGCACCAGGTTTGTCGGGAATTGCGCACCAACGAAACAAACGCCCATGATTGCTTGGAACAATGAATTGTAGCGATTAACCAGAAAGAGAATAGAGGTGGCATTTGTCATCTGCTTCCTCCATATAACCTCCACTTCGGTCGAGAAAGTGAGGGTGTAGTCATAAAGTATTAACGCTGGACGTTGGACGTGCCACGTAAGCGGACTGCGGACGTCTTGCACAGGCAAAAGGGGTACATACCAGCAGCAGCGAGTATACACTGGTCAAGCGTTATACTGTTCGTGCATAATCATCAGTTACTCGTGCTCTAGATACTTGAAGAAATACACAGCGCGACACTGACGTATGAGATACTTCTTCGATGAATTGCCGCGTCGCCATCATCGCAGCAGGTGGTAGCGACCTCCCACTACTGTAAGTGGGAGGACGGGCCTTTTATGAATGAATTCGCCTCTTATCCCAGAAGAATGTATGAATGTCATTCGGCGATCGTGAGCTAGAAAGGGAGCCGGGTGTCAGGCCAATGCGCCGCGCTATGTGTACAGTTGACAGCTGTCAGTTTGTGAGCCGTCGAAGTCTGACAACTCAGACCCTGGGCTCAGTGAACCAGAGCACCCAGAGCGCGCAGATCAGTTATGCTGTTCGACAACGTGGACCTTTACACTGTTGGGAGTATGCGAAAGTCAGAGAAGGGACTGAAGGTGGCAGAGTAACTGACTACCACTGCGCAAGTATGGATAAGTCGGACTGATCCGAGGGTAATTTCTAGCCTGAGAAAGCTGTGTCCGCAGCTTGAGCTACCGATATTTGGCTGTTCTGAACACCATAATCCATTATAGCGATCTCATAATGCAAGGCGGCCTCCGGGGGTGCCCAGATCGTCACTGGCTTCATATATGGTGCATTAGTACTAGTAAAGTGAATAGAGCATGCGAGCGGGTGCTTCGGACTTGCACATGCGCCATAGCGCGCTGTCATACGTTCACCCCTCATATTGAAAGAGCCGCCATAAAAAATAATGCAGATCCGTGCCCAGTGGCAGCGTGAGACGGAGTGAAGGGGGTCGCCCAGGAAATCTGCCCGCGGTGCCACAGTGTTGTCAAAATATAATTGGTCTCCAAAGCGAAAGCCAACTGTACGTCAGGAGCGATGGAATTTAAGTACTCTGGAAGATAGAAGGAACGCTCCACTATGACACGACTGCTCCTCCTCATTCAGCACTTGGCACGCCGGCAGTCCTTCCTTTGCACAGCCACCTGGCCCACTCGGTTCACGGTTCAGCTCGGCAGTGGGTGCTTTTTGGTGAACCAGACAAGTCCTCTTATTGAGCGGCGGCGAGCCTTTCCTTTGCCTTCTGACATGAACGGTTGAAAGATCACTCTGGTGATGAATATAATAGTTCTTGACCAGATTTGAAGACCTATTGGCCAGAGCAGGAGTTCGGTGGTAGTTATCGCGGACGCACATCTGGACGAGTCTCAATTTCTCGAACCTGCATCTTCATACGGGCTTTCCGAGCAGAAGATATCTCAGGTATGGGCGGCGTTGCGGTCTTGGAAGCAAGAGGCGCGTTGATGAATAATCTTCGCTCGTTCGAGATGACGAACGTATCTGCTCACGAGTCTCACTCTCCTAAAAGCTTTCCCAACATCCTTGATATTGTCACAGGCCGAACGAAGAACGTTTCCGGAGCAGAGAGGAGCAGGAGCGTGCATAGGCGAAGGCAGTACTGTGCCTGGACCTCATGGTATCCCGATGCGCGCCTACTGTCGACCCGTCTATCAAAATCATGATTGTTCTGATGTCGCCCTGGCGTATTCCCCTTCGAGGACCGCGAGTCGGTTGTCGTCTTACGGGCCCCACATCCACGCTTTTCGACAGAGGAACTGAACAAGTCGCTGCTTGCCGTGATTCACTCAAGATCTCGCCGCTAGGTGGACAGGCATGAGCGTGGACGTCGACAACGCGGACACCGACGAGATCCAGTACGACCCGACAGCGCAGGATCCATGGTTCTTCACGCACTCGACGGGGAACGGTGCGGTGTTCGACTCAACACTGAGTGAGATCCATGGGCCGGGAGGAATTCAATTTTCTTTTACTGGTGAGTCTACCCGGATACTATCATTGATGTAGAGCGTATTGAGCGACGAAAGCAATGCAGGTTCGCAGATCTCTGTGCTGGGGACGATACTGCCACCGGTGAACAACAGTGCGCCACCAGCCTCGACGTACACTATCGATGGCGAAGATCCTGTCTCGTTCACAGCGAGCGTGGTGACTAACGAGGAAGACGGCATCACCTTCTATAGCTCTCCTATACTGAACTTTGGTGCACACACGCTGTTCATCAATGTAACGCGAGCCAGCGCAGGATGTCCATTCCTGTTCGATTACCTCTCTTACGACCCGAACCCCGGCTCTCAGTCGTCCTCGTCCTCGTCCTCTTCATCAAGCTCAAGCTCCAGTTCAAGTTCGAGTCCTTCGCCAACTCCGCCGCCGCCTTCACCGACTCCTACACCGAACTCATCGAGTTCCCCATCTTCTGGGCCTGTACAGTCGTCGTCTCCTTCCTCTTCTGCATCTTCCTCATCTTCTTCCTTGTCGCAGTCCTCGTCGTCGTCCGTACAGGGCTCCGGATCCGGATCTTCCTCGCAGTCGAGCGCGTCCGGGTCGCCCCTCTCCCTGTCCGGCGCGTCCAGCAGCTCCAGTGGATCCTCTGCATCAACGCAGACCGGCTCAATGGCGGCTCAAGGCAGCCAGATAGCAGGCTTCAGCACGAGCAAATCGTCCGTGAATGTGGGTGCGATCGCTGGGGGTGTTGTGGGCGGCGTGGCTGTGCTCGTACTGGCGTCGCTAGCGCTGTTCTTTTGGTGCAAACGGAAGAACTCAAATGACCCGTATTACCACTCTGCTGAGCAATTTGAGCGTACGTGCATACGTTCATCAGTATCTCGGCGGCACTGCACGATCCTGATGCATCTGTCACCCCTCCAGCGCCACTCCCGCACACACCGCGTCTGCCGCCGATGACCGGACCAGAGATGGCATCCGTCCGGTCAATCCAGGGAGGCACCTCGATGACACAGCTCGCAGAGGGCGCGCCGCTCGCTCCCTGGCAGTCCGCGGGCCAGTCGTCCGGCACCAGCTCGCCCTACACGGCGATGCACTCTGGCTCGCAAGGTCCGGGCTCCTCATCGCACATGTACGCCACCGCGCCCAGCCCCGTCCCACAGGATCCGTTTATCACGCCGCCCGCGGACCAGGAGTACTTCGAGCCGCCCCCACCTGTCTTCGGGCCTCCATCCGGCGCATCATCGCCATCACCAGGCCCTGCGTCGACTGTGTCGAATAGCCGCGTCGGCACCAGCAGCACGTACTCGCTCAGTCCGAGCGAGTCCGCGTCGCAGGTCGGCGTGCGCGCAGTAGGGTCGCGCCCGCTGCTTGGTCCGCGCGCATCGACGTCCAAGCGCGGTGCAGTCATGGCGCCGCCTCCACTACCGCCTACGCAACACTTCGACTCCGGCATCCGGTTCTCATCAGCTGCGACCCCGTCGGAGGTGGCGCCGATGGATGTCCCGCCCATGTATACCCCCGATTAGTCCACTCCTCGCCCTTTGAAATTGTACGACAGCGGGACGTTTCATGAATTCTCGGTGAACGAATGGGTCGGTCAAAATTGGAGCAACTGCCACACTTACACCTAGTGCACAAGACCTTGTGGCTCTCGACGTGTTTGCCATGTAGGTCTGAATCGGTACACTCCTTCTACTCTCCATCTGAACTCGGATTCCTTGCTGCTCAATACATACCCGCTCTTTTTTATGACATAACGCCATACTACTGATCCCCCGCACCTATACTGCTGACCTGTCTCGACTGCAGCGATGCTATGCTCTACCTGTGCACGCTCTAGATCGAACACTTATTTATTCGCTATCACCATTCCCAAACTGTCGATATCTAAAAATAACTCGGGGTCTTTGATCATCTCCATCTGCTAGTCCTTAATGTATCATACCCTGTTGAATTGATATTTGTTACACGCTCGTCCAATCTGTCTGCTGGCCAATCATCCTCCTACCGCATGGAAAGGGAAGGGGGCTTGATACTCCGGATGCTCGATGACGTGCTGGAGAAAGAAATCTGGCACGATGACCTTTGCATTGTGGCAGGGCGCGGTGTTCCCTACATGATGATAGAACCACATTCTTCTTGTTCTTCACAATACGTTGGTCTGACGTTTGCCGCGAAGGGAGTTGTCACTTTCCGTGGTCTGCCGGAGGTGCTCAAATCAACATCTTGACAGATGGGCGGTATGGGAGGTGGCACATGCCTACTGAAGCAATGTGGGCCTCGACAACAAAATTACCAATTTGGTTGGCACTTTGTCATATCACATAACAACAGGCCCTGCGGTCTGCATGTTCACCGCTTCGCTCAGCGGCTGAATTGGCAGAGGCTCCCTGGTCGTAGGGATGCTATCAGTATCATCGGATGGGGATCATGAGCAGGGCGGTACGTACGTGCGGACATCCCACACGTCCTCGCTGCTCTTTCCCAGTCGCCGATGCGCCCACCACACGGCTCTCCTGTGAATCCAAGCGTCGCGCTTCTCTTCCGGATGCGAGGACTTGATGCTCATGCAGAATTTGAAGTCCTCATACTTCTGGCTGCACTCAGACATGTGCCCATATCTGTACAGCGACGTCATCTGCATTCGTACGCCTGAAAGATACATCAGGCGCGGTCAAGATGAGATGGTAATCGGTACGTACCGTTGCACGACAGGAACTCGTCAAACAGTCGCCAGCAGCTGGGAATGTCATCAGCAGTTGGGTACTCTCTCCTGAGATTCGCCTCCTCCTGCTTGACCACAGTTGCGAAATCAATGTTCGACATCGCACAGCCTAGTACAGGGTTCTCAGGGCATGTGGTGGTGCGACTCATGCAAGCCCACACTTCAGCTCAGTTCTTCGCCACTTTGCGCGCTTTGAGGCTCTCCACATGGCAGTCACGTGAGTGGTCCGGCTTCCATGTGGCTGTACTAGCCTCTCTCGCGTTCGGCTTTTTGTGCGTCGTGCAAAGCACGAGTCCGCCTCGGCTTTCGAACACAATACAAATGGCTCCGCAATTCATGGATACGTCGGTGTGCTATTTTGGGAAGGGAATACCGCTGAGAGAGCCCAGAATCAGCGAAACACCCGGGCATCAGCGGAGACGGATGGCGTCTAGTCTCGTTTAGTGCGGTATCCGCAGACGAGTGCGACATCACGCCCTCAAATAAAGCCGTCCCCATTACTCAGCGCGCTACCCGCATTACTCGTTTCTGAGGAAACTGACATTGGCCCGCGTTGGCGAACCTAGTGGAATCGGTCAGCGACCGCGTCTCAGTTTTATGTCCTCCGCTGCCACCACCGCAGTAGTTGCTCAAGGGTGAGTTCTTAAAGAGCGTGTGTCGCATGTTCCGATCGTTGTTGATGCTGGTGACCACGGCCAGTGCTCTGAATTCGTATTGCTCTATAGCGGTCTCGGGTCAGTGGACAATATTTTGGCGTTTCACAAGACCCTGAAGCAATATTGATACCAGTGATCGTCATCCATGAATACATTTCCACATTCGCCGCGGAGGTCGAGCTGATATGGAGACACCAAGTCGCAAATCTGATGGCGATACTTTTTCTGGTTAACCGGTACAACACTCTGTGCTGGGCCGCGTTTTATCTCGCAAACACATGGCTTACATTCTATGATGAGACTGTAAGTGGTGTGAGTCAGGATCATCTCAACGCAGATGCTATCGTTTTTTGTAGAGGTGCGGCAAGATGCGACACTCAATCTTACCAAGTAACTCACCTCAGCTCAACAGTTGCAAGATTGTTCTATCTCTTGAGCTCACATCGAACCTCATCTCCCTGGCGGTCTGGGCTGGTGAGTTACGATCGTGCTACAATACTGAGGCACTGAAGCTATTTAGTTTTCGCTGCATTACGCGTGTACAGCTTGAACAACAATTCTAGATTAGCGCTGCTATCTCTCGGGCTAGGGCTTGTGCCATTCGTTACGAATACGGTACGGAGGTTTCCCTCGCCAACAGATATCAGTAGTGACGACCACTGATTTTTGCAAAGTTCCTGATAGCGGAACAACTGTCATCGCACATATTCTTCCAAAGGAATGTCTGTGCACCGGAGTTCGACTCTGTGGGCGCCGTATGGAATATGTCAGTACTCTGCAATATTCGAGCTGCCTTACTAGAGCTGCCTTACTTACTACTGCCGCGTATTACAGACGTATGCACTTTCCCTTCTATACTGAGCACTACGACCATGTGTCTTGATGTATGATCCTGCGCGCAGTTGCGGCCATCACACGAACTAGTTCGATATTATGTGACGTGGTTGTTCTATATGTAACACTATCGAACACGTGTGCATACAGGAGAGAGAAGTACTCTCAGATAAAACCTCGCATCATGGATTTACTTGTCAGAGATGGTACGCCGTCACGATTACTTCTTTTGCTAGTGAATGATACAACTATCACCAGGGTCACTTGTGTTTGGGTTAGTGCCATCTCCAATTAGATTGTTGTCGGGCTGTTATAACGCAATTTCAGATTGTTGCTCGCGCTAAACTGTGTACAACTAGCTCTGTGGATTACCGATGTGCGTACTGAAATTTGATACCCTGCGTCTGCTCATCATATTCTACGTAGAAATTTCAAGACTTCTCTTCAATTACTATTGTGTAAGTTCCCTAGCGTCTTCATTATCAGTGACATTGATCTTCAGCAGTATTTCCTCCGTTGTGATCTCGCGGTTCATTCTGACACTCCGCGAGATATACTTCTCATCTACCCGACCCACCTTTATCCGTACACAGTACTCTCCGCCATCACAGGTGTCAACTGTGCACTTCACATGGATCGAAGCCGAGGGAGAAAGCATCGAGATGCGATCTAGGCACACGCATATCATCGTGAATACTACTTTAGACGACATTGCAGAAGTTGAGCAGAGACTAGGATCAGTATATAGAGACCAGGGCGGTCAGAATCATGACAGGTGGTCTACCTCGGGTGAGTGCCTCGCGGCGAGACCTCTCCCTCTACTCTGACGCCTATTTGAGACCCGGCCTAAGGCAGTATGAACTTGTATGTCTTATTTGTATTTATACATACCAACGAGGTCACCGCAATGTTCCGTTGTTCTGTATCTCGGGATTGGTTTCATCAAGCGCCCATAAAGCAGAGCCATATAATGTTCGTTCGCACAGCAGTGGTCGCGGCCAACAGTGATTCACTGTGCTACAGGCTGAATAACTGAGACGATGGCTTTCCAGGGACTGTGAGGTGACCACGAAACTGCGGCACATCACATTCAAGGCGAGTGCAATATTTGGGCGACTTGGTTCACTTGATTGATTATTGATTCATCAGGGCCTTCGAGTAAGATCATCCCGGATCCAATTCTGCGTGCACTGGTGAGCATAGGCTCAGAGCACGACCTGTTGGAGTAGTCATATGGCGACCTCGTAGCTCGGCCCAGGTCTTAGGGTCACATGAAAGCAGCTATCTCGTGATAAAATCTCCCGATTCAGATGTTTCTTCTGTCATTATTTGTATGTCGCTGACAAAGTGATATTTGTGATCACGGCATCATCAAGGGAGCAATGGTGCACGTCAGGTCCAAGGGCGACAACCAAGCTTTCCAGTGCCTATAATGACAAAGCTATACGGCTAGGCTGATAGGGAACACATGGCCACTCATAGCCTATTATTCGCAGTTACGTTTAAGGGCGAATGCGCTAAGGTCACCCGCAGACCGCTCTGTAGACATAAAGCGCCCACCCGCAAGTAAGCCATGAACATCTCACCCGGATCCACGGAAAAACATTTGTACCAAGGGTGTGTTGTATCTCGGACCTCTGTGGAATCCGCCTGCTGATGATTGTTCCTTATACCAGCTACATTTTCAGCTTGTGCCAGCTCGCTACCTGCAGTACGTGTCGACCTTAGTCATTGGTGACTCCTAGTCTTATTGGAACTATCAGCAATTGTTCTACATGAGTATGCCGCAACCTTCGAACTAGAGATAGATGTCATATGGAGCCGAAAAATCACCAACATCCCGTCCATCCTGTTCATCTTCAACCGGTACAGTACCATCATTCAAGCGTTGTGGATTGGAGTACTCTCGTTTCTTAGCATCGAAGACGAAGTAAGCATTTTGACTCTCAGGATACCAAATAACGATGAATCTGACCGCTTCTGAGAGGTGTGTAGTCTATTTCTTTGGCCTGCAGGCCTATTCTCAGAAGTAAGCGAGCAGGTGTTGGTTCTCGAAACTCTCCGTGACTGTCTCGGGTGTACTGTACCTCATTTCGTTCTTTACCTGGGCCGGTAAGTCGAGCCTAGAAACCTCATTTGCGCTGCGTACTGAGCCGGCGGCAGTTTTCTCTGCGCTGCGGGTCTATAGTATCGGCGGTCGCAACTTGCGCCTCGGTATGGCCGCACTTCTGCTTGGCCTAGTCCCCTTTGGGACGAACCTGGTGAGGCCGTCCTGAGCATCCTAGCGACCGCAACTCATGATCGAGCTTCCTTACAAGCAGTACGGAACATTCGCTCAGCTGTCCGCCTTGTGTTGGTTAAATGAGGTTTGCCATCAGACCTGGGACGTTGCCTCTGTCAAGAATGATATGTAAGCCTTTTGTTCTTTGCGGGTGTTTATACTG
The DNA here is from genome assembly GCA_000320605.2 of Gelatoporia subvermispora B. NCBI lineage: Eukaryota > Fungi > Basidiomycota > Agaricomycetes > Polyporales > Gelatoporiaceae > Gelatoporia > Gelatoporia subvermispora. Next base: position 140,479 of record KB445822.1, read on the forward strand.
GATGATAATATCGCTCAAAATAGCCGTAAGAGAATCACTTAACATTATAGGCAGTTCCACTAAGTCTGCTGGTACTGCTCACAGTGGTAGTCACCACACACGCCAGCCTCATCATATGCGACATTCTAGTCCTATGGATCACGCTATCGAGTACGTATACGGCACGAAGACCAACAGGTTTATCCGAGCTCCGTTACTCTATATGGAGACTCCTTGTCAGAGACAGTACGTGGTGACCTGATGACATGTTCGATGATGCCTGACGTGTGTGCGTGATGCAATAGGCTCGCTGTATTTTGCGTGAGTATGCGACGCTTATCCTTGTGACGAGGCTAGCTCACCCAAAGTATCAGGTTTCTGTTGATCCTCAATTTCATGCAAATCGGTCTATGGGTCACTGGGGTTGGTGTCCAAGAACCTGACTTAACAATGTATTTGCACTGAATCGCAGCTATGTTTAGGAATTCGATTACTTCACCAGTTTTACCTTACCGTGCGTGTATTTATTGATGTACCAGTTGTTGTGCGGGTGCTAATGCAACATGCAGGATATACTCCATCATCATTTCACGGTTCATCCTCAAGCTCCGCTCAATCTATCTGTCGTCTGTGCGGCCGTCTTCACTGCTTACGCAGTACCCGTCGTCATCGGAAGTGCAACTCGCGACAGAGTACTTCCCTTCATTCAACATGATAAGCCTGAGTACCTTTTCTCGACATAGCGTTTCACAAATGTTTGAGGAGGCAATTTCGGAGTGCAGTGTGGACATCACAACGGACGATACTCTCGCTGTATCCACCCCTCGGCACGAGAACATTTGCGCAGAGGTAGTTCCAGAGACAACGATCAACTCGTTTAGTCATGCGTGATATCTTCGCGGCCGAGGTGTCGTGAACTAGGCACACGCAAACGTGGTGCGTCCCCATGAGGACGTGGTATATATTACACTTGATCGTGTCGTCGATATCACCGGCACAGACCCGATTTCTCTCAAACCCTATTGGCTATCATCATGCTTGTATGTACAATACACTATTCCGTATAATCCTACACTATCGAATCTAACATCTAGTACCGCATGCTTTGATGTGCATTGAACATGGCCATGAGATGTCGCTTCGATCAGCCTGGCTCTCTGCAATAACCCTGCTAGTCATGACTTTTTGCACCCGTTTAACGTGTTCCTGTGTTACTGCAATGCATACCTCAAGTTCGGATGCAACGAAGAATACGTGGCTGGAATGCATGTGTACGTGTCGACATTTGACAATTCAGAGATGCTAGTCTCACTCACAACTCAACTGAGCTACATCAAGTCCTCAAGCACTACGTAGGTGATTTGGGATCGTGCATTCGACACACGACAAGGCATCGAAAACTGCCTGATGCCATTAGATTCAGGCCTTTGTTTGCAATGACTCAGGTCGATTCCGGCTGTGCTTATAGAACTTATCACGCCTCGTTGTCCATCAAATGGGGTCAATCGCTGAAATGGTGTTGCGCGTCGGATGTGCACAGGCATACCAGCCTTTGTCTCTCTATGACTTTCGTACGTACAATTGCCTGTCTCAACATTGCATCTGTCTCTGACGGGCGTCGACAAGTTCTGTTGAAGAGAGTTTGCCATCCAATTGCCCGCGGCAGTTGTATTCCAACCGGGAATACCGCGCATCGGTTGGCCAGTCTTATACCTCATGCAGCATGGGCGGTTCATTCTGTGCCCCAATTCTACGCAGATTCCGACATTGACCTCCCGGCGGAACGCCGCACCAAGCGCTACCAAGCGTTGCTCCGGCGCCACCCCCGATCACGGACCCTAACCTCGAATTGTGGGTCGATCACGATGACTCGAAATTATCCCTGACTCGACCACCAAGAGGTGAGATACATGCCTGTGTCGCCCTATAAAGGCTCTGCAGTGTGAGCACACTCTGTCCAACAGAGCACAGGCCCATCCTGACTGCATCATGTCCGAAGTATCATTCATCAACTCGTTTGTCGCCTCACCGCCTTCCAACGTCCTCCCTGACTCCGAACTCTACGGACCGGATCCATACGACATCAACTTCTCCTTCGTGCTCAACCTGGAGAGCTTGAAGACCGACGAATTGCTCCTTGCGCCGTTCGTGCCGCGTATACATGCCGCCGCGTACTGGGAGCAAGCCGGACCGCACCCCGAATTCTTCAAATACTACCCCTTCTTGAACTCGACGCTCCCCGATTTTCTCACATATATCGAGCGGTCAATCCGCCAGCATCCTGACTTCATCATGTTTGCGCTCATCGACCGCACGTGTATCGACCCTGAACGTCCAGCCCTCGGTGGTCGCCTTGCGGGAATGATGGGCTTCTTCAACGCGTCTCCCGTGGACCTGAGTGCGGAGATCGCTCACGTACTCGTCTTCCCGGAGTGGCAAGGTACCGGCATCGGCGCGCGAGCGGCAGCACTGCTCACGCGTCTCTGTCTCGCGCTCCCGTCCGCAAACCCACCTGGCCTCGGGTTACGACGCGTGCAATGGGTCGCGCACGTTGACAATGCACCATCAAGAGGGCTCGCAACGAGGCTGGGGATGAAGCACGAAGCATTACTCCGCTGGCATAGGGTCATACCTGAAGGGCGGCCGGGAAGAGAATCACGGGAGGGTGATCCGCGTCCGAGTAGGGTTTCGAGGGATTCGGTGATCCTAGCCATGTGTTGTGATGATTGGGAGGAAGGGCAGCGGGACCATGTACAAGGATTGATTGACAAACCGCTCAAGCTAAAAAATTAGGCTACCAGGTCAATGTATATCTCTCAGTCGCCTCGTGTCATACCAAAGGGCGCAGGCAACGTAGACAGGTCAAATGTCTTGATTTGAAGAGTTACCGTACATTGTGAGTACCTCGCGGCGAGACCTCTCCCTCTACTCTGACGCCTACTTGAGATCTGACCTACATAAGACAATATGATGAAGCTGTATCTCTTATTTGTATTTGTATAGATTAAAGAGGTCCCCACAATGTCCCGTTATCTGTATCTCGGTATTAGTTTCATCAAGCGCCCATCAAGCAGAGCCAAATAACGCTCGTTCGCAGTGCGCACAGCAGTGGTCGCGGCCAATATTGTTTCACTATGCTACGGGCTGAATAACTGAGACGATGGCCTCTCAGGGACTGTGAGGTGACCACGAAACTGCGGCGCATCACATTCAAGGCGAGTGCAATTCCTGAAACTTGGGCGACTTGGTCCACTTGATCCATTATTGATTCATCGGGGCCTTGGAGTCAGATCATCCCGGACCCAATTCTGCGTGCACCGGTGAGCATAGGCTCACAGCACGACCTGTCGGAGTAGTCATATGGCGACACCGTAGCTCAGCCCAGGTCTTAGTGTTACATGAAAGCGGCTATGTCATTGATGCAACCACCCGAACGAGGTACCTCTTCTGTTATGGGCTATGTATCACTGACAATGTGATATATGTGTTCATGGCATCATCAAGGGGCACTGGCGCACGTCAGATACAACCGCGACGGCCAGTGGTCAAGACGCTCAATGCCTATAATTGTAAAGCTATACGGCTTGGCTGACAAGGAACACATGGTTACTCATAGCCTACTATTCGCTGCTACGTTTAAGGGCCGATGCGCTGAGGTGCACCTGTAGACTGCACTATAGACATAACGCGCCTGCCGTCACGCAAGCCATGCACGTCTCATCCGGATTTGCGGAGAAAGAATTGCGTCAAGAGTGTGTTGTGTCTTGGATTGCTTAGATTCTACCCCTTCGCTTACGCTTGTCCCTGGTACTAGCTACATTTACAGCCTGTGCCCGTTCGCTACCTGCAGTACGTCTCAGCCTTATTTGAACAGTGACTCTCACGGATGTGATGAAATTCTAGCGATTGTTCTACATGAATATGTGGCAACATTTGATATGGAGTTAGAAGTTCTATGGAGCCGAAAAATCACCAACATCCCGTCAATACTGTTCCTCTTAAATCGGTACGGCACCATCATTCAAGCGTTATGGATTGTATCGCTCTCATTCATCAGTATTGAAGACGAAGTAAGCACTTGGCTGTTCAAGGCATTGAGTAACGATGATCCTGATTCCTTCTGAGAGGTGTGTATGTGCGTTCCCGCGAAGGCCTGTGGTCAGAAATAACTGGGTAGGTGTTGGTTCTCGAGGCTGTCCATGACTGTTTCGGGAGTGTTATGCCTCATATTGTTCTTCACCTGGGCTGGTGAGTCCTGACAGGAAGTTCTTAATTTTACTGTACCCTGAGCTGGCGACAGCGTTCTCTGCATTGCGGGTGTACAGTATTAGTAGTCGCAATTCGCGCCTCGGCATTACTGCCTTAATGCTTGGCCTGGTACCTTTCTGCACAAATCTGGTACGTTAATTGTGAACGTAGGAGCGATCGCAACTCACGAATAGCTTTCAGCGGAAACAGTATGGGACGTGTGCTCAGCTATCCGCCCTGGATTGGCTTGATGAAATATGTCTCCAGACTTGGAACCCCGCCACTATCAAGAATGATATGTGAGTCTTACGCTGTGCTTCGTGCACACGTGCCTTTTGGATTCTCATACTATTTATAATAGACGTAAGGATATCAGCCATTGTTAATGTACAGACTGATTCAACCTGTTAATATATCTCACAGCGGTGGTATTTACCCACGCTAGCTTGATCCTATGCGACATGCTAGTCCTATGGGTGACACTATCTTCTACATTCTCAACACGAAGACCTGCAAGCTCGTCCGAACCCCGTGTCTCTATATGGAAACTTCTCGTGAGAGACGGTACGTACTAGATCATAACATGATAAGGCCCTGGGGCTCATATGAGATACGCTAGGCTCCCTGTATTTCGCGTGAGTCTGTTTTACCGCCCTTTGTGACAAACTCGGCTCAAGCAGATGATTTGTAGACTTTTGTTGATTCTCAACAGCATGCAAATTGGTTTATGGATCACAGGGGTCTGTTCAGAATCTTGATGCTGCAATGAGCTGTACTGAAGAGCGAATATGATAGGAATTCAAGTACTTCACCAGTCTTACATCGCCGTGCATCCGCCTACTACATTATTGGTCTTGCGTACAGCACTGAACTCAAAGATAGAATGTACTCGATCATCATTTCGCGCTTTATCCTCAAACTCTGCTCAATATATCTCTCATCGGTGCAACCGACCTCACTGATCACGCAGTATTCGCTACCATCACAGGGACAGCTCACAACCATACACCTCACGTCGTTCGAGATTTCTAGCATCGGTGGTTCGCGTTGAAGTAGCATCACACAAATATTCGATCAAGCAGTTACGGAGTGTAGCGCGGACGCAACATCGTCCGAAAGCAATGGTCACGTCGCGACTGAGCCTCCGACGCAGAGTATCTGCGGAGACGAAGATAGCTACACATGCGACGACCATCTCGCGTAATCGTCGTGAGACTATGGCGGGTAAAGGTTTTGTGCGTCAGCCCGTCATGTACGTGCAGGAGTGATGTGTTCCAGTGAGCAGGCTGTCTCGGTTGTTATCGTGACTGTATGTACATTACTCGACTCTGTATAATCCCACGGTTCCAAATCTGACCTTCTGTGCTCCTGAACTCTGGGACGTAGGTGGTCTCGAGTTGAAGCTATGGCTCCTATGAGCACGTCTGCCAGTGATAGCTCCTCGAGGGTCTATTCGCGCTGATTCTTGGAAGGACACATCCCTGTTGTGGCGCATTCTACGCTCCAAGCTCGGATGATACGGTATACCAAGGGTATCTTCTGGCCGGAAGACGCACGCAGGCGTCAATCATCAACATTGCCCCTTCCAGAGTTGCTCGCCTTCCTCAACAGATTTAGATGAAGCCCAGATATTACTACGTATGTGGTGGAGCATATTACAGCAATACCCTTTGTTCCAAGGGGTGATTACTACTAACCAGATGCCGCACCAGGCCAGCCCGGATGTCACATGATGCAGACTTCATCGAAGAGCGTAATAGATTGGGCTTGATACCATCACAATTTGATTCTCCGGTCGGACCTTCTCTGACCTTGGTAGCGCCTCACTACCCATCAAGCTTGTTCAGTGACGAAGATGGTGTTGTAGAGCGGATGAGCGCAGGCGCCGCGGGTCCACATGAAGAGTCAAGACCATCAGACCTCTTCTCACTGCGTGTAGTTTCTCGAAGCTAATTAGCCCTAATCGCCATCGACATATAGATGGCCATTTCCTGCAGAATTCACAATATCCGTACGTGCCATTGCCTGTCAAGCATTATTCTTGACGGGCGATGATATCTTCAAACGTTGCAGCTTGCAACACCATCTTGGCAGGGAGCTTTCTCTCATTGATCCTGGAAAGATTCAAGCTTGCGGCAGCTCATTCTGGCTGGACAAAATTCCCCATCGGGTAGCTGACCTCACTTGCTCACGAACGATTGTTGGCGAATGAGTAAGTTTCGACGTTGATCTCCCGACGGAACGCCAATGGGACCCCGCAATTGGCGGTGCTCCGACGCCAGACCCGTCCACGAACCCTAATCTCAAATTGTGAGCAGGTTGTTATGACTCGACATGACTCTTGACGCGCCCCGAGAAGGTACACTACGCGCCTGTGTCGCCCTATAAAATCTCTGTCGTGTACACGTCCCTCTACTCAAGGAGCACGCGCTCGTCCCAGTTGCAGCATGTCTGAAACACCATTTACCAACTTGTTTGTCGCCTCACCGCCTCCCGACGTCCTCCCTGATTCCGAGCTCTACGGGCCGGACCCATACAACATCAACTTCTCCTTCGTGCTCGATGTCGAGAGCTTGAAGACCGACGAACTGCTCCTTGCGCCGTTCGTGCCGCGTATACATGCCGCCGCGTACTGGGAGCAAGCCGGACCGCACCCCGAATTCTTCAAATACTACACCTTCTCGAACCCGACGCTCCCCGATTTTCTCACATATATCGAGCGGTCAATCCGCCAGCATCCTGACTTCATCATGTTTGCGCTCATCGACCGCACGTGTATCGACCCTGAACGTCCAGCCCTCGGTGGTCGCCTCGCGGGAGTCATGGGCTTCTTCAACGCATCTCCCGCGGACCTGAGCGCGGAGATCGCTCACGTACTCGTCTTCCCGAAGTGGCGAGGTACCGGCATCGGCGCGCGAGCGGCAGCACTGCTCACGCGCCTCTGTCTCGCGCTCCCGACCGCAAACCCATCTGGTCTCGGGTTACGACGCGTGCAGTGGGTCGCGCACGTTGACAATGCACCATCAAGAGGGCTCGCAACGAGGCTGGGGATGAAGCAAGAAGCATTACTCCGCTGGCATAGGCTCGTACATGGAGGGCTCCCTGGAAGAGAATCACGGGAGGGTGATCCGCGTCCGAGCAGGGTTTCGAGGGATTCGGTGATCCTAGCCATGTGTTGTGATGATTGGGAGGAGGGGCAGCGGGACCATGTACAAGGATTGATTGACAGACCACTCAAGCTAAAAGATTAGGCTACCAGGTTAATGTACATCTCTCGTGTCATACCAAGGGCGCAGGCAACGTAAACAGGTCAAATGTCTTGATCTGAAGAGTTACCGTACATCGAACTGGCAAGAAGGCATCACGCCCATGATGACGTGAGGTGTGGGTTCTAAGGACAAGGGTCGGTGGCGTAGTTGGTTATCGCATCTGTCTAACACACAGAAGGTCCTCAGTTCGAACCTGGGCCGACTCATATTTTTTGTCCTTTTCCTTAAAGTATCGCATGTGGTTGTGGCCAATTAGTATGTTATCTTTTTTCGAGTCTAGGTATAAATTCCGCAATGCTGTCCCGTCATGGCGCCATAGTGCGTCAATCCCGGCTCCCGAAGTTCTGTAGACCGGGCTTAGAGCGCCATGGCTTCGCGGCGCGCTGTATCTTGCTCGGTCATTGACCTTGACCCTCTGTCTTCCATCGCTGCGGGACTGGTGATCTATTATTTTCATTATATCCAACACCTACTACGACCCCATTCTCGCGCATTCTCAACAAAGATCTGCGATTCTGGTCCACTTGAACTCGGCTCATTTACCAGTACACCAGCGCTCGAAAATTTTCCGCGCTGGCGAAGCGCGGCAGATCCGCGAAAAACGTACTGAGACTCCATACGATCCGGCCCACTGATAAGTCCCACAATGATGGAGTCTATGCTTGGGAGAAGGGGTATGACAGTACGGTTTGTCGCAGTGTCAGTAGCCGCTCCTGTCCCTCATAGGTAGCGCCTCTGTCTGGTAGTCCCTCATACTCGACTGCTTGCTTCAGGTGACGTTTATCGAGATCGCCATGACACCGGCTGGGACCGGAACTCGTATTGGTACGAAAAACTACCGGTTCTGCATCGATGAAAGGCGCCTATCGTGCCACAAAGTACGAAGAACAGTCGTTGATCATCTTGACAGGGGTCAGATCATGATACAGCACCGAGATTAGGCACTGAAGTAGCCACAGTGTTCCATCCAGCGCTTCATCGTCTGTAGCTGAGCACCTTGGAGCACTGACAATGTTCTCCTTTTGCCAGTGCATGCTGCTCCAGGACATAGGATAACGCGGCCAAGTCTACAGCCGCGCAGTTGTGGACTCTGGATGTTGGTGTTTAGGCTATAGGCTACTGCTCCCGGACTCGGACAGATGTGCTCGGGAGGGTGGCGCATGAGCGCTATACCTACCGTGGTAGACGGATCTTCAATGGCTAGTTACCGCCACTGAATGGAATACGATTCCGGGGGTCGAGTGCCGAGTGGCACAATTGAAGTTCAGGGTTTCCCAGAAGAGTAACCATCGGTCACAGTCAATCAGCGGGCATCTGTACCGCATTGCGGACAGTTGCGGTCATCAGCTTCGCCTCCCTGCGCACGTATGTTCCGGCCCTGCCGGTTGGATCTGTGAGGCACCGTACTCAACATGAGGCGGCAGGCAATTATCCCTGGGCTTGACTTCTTCCGTGCGGCCCTGGTCTTATACCCTACCTCACTCACCTCCCGCTAAACTGCTGCGACGATGACATCCTTGTGAGTCTTCCGCGTTCACGTGTTGCCAAGCCAGCTCTCCAATTGATCTTCTGTCACTCGACCAACAGCTCTTCTTTCGGATGGACCCAGCTCAGTGTTTGTAGTGTGTATTCGGTGTTTCAACACGTTGGTTCCAGACTGACACGGTATTAGCGATCATTCTCCATCAATATGTCTCTACCTTTCCCACAGAAGTCGAGGTGATATGGACGCGCCAGCTCACAAGTCTCACCGCCATCTTATTCCTTATGAATCGATACAATCTCCTCTTCTTGGCAGGGTTGTACACCGTGTCGCTCAGCTGCACGTCGCATCCGAACGCTGCAGTAAGTCAACTGTTCCCAACCACTCCCATCAATATCTCACAAGTTCACACCAGATGTTGGTTATCCTTGCTAGCCTGGTGTGCACCGAACCAAGACTGACGTACAGTGTCAGCTGCGATTTTGTCTCTACGTTGGGTGCAGTTTCTAATCTGATTGCGTTTGCCGTATGGGCGGGTGAGTAAACTTTCTTCGAGGCTGTGCCTCATTTACAATGTCGTCTTTGGTCTGGCAGCATTTTGTGCGTTGCGTGTGTACAGCATCGACAATCGTAATAAGCATCTGGCTGGAATAGTATTCCTGCTGGGAATGGTTCCGTTTGTAGCCAACACGGTGCGCCACCAGTTATATATTGTTCTGTCATGGTCATGGACCCGGCACTTAGTATGGCTGCACGAAAGCACTCTCAGGGGGTCTGGACATGGTGCAAGGAACACTCTGTGGCAAAGGTTGGCCTATATCGCAAACCGGCATAGTCATGTTTGTCCAATCTCATATAATTATGCCCCTGAACATTTGACTGACTAGTTGGTCTTCTTCGACTGTCATAAGCCGTGAGGTTCCTCGTAACCTCTTGTGTGGCACTTACTGAGGTGTCACTCTGACAGTCGTCGTCTTGACGCGCACTTGTCTCATGACCTGCGACCTAATTGTGCTGCTTGTTACACGGAATAATACGTTATCAGCGAATTGTTCGAGGAGACCCAGGGATGAACCGAAATCTTCAGTATTTGATTTACTACGTAGAGACGGTGAGATCCTCCTTCGTAAGCGTTTAAGCAATACTTAAACTTCATATCTCACCCTCAGGCACGATATCCTTTGTGTACGTGCTGACTATGGTGCTATTGTATCGTCTATTAATCAACAACATCAGTCTTTTGATGTTGCTAAACATCGCGCACATGGTCCTGGTCATCACCGGAGTAAGTATTCATGCTGTTTCTGTGCAGACCTTTGATGGACCAAATTCTAGACATATGACACACTCGCAGGCTACAGTATTCCGTAAGCTACTTTTGTTCACAGCCCCTTGGACATTGCTGAGGGTTGATTATTCAAGGCTTTCGTCCATGATAATCTCCCACTTCATCTTGACTCTGCGAAGATTGTATCTTTCTCCCCCACAGCCAAATTCACTGCATGATCAGTGGCCCATGCCGTCACAAGTATCAGCTGTCCATTTCACTACTATAGGCGTGGAGAGCCTTGACTACAGCCGGTCATATAGCATTCAAGCTGCTACATCTCACACATCGCAATCACTATCCGCGATACGAAGCGGTGAGTCGATGGATAGGCTCACGGGCTCAGCCGAACGTTCGGACGACGGCGGCTTTCACGATGCCTTTTCTGTGTAGATACTCAAGGTCTGGGGAGGTGAGCTTTCAGATCGCAATGCGTCAATAATGCCACGGCTGATGTATACCTCCTTGTCTTCAGGTTTCCCTCAATCGTCCATCTGTCATAAAACGAATATTGCTGTAGCAGCTGTGATTTGTCAATAGTAGATCATGGCGGACATCATACATATGATAAGTGTAATGACAATCCTCTTTGTATACTTAGCAGCACTTGTAGACGTACAATACATCTCGCTCAGTAGATATATCATGGATGTATCATCTTTTTCATATCCAAATGCGGCTATCGAGATCGAAATGTCTGCCTGTGACGAGCCGGATACGATGAGATGGCAGTCCTACACAACTCTCCATTGCCAGAATGCGCCTGGAGATAGACGCCACGCGATTAGGATCTGATCATTATCACGGTAGATTAGGAACTCACCGATAGGGTCCATCCCGTCGTGGAATGCACCCGTCCACAGGCCTATAATTCCCATGGATGAGCCAACACCGCCCAACTGTACTGCTTCCGACGACCACTGCCATTGGGTCGGATTGCCTTCCTCGCTCGAATACTAAGAAACGGAGATGGGGCACGTCAAGATAAACCGCGGTCTGATGAAAACGATGTTCTTACTATAGACCACCTCACACTCCCGTCGCCAACGACGCTGACTGTTCCTTTGAGCCTCCGAACATCTTCCCCCGTTTCGTCGTTCCAGCTCGCGCCGCCCATCTCGCCTTCGACATGGATAGTTGACCGGTCAGGGTATGCTGCGACCACCGACGGGGAATATCCCGTGATACGTAAGCGCAGGGGTACAATCAGCATCTCCTCCTGGAGATCATCAGGAAATTGGCCGTGTATCTAATTGTCTTGCCGTGAGCGCCATATGAGACCGAGCATCGCTAAAATAGCTCACATGGAAGTCTATTGTCGGCGATGGAGTGGGTCAGCGTACGGATCAAGACGTTGGTCGAGAAAACTTACTTGCGACATCTGCGTAGTCCAACCAGAAGACACAGCGTCTACATAGAGTGTTTGTAGACGTAGCTCTTCCTATACAGATCCACATACCTCCAAACGCCTTCCACACCCGCCCAGTCCCACCCATGTTGCATACTCGGACAGTGATCAGCGTCCATAATCTGACAGCTTGTGTCGTCCGGTTTGTTCAACCCAGTGGCTCCTGTACTAGGCCAAGACATGTTGTGTGAACTTGCCGGGGGCCGCTCTCTTACCCAAGCTGCCTCCCGTAAGCGGCCCCAGTTACACAGGTCTTGCAATTCATTGGTATATTCCTTTTCGATCATATTAAACTCTGATAACACTCGCACAGCTGCGAGCCAGCTCCAGTCGGGCCTAAGTTGTTCGGCAGTTGGTCCACTTGACCTCCTCTTCGGAGCTTCAGCCGCTGATGCATGAGAGCTCACATGGCTGGAGCCGGAGGAAGAAGTCACAGACGCGGAGCTTGAAGACCCCTCGCGGGGCACATAGTCAGAATCGGAAGCTGCACTGCTTGGAGTATTAGTCCCGGGAATACCCCGTCCGCGCTCGGCGCGCGGGACATAGAGGAATGGGCCCCACGCCCTGCGACGTGACAGATAGCTCATGTCGTACACGCGCTGCCGTGCGAGGTGACGAGCGCGAGTACGCTGGGCGTCCTCTGTCATGTCGAGTTCGAGAATTTGCGCGCTACCGTGGTTCAAGCCAGAGGACCTCGGGCCGCGTCGACCGCGTTGTGCTGGGCTGCGGGGAGAGGGCGCTGAAGGGTGTTCCAGAAGTTCGCGGATGGGCGTGTATCCAGTGAAAGCAATTACTTTCCCCAAGGATTGCGCTACTCCGCTGTCATCCCAAGTAGGATCAGGGCTCTCCAGTGAGAATGTCACCGATAGTAGAGGTGGAAGTCCAAGCTCTAACACGGTGTACAACCACTTTATGTTCAAGGAGGGCTCTGAGGTATACGTTGGCGGTGGAAACATTGGTGTTCGCTTGTGGGCATACTCAAGCCCATTTTGATGAGTAAATGACCGGAGTTCATCAGTAAGTGGATATGGGCTGCACGGTGTCGCTGTCATGATGACAGACGACAGGACGTCCAGTACGCGTTGACTTCCCTTCTTGTCGAGCTTCGAGAAATCCACCAAGGATAGTGCGTTCTTTCGCGAGCGGAGAGAATACACCTTCTGGACGGGAAGAGGTCTTGTGTGTCGGCGAAGGTACAGCAGCGCCCATATGCGCTGTCTGTATTCCAAGGCCCAGTCGAACTTCGCTGTACCAAACATGACATTGTCAACGAAGAGGATCAACAGAGTCACGAACACGGAAGGATATATCTGTCCCTCGTCCAGGCTGCACCCTATCCGCTGTGCTCACATACCCCTCTTAACCCCATCCAACTTCAGACTGCAGCGACACTAAAGTGATTCTGCTTTTATCGGAGGTACGTACCTGCTAGGTCGACGAATTGGCAATGCCGGGGATCATCAAACGACGAGAGGAAGATCTCTCGCCAAAGTCGGTGATCTGCAGCTCCATAAACAAGCTCCCGATAGCGACGGCATGTGCTCGAGAAGGCTGCAATCGACGTCGGATGGCCATCAGCCGCCGCAAATACGAGGATATTTTCGGTGATATCCAACGGTAGGCTCAACAATGACATGTTCGTTATACTGCTCAGAAGTCACCTCAAACCTGGGATCGCAAACAAAGCGGTTAGTCACCTGAAGAGTATCTGAAGGTCATCATCTTGGCTTGCCTCACTTTGAGGTCTTCTCCCCCCGTCTTCGTCGCCTCACGTTGCGAGCTGCGTGATCCTTGTTGAAATCAGCGCGTTCCACGTGTCTCAGAAATACTAGCAAGGTTAAGCCTCAAATCCTAGCAGGAGGCCGGAAGAACGCTGGATGATGGTCCGAGTGAACATCGACGCCGTCGCGTACGCTAGTGCCGACAGCCAGCGCCAAATCTTCTTCCAAACTTCATCCGACTAGCTCTCCAGACAAGCGTGCAACGATATCCAACATACTCACTTCGAATGGACCATACGACCCATTTATTATGACCTTTAAACCTCCTGATAGGTCTGACAGGAGACTAGTCCAATATGTGATGCCCATCAGCTCGTCCAGCACGCCCCTATGTCTATCACGCGGCAGTACCATCTTCGACGACGCCGACATCGCCTTCCCGCACATGCAGGATGCTGTATGGGTATAACTATACGCTCGGCTTCAAGGCGGACTACGCTTGAACACTTTTTCCTCGGGATTCCGCACATGAGCTTCTGTTCATAAGCTGGACGGTCAGGCAGCGGCCATCGGCTTGATTTCTCATGTCTGCGGCCACAAGCTCTACTATGGAAAATCACACCGGGACCGCGCCCAAGGCCACCCTCAAGCTGCATATCCTCATCGTGGGTTGCGGCATGGGCGGTTTGGCCGCCGCCTACTGCCTCGGACGCGTCGGACACAAGGTCACTGTGCTCGAGCAGGCAACCACGATAGGGGAAGTCGGCGCGGGGATCCAGATATCGCCGAATGTCTCGCGGCTGCTTGACCGTTGGGGAGTGGGCGAGGCGGTGCGCAAGGTTGCGATTCGGCCAGAGGGGATGGTCTTCCGGAGGTACACAAGCGGCGAGGTCGTGGGCTACGCAAGACTAGCGGAGAGGATGGAGGCGTTCGGCGCGCCATACTATCACATCCATCGTGCGGACCTCTTCAACATCCTCTACTCGCTTGCCGCACCGTACATGACACTCAGGCTGGGCGCGACTGTCGTCTCAGTGGACACCGAGACGCCGTCAGCGATACTGGCGACGGGCGAGGTCGTCCACGGAGATCTCATCATTGGGGCGGACGGTGTCAAGAGCTTCATTCAACGTGTGGTACTGGGGAAACCTAGTTCAGCTGAGCCGACCGGGGACGCAGTGTACCGGGCTATTATTCCCACAGCACTCATGCGTGCCGATCCAGAGCTCAGGCCATTTGTGGACACCCCGGAGATGACGGGATGGATGGGGCCGCAGCGGCATATCATGGCCTATAACATTGTGAGCCGCCCTACCTTTCCGGGACATGCAGCACATGCTCATGACGCTCGCAGCGTGCGGAAGAGTACAACATTGTCCTCGCACATCCTGACGATGGCTCGGTAGAGTCATGGACAGCGGAGGGCAGTGCAGATAAGATGCGCTCTGATTTTGCCGATTTTGAACCGCGGTGAGTAGGCTGTCCGGTCTCCCCAGTACTGCAGCTCACCGGCGGTCTTCGCGATAGAGTTCAGAAATTGCTCTCCTTTGTTAAGTCAACGCTGAAATGGCGACTAATGGATCGTCAGCCACTTGAGACATGGGTCCATCCAGCCGGACGGGTTACACTGCTCGGCGACGCCTGCCACGCCATGCTGGTACGCCACTAGCGGGGTCTGCCTGTCACCGTACTAAGCCACATGATTCTCAGCCGTATCGTGCGCAGGGCGCAGCCATGGCCATCGAGGACGCAGCCGTGTTGGGCGTGCTCTTCGCCCACATCAGCGACATTGCGCAGTTGAAGCCCTTGCTGTACGCCTATGAGGAGTTGCGCCTTCCCCGCACAGCTCGTACTCAGGGTGACGCGCGAAGCAATCAGAAGACGTTCCATTTGCCCGACGGCCCGTCGCAGCAGGCGCGTGACGACAATATGCGCAAGGCGGCGCAGGTGGTGTGGCGCGAGATGGCGCAGGCGCGGGGAGAAGTGCCCGAGGGTGAGGAGGCGGATGGAAGCGCTCTGCAGGGCAACTCGAATCAGTGGGCAGACCACCAGAAGAACCAGGAGCAGTTCGGCTACGACGCGGAGGCGGCGGCGGAACAATGGTGGCGGGATGTTGGGGAGAGCCGAATCGGAAGCTATGCTTCCGTGCCGGCATAAGGATGAGGGCACTGTGGACTCGACTAGTACACATGATCTTTATCGATTGCAGCCATAGCTAAACTGATCCGGTATCTCAAATGTGTATGCCAATTTGTAAATTTACCACGCAGTAGACATGTACATGGGCTGGAGATCATTCGGCATTTCTTGGGACGTCCCGGCAGCGATTGAATCAGTGGTGGGAATTGGACACAAGAGGATATCATGCATAAAATTCTTGCGATCCTACGCAGCCTTTGTGTTGTGCTCATCGACCATGTTTTTGACGAGCTTTGCGATCTCCACTGCACCCTGAGCACAAAAACATATCGGTACCATTCGTACATGGAAAGGAAGGGTACGTACCGGGGTATCGGAGTGGCAACAAATAGAGACCTCTGAGACACCGTCTGCTAGAGGGACAGAGCCTGCCGTTGTGGTGATACGTCTCTTGGACAGTAACGTCCCCACCTGGAAGGAAGCGGTCAACTGGCATTCCAATTAGCTTCAAGAGGGAATCGCACCCGCGCTTGGACAACCGGGAGCGGAACAGGATCATGATTTCTGGAAACGTTGACATGAGTCAGGGGGTTGCTGACCCGCACCGTCACCACTTACTTCGTGATCATCAGCTTTCCCTCCGGGCTATACTCGAGGTCGGCGAACCACTCTGCGAGACCATGATAAGCACATAACCCTGCAATTACATACCGTCATACCTGCTATGAAAGGTACGCCGGCCTCCTCGGCTGCAGCCTGATGACAGGTGCCGGCGAGACCCATGAAAGCAACGCCAAATGTCTTGGCTACGCCAATTGCGGCCCGAGCAAGAGACATATCACGAGCAGTCATGCCATAGACTGCTCCGTGGGGCTTCACCTAGTCCACGTTGAACATGCAATCCATCACTCTCAGCATTCGAAACGTACATGATTCAGGGGGAGCCCGTGGCGTGTCAGAAATCCGGTGAGAGCGCCAACTTGGTAGACGAAGCACGCAGCGAGCTCATCCTAACTTTCATTAATGACAGGGGCGACATAAGGTCCGCAATCACTCACGGGCTCCATTGCCATTTCACGTCTTCCCCAGCCTTGTCTGTCCGGTAAGGACGGATGTGCTCCGATGAGGACGCCGTTCTGCTTAGCAAGGACGACGGTCTTGTCCATAATGGAGAAATCTCTAGATCCCTCTATCAGCATAGTCATCTCCTTGTCAGGTTCATCGAGGACTCACGAAGCGTGAAAGCCGCACGCGATGTTCGCAAGATGAATAGTCTTCATGAGAGCCTCATCATCTCCCTAAGTTCGCTTCATTCTTGAGTCACATCTCTGGTAACCAGAATCCATGTTGCTCACCATTTTGTAGAGGGAATATCCCTACATGTAAACATATCAGTAAGAAGCGCATTTTACACGAGCCAGATGGAGAAGTGAGGATCTGCATTCGCAACGCGTTCAGGGATCGGACTAAAGTAGGTGCACGTGCCAACGACGACATGAGCGGCAAAACCCAAAGCAGCTGGCACCCTTTCGTCTACCACTACCTCGACATATCCAGGCGCATTGACGCTGTCTCGTTCGCTTTCACTCAGGGGATAGGCACGAGGAGAAGGATTGCTTCCTCTGAATGTGGCAACCTCGAAAATCAAAGGCATGTTTAGTCGAATCGGACTGACCTCTCCCATGTCGCAATTCACCGTCGCGCGCAATGTAGCCATCCCGAGTGGATCGTTGTTTGCAGAGGAGGTGCGAATAGATCGTCAAACGCATCCTCCTCGTGAACGCTATGACCTTGATAACGTTTCACGAGGGGTCACCTGTTCACCTAGCGCTCCCAGGATGCCAGTGCTATTTGTGGAGTGGAGATAGTATGTGGACGGGTATACATACATCATTGCCTCACGAGATACGCTTCTATGCTTGGTGCCTATCTTCGGACACCTTATCTGGGCAATGTCTCGACCATATCTCTGAGTCCTCGCTCTTCTCCTTGCTCGGTGCAACACTCTCAGATATGTCCGGAACTCACAAGCTCCTCGTCGCCAACCGCGCAGAAATCGCTGTGCGTATCTTGCGCACCGCGAGACGCCTCCAGATCCCGACCGTGTCTATTTACACGCGTTCTGACGCGACATCGCCCCATGTACTGCTCGCAGATGAAGCAGTTGCTTTGCGCCCGGACGATGACGATCCCGTGTCTAACGCACGAGGGTATATGGATGCCGAAGCTATCCTACGCATCTGTCTGGAACGCGGCGTAACACTTGTACATCCAGGATATGGGTTTTTGTCGGAAAACGCCCGTTTTGCAGAACTTCTCGCCGATGCAGGTGTTACATTTCTAGGTCCTCGTCCAGAGACGATCCACGTTATGGGTCTCAAGCATGAGTCTCGCAAGCTTGCTATGGAGGCAGGCGTGCCTTTAGTCCCTGGTTCACGGGACCTGCTTCTCAGCGCTGACGAGGCTGTCTCTCTCGCAAATTCCATAGGATATCCTGTGATGTTGAAAGCTACTGCTGGAGGTGGTGGAATGGGCCTTGTTGTTTGTCACAGCGCGGAAGACCTGCGCATGAAGTTCTCATCTACTCAGGAGCGTGGCAAGGTAAGTTAGAGAAAATTGGAGCTTTTTGACTCAAACGAACCCTGCTCCCATTGTTAGACATTGTTCCACAATGATGGCGTGTTTCTCGAAAGATACTTCTCAGCCGCTCGACATATAGAAGTCCAGGTAATTGCGATACACAAAATTTGGTCCAAATCGTAGCTCACATCACAGGTCTTCGGAAACGGACTGGGACACGTTGTCCACATGGGGGAGAGGGAGTGTAGTATCCAGCGAAGACATCAGAAGGTGATCGAAGAGACACCAAGCCCATTTATGCTTTCGCAGCCAGGTGTGTCATTTCCGTGATGCCGATCTTGCTTCATTTCAACTGGTTATCAGTAATCCGCGAAGAGATGTGTGCCGCTGCAGTAGAACTGTGCACCAAAATCAAGTACGCATCTGCTGGTATGTCATTGCTCTAAGAGGTATGATGCGCGCTGATAGGTAGCCGCAGGTACGGTGGAGTTCCTTGTGGACGATTCCACGGGCGATTTCTTCTTTCTAGAGATGAACACCCGCCTTCAGGTAAGGGTTTCTCCTTGGTTCATCTGACTTCCAGGGTAGTTAATATAAGATGAAAGGTCGAGCACCCAATCACCGAAGCGGTCAACCCTGGTCTCGATATCGTTGAGCTGATGATACGGCAAGGTGTCGCCGAAAGAGAGTCCCTTGGCGGACTGACCCCAAACGAGCTGGATCAAGCCAAATATCTGAGTTCGATACACGAGCGAAAGTTGCATGCCATTGAAGCTCGTGTCTACTGCGAGAATCCCTTCGAGCAGTTCAAGCCTTGTCCTGGAATCTTACAGCGAGTATCGTTTGTTCAAGAGGACTGGCTGCGCATCGAATCTTGGGTGAGTCAAGCTTATTGAAAGGCTTAGGGGCACACTAAAATGTGACTTTTCCGTCAGGTGGAGACGGGCACGACCGTGACTCCATTCTTTGACCCGCTGGTCTGCAAGTTGATTGTTACTGCCAACACACGATCTGAAGCGATCGCTAAGCTTGAATACGCGCTTTCCAGCTCACAAGTGTACGGCCCCACGAATAATGTAGCGTATCTGCGAGCTATATGCCAGTCTGACGCATTTCACGCTGGCAACTGCACGACGACTTTCTTGGACAACTTCGTTTTTACTCCGCGGTGCGTTAGCTCACCATAGATAACGACACGAGCCCATGACGGTGACGTTCAGAGCGATCACGGTCAAGAATGGCGGGTTAGAAACGACAGTACAAGATTACCCTGGCCGGCGTATTGGATTGGGCATTCCTCAGAGTGGCCCGATGGACTCGCTCGCGTTCCGTGTAGCTAATATCCTCGTAGGAAATGCCCCGGGTACAGAGGCACTGGAAGTGACGCTCACGGGTTGCGACATCATCTTCCATGTTGTTGCTGTGGTGGCTGTGACTGGCCCCACAGCTCCAGTCACCGTCGACGGAGACAAGGTAGACATGTGGCAGAGCCTGGTTGTTCCCGCCGGAGGTCGATTACGAGTTGGGACTATCAAGGGCGTCGGTTTCAGAGTCTACCTGGCCGTCAGAGGAGGCTTCCCGGAAATACCTGCGTACCTTGGGTCGAAGGCGACATCCATGGGGCTTGGCGGTTATCAGGTATGGTGCCTGCACTGTCTCTTTACCATATTTAGCGCTTACTCTAACCAGGGTCGCGCGTTGTCTGTTGGTGACTACATCAGTCTCGGCACCTGCGAGCCTACAGAAGACGAGCGCATGAATGTGGTCCCGACGCCCTTCATACCTACTTACACGAACGATTGGACTGTGTACTGCCTCCCAGGCCCTCACTGCGACGAGGAGTTCGTGACGCCACAGGGGATTGAGACTTTCTTTGAGACCAAATGGCGCACAAGTCCATCAAGTAATCGGATGGGTGTTCGCCTAGAAGGAGCGCAAATATCATGGGCTCGCACGAGTGGCGGAGAAGGCGGATCTCATCCTTCAAACATCCACGACAATGGATACGCGTTAGGGACGGTCAATATCAATGGCGATACTCCGGTGATACTGACGCACGAAGGCCCCGATATGGGTGGATATGTATGTATGTGTACCATCGCTTCAGCAGACCTGTGAGTCCGAGCCATCGACTGTGAGTTCCTAGCCTCATATGCATATGCTATGATACAGCTGGAAGGTTGGTCAGATGCGACCTGGGTGTACAATTCGGTTCAGACGCATCTCCTTCCAAGATGCTGTGCAACTCCATACCCAACTCCAGAGATATCTCTTGGAGATTTCACAAATGTGCGAGTTTTGCTCTGCTGATAGCCTGATCCGGAACCCACCGGATTTCTCGTGGATGAGTTTCAATGATTGTGCGACTGATCCCAAGCTATATGTCACTCAAGAGACGCCGAACGAGGATGGGTCCGGGCTCACATGCCGCCAGGTAGATCGGCATGTAATCGCCGCAACAATCAAGTAGAGCTAATGTCACTTCCCTTACAGGCAGGAGATGGCGCTGTCCTAGTGGAATACGGCGAGGCACGCTTGGATCTTGCAGTCCGCGCTCGCATCCACGCATTAGAAACCAGCCTACGGGAACTTGAGATCGATGGAGTATGGTCATTGGCTCCTTGTATCCGATCTATCATGGTATGTGTAGATTGTAGACTGGTCCACACAGCAGATGCGAACTGATTTGCCTAGGTCCATATCGATTTCACTCAAATATCCCAGTCGGATATCCTGAGAATCATAGTGGAAACAGACCGATCACTTCCAGATTCTGTCGTGGACATGCAGTTTCCGGGTCGTCGGATCACATTCCCTGTTGTGCTGGACGACAGATGGAACCGCGAGGCACTGGAGAGATACATGCAATCCACTCGTGACAGAGCCGTGTATTTGCCGAGCAACATCGAATACCTTGCAAGGAACAACGGTATCGACGGTGGAGCGAGCGAAGCACTTCGGATTTTGGGGTCAGCCGACTATGTATGGTCTTGAATAGTGTCTTGACGCGTTGACTGAACCCTTGCGGCGGCGTAGCTTGTCTACGGTGTAGGATTTTACTTGGCTTGCCCGTTCCTCGTCCCAGTACGTTTGTCTGGGAACTCCGACGATGCCAATTTGTATTCACGAGTTTATCATGCAGCTTGATCCACGTAGCCGACTCGTGGGTCAAAAAATGAATCCTTCTCGCACCTATACGCCACGGGTAAGCGCTCTCTTTTGGTCGAGAATCGCGATATATGCATATTGTGACAGGGAGCACTAGGTATTGCTGGTCTTGTGACCGCCATATATCCAGTAGAATCTCCTGGCGGTTATCAACTGTTCGGACGTACTCTGCCACCGTGGCAGACCTGGGGGAAAGGTCCGGACTTTACGCCGGATCAGCCATGGTTACTCCAGCCTTTTGACCAGGTCAGTCATAATACAGCCTGGATCATCGTGTGGTATGATCTTATGTAATCAGGTCAATTTTGAGCCCGTTTCGGAAGACTCATTCTCTGAGGTAGGTAGTGCGCACTTTTAGGCTGACGTCTGGATCAACTGACCGATTTGCTAACCTCATGAAGATTCTCCTTCAATTTGATGCTGGCCGTTACAAGTTCAAGGTAACCCCTCAGTCGTCGGAGGGTTCTGCATGCTGAGATTGTCACTATAGGTTGAAGACACTACCCTCTCTATGAAGGAATACAAGAGCTTCGAAGCACTAGTGTCGCAAGAGATCGCAGTGTTCAGAGCCAAACAGTCTCAAGCCGTTCAAATTGAGGAAGCCCGGTAATTCGATCATTTCCTAATGACTTGCACGTGTTCTCTAACCATGATACTACATGAAAGTGAACAAGGGCTGCTCCAGAAATGGTATGCCACAAAAGTGGCTTCCTTAAGTCAGAATGCGAGCTCAGAAACTACTGACCTTGGTAAACGCTACCATCGACTCACCAGCCTGTGCGCAACACTGACTCCTTGTGATGTTAGACTTCACTAACTCCAACGTGAATGTACCCTCACCATTGTCGGGCTCAATATGGAAGATAAACTGCGAACGAGGTACTTTGATCCAAAGTGGCGAGCAAGTCTTGGCAATTCTCGAGGCTATGAAGACCGAGATCAAAGTAGAAGCTGGAGATGAGAATATCGGACGCACAGTTGTAGGCTTCCCGAAGGGTATCCGAGAGGGGGTCACAGTGAATACTGGTGATGTTCTCGTGCTACTCGAATAGCGCGCTCATCGACGAATGCATCAGTTTCCAGCTCGCTTTTGCGCTAGAAATACTGTATGATATTAAGAGGTATGTAGCGGTGTTAGCTATCTGCTTCCCAGCCCAGAATGTGACTGTTGTACGATGCATGTTGAACATATGACGGATGGTCTATTGTCTTGCGGACGATTGATTTCATGCAATCCACGCGCGTTGATGATACTTGGTACAACTCGATGTCCATCTTCCATGAGATCCTACACTCCGATGCACAGACATGCGTATGATTCTATTGAGGCCAAGAGAGTACTCCATAGATAGCTGTTGGGTATGATGTGTACCAGCACACGCGATCGTTACTTGCGCCCAGCGCCTGATGAGCACCGTCGTCGGGACTTTTAGTGTATGGGACGTGACCAGCACCTTATCGTCACGCCTTCCCCACAGACATATCTCCTAGTCGTTGTCGAGCCCTCGACGAGAGCCTAATGTTCACTGAGGGATACCACTTATCTACCCGATCGGCTACGCCATCTTCACTCGCCGCGCGATGCGGGGCGCTTGGCGTACACCGTAACACAAGCAACGCGCACGCAAGAGCCAGCCGTGGCAGAGGACCGCACCGAGCTTTGCAGGTCTATGACATCCTTTATCTCATCATCGAAAATGTGATATCGACCGACCAAGATGGAGCTCAGCTGGCGGACGCTAGGTTGACGTTAGCCAAGGCGGCCCGTGTCTGCAAAGCATTCTTAGAGCCAGCGTTGGATATGTTGTGGAGAGTATTAGATGGTCTACTACCTCTTCTGGGGCTACTCTATCAGGATCCATCTACAGCCTCTGCCTACGTATGTCAGATACTGTCTTCCGAGATTTGCGTTCGACTCACCAGTTGCGGGTCATCATAGGATAGCATCGCTCAGCATAGATGGCTTCGATTCCACTTCTATGCATGTCGGATCCATGAGATGCATTATGACGACACATCTCCTACGTACCAGATAAATTCCACGGTCCTCCACGCACTGTCACACCAAAATAATGAACAGCCACTGCTACCATCGCTGCGAGTCTTGATCTGGAAAGCAGGACACACGAATCAAAGCGAATCGCTGATGGCCGTATCGATGATCCTGAACCGCTATCTCCCCGAGGTTCACGTCAGAATATCCCCTACAGAGACACGTTCATCACATTCCCGGGTGCCGTACCTTGACGACCTCCTTTCACGTCTTCGCGTACAATTGGTGGGCCTGGGACACGTCCGAATATATGGTCCACCTGATTCTTCCTCTCTTGCAACGGTCGCAGATTGGGAGAGACTGCGTACATTACACTTGGATTGCGGATCCCGGGTTCTCCGTGCGAGCACTTTGTGTTATCTCGCTCAGGCAAGCCAGCTTTCTGATCTATCTCTGAACATTCAAGTGGACATGGAAGCCGAATTCAGGCTCGTCGACTTCCCCCAATTGCACACACTTTCGTTTATCACGGCCCATCGTGGAATACCTCGAGTACTGGCTGCCATTAATGCGCCCAACTTGTCGTCTTTAAACCTTAAACGTCTCATATTCGACACCGAGGAGGACCTGCGAGACAGTGTTCATCTGATAGGCACCAGGTTCTGTAGGAAACTTCGTCATATCAGACTCGCCATTGGTATCAGAGACAGGTCCAAAACGTCATACCCTCTGATTGGAATCGTCCGACCCCTCCTCAGTATGCGTCAGCTCCGTACATTTTCCCTACAAACAAACATACACCTCGCTTTGTCCAACACGGAACTCTGCACAATGGCTATCGCTTGGCCAGACATAACGGAGCTCTCAGTGTACGGTCTAGGATCTCCGACAGTCAATCCGTCCATCGACGCTCTCGCGCACCTCGCGGGACAGTGTCCCCGGCTAACGAAGCTCATGCTTCCCCTGTTGGCACGTCCCTCATACATCAATGCCGCACCAGGTCGCATGCTACGACACGGTCTGAAAACTATAGATACTGCGGAATCTATGTATGGCTGGCATGAAGTAGACATCGAACGATGCGCCCAGCTCCTCTACAGCTATTTCCCGAATCTCGATGTCAAGCTCATAGCGAGTGACGTTGAACGCTTCCGCCCGGATCATTTCAGGTCGTCCAATTGGCGCCGTATTATGGAAATGTATGTTGCGATGCGTCCTCTGAGAGCATACTCGAGGGAGGAGCCGTGGTAGGCACTTTCAGGCGGCGAAGGTCCTGCAGGATTAAAGGGTCGGTTGTTCCCCATCGTGGCACGCTTCCTCACTTCCCACGTCTAACTCGAGTCTGCCATAGAGATTACGAGACAATCATGTTTGGGTTGGAACACTGGCTACGCCCCTCCTGGAGAAATTTGTGTGAGCCAAGGACGACCCTGCGGTTCCCGAGATATGAGTACATTTATCGCGGTCTGACACCTGTTAGCTACAATTTGAGAATACTACATCAATTGTTTGTGATAATACCATACGCATCGAATCGTCATTAAGGTGAGAAGTCGATTCTTCCGGTGTTTCGATTCCCGTGTCATCCTTCATGAAGCAGAAACCTGGACTACGCAGTCTCCGCGTGAGTCTCAGAAACAGGAGACGAAGTAGGGAGATCTCACTTGAGCTAAATACCGCATCAACAACCAAGTGCCATCTCAGGCTTGGTTGATTCCTCTGATGGGCCTAGATAGTCAAGCAGAGGAGCACGTGCCAGAGGTACATCTCTTGGGGCCCATCGTTCTTCGGCCATCCTTTCCAGATCTTCATCTTCTGTCGATGTTCCCAGTGCCACTTGCGTGGTGAGAATGGGCATGGTGCTATTGGGCTGCTGCTGAAGGCCAAACCGCCGCCGACCGTTCAGCCCCACGAGGAGTGAATTGATGTATACTAGTCAAGTTCAAGGGGAACTATCAGACCACGCGAACAATTGAAGGAGGATCAGTAGGTAAACCTGCGCTCAGAATGTTGTAGAATGCGAGACCAATGAAGGTGCGAGGGAATATGACGAACTATACGACATGAGCAATCATCCAATGAGATAAGGTCTGCGCACCATGGAAATGCTGAGTATGGCCCACATGCTGAAAAAAAGGATCAGTTGCAGGAGGGTGAAACAACAGTGTGACGCATACAGAGTCAGCAGACCGGAGCTGATGCTGAATTGAAGGAGATTTCGGATCATTGGTTCTAGCCTACGAATCAATTGGTAGTGAGCATGTGAAGCTGATATGTGCGAATGTGTGAGCGCCGAGTCCTCACTGTGGTGCAGCCATGCGAAACCCCGAGAGAAGCCGAAACATGGTACATCCGATGATTGCATCTGCGAGAACCTCAAAGCCATTTCCTGTATACACATACAGCTGTAAATAGAGTGAATCCTCAACGATTCTTGAACGTAGGGGTAGATTTACATCGATGGTTTGTGTGCTGAGTCGAGGTATATGTTCGGCCCTGATGGGGAGCTGTGAGTCAAAGACGGCGGTAACAATGCAGACATACACTCCGGCGCCATAAACTGGTAAGCGTAGATCAGAGCACTTGGTATAAGTTACTTGGTGAGAAAAACAACGCACTTAGGCCCATCACTGGTCCAATAACAGCTTGTATCTGTGTCACTCGGCGCACAAGACGTGATACAACGCACCAAATGAAACCAGCGATAATAGAAACTGCAAGATTTATGAATATTGGCGCCTTTATAGGACCCGTAGCCACATACTATTGCCAGAGGCGCCATCCATGAGCCGTTACTCACTGGAGGTTGTATGTGGTATAGGCCGTCGATTGAATGAGAATACAGCTTACATCGGAAGACTCTATGGGCATATAGACTAATCATGACGGTCAACAACCATGACAATGAATGTCGCATTTCAGCTCACCATCGCACTGTCATGTTGCTGAGGGCCTAGCGTACGGTTGAATGGCAGAGCACCTCGCATTGGACGGAGTACCAACCGTTACATAGACCGTAACCTATGGGAAGTCGCTTCAAGCCCAACATTACAAGAATAAGCCATCTTACTCCAATAGACCTATAGAGTTACGTTCACGAACGTCTCCATCCCAAGATTGTAGCTCACATACCACTGTTGAATCGCCAGCGCATCCAGATCACCATGAAGGGTTACCAAATATGTGTAAAATGCATATGACGCGAAGACCAAGTGTACCGTCTCAATGAAGCTGATTTCCGTGGCTTTCAGCAACAGCTCTAGCAAGGGGTACAGAAGGAGCTCTCACCAAAGTAGGAGGACGGCCGATCTCAGGTAAAGTAGGTCTCCAGCGCTTTTGCGAAGATACAGCGTCGTCTGTGATAGTGTAATGGCATATAGACTGGCAGCAGTGTCCCATTGTATAAAGGCAGCAAATCGATAAGCTTGCCTCAGTATCGAGACATGGGCTACTGACCTGAGCATTACTGCATAACCTACTAACATAGAGCCGAGTGTCCCGTCTGGCCTAGCGTTCGAGCCCATAGTGCCTCAATCAAAGTATCGCTGGCATAGGAGATACGGAGTAGAGAAACCAATACTGCGGGGTTCATGGGACCTCCTAAGTTTCCCTATTTGAGCCATTACCATTGCAATGGCAGCATCTCCGGCTGTTGTTTTGGGCGTAATGGAGTTTAAAATTGTAGCCAGGGGGAGAACCTGGGTCCTGGGAGAACCTTGGTCTCTTCCCGAAATCAATCTAACGCACGTGGAGATCCAACCAAACCGTAAGAGCCGCGGGATCGATGAGGTCAGTCCGGATATTGGTTGTACGGGAGCGGATGATAACGGATAATGAAGTTCGCGTGGGGGGCCAGGGGCAGCGAGGCAGGATATTTTTCCATGTTTTGTGAGCACTTCCTGACCTCCGATCTCCAGCGTCTTCCAAGGTGACTCCTCGAGGACTTGGGACAGCGGAGCGAAATGGTACGCTCGCGCTTGTGCGACCCAGTGAGACGATGCTTCCAGCTCAGGAGCAATACATCATAGATTCCATGCAATTGGGTAGAGGTATCCTGACAGGGAATAGCCGTCGCGAGGCAACTTATCGAGGGCGCTAAAATAGGCGAATATATTTCGCGCCGATTTAGTTTGATTATGTAAGCCAGCTGGATGGGTCATCTTGCGTCGATTTAGGCGCATTATGTGAGCAGATCAGATCAGTCGTCATGACGTAAGCATATTGGATTTAGTTTTGCGCGGAAGATACTAGGTGGAGTGCTTCCCCGGTTTTGTCCAGCGCAGACCCTGCTCGCTGCAGCTTTTTTCTCCTAGCGCATAGCACGCCCGGCTGCAAGGTTTCCGTCCTGCTGCAAAGCGTTTCCTGATGCTGGGTTTTGTTCCTAACGCGCAACGCGCTCGGCTACAAGGTTTTGTCCAGCGCAGACCCTGCTCGCTGCAGCCTTTTTTCACTACGCATAACCCGTTCGGCTGCAGGGTTTCCGTCTTGCTGCAAAAGGTTTCTTGATG
>KB445823.1:0-41483 GCA_000320605.2 Gelatoporia subvermispora B
CTGTTATACATCAAGTAGGGTCTATCCAGAGTCTGAGTGGGCGGGAATGATATTGGGTGGGCATCCCTGGTTCACAAGTAAACCGTATGTCTTGAACGCATGGTATTACACCCTTCAGCCTCAGCCTCCGTGCACTTTCTCCTTCATAAGGCGGTCCAACCCAACTCACGTCCACCCGCTCTAGATCTGACTGTTCGGCTTCATGATGTACATAACCTCCACTTGCAAGCATAGTGGCTCTCAACCGAGAATCTATAGAATGCGTAAGTGAAGCTCTTTTGGGAAAACACGAACCACGTTGAGCATCCGAAATGGACGCTTTGATGTATCGTCTTGTGCGATTGCCTGAAATAAGGCGCACAGCCGTGATATCAGATATACACGAGTCATTCAGCATAGTTGCAGACGAAGCGTGGCTGAGACGCAATTGCATCGCGGGTTTCGTCGTTCGAGGGCGTCGCGTGCCACACGGGCCATCAATCTGCTCAATCTGGTCATTGACGGGCGCGGTCGTGTTCAGCCCTGGGATTACGATGTCATTCGGGTCTGGAGTAGGTTCCCAGCGCGGAGGTTTTGGTGCAATTGGCTTCAGCTTCGGAGGCATGAGGGTATTAGTTGCAGGGATAGTGACCAGTCGCGGAGGACAAGGGACGCCTTTACGCGCGTAAAGACGCGATCGTCGTGAGTCGCGCTTGGGACGCGTCGAGTATTCCCACGCTTTCCATCCTTCCCACCACGAAGCCACAGCCTTCAGTCCTTTCAAAGGACTCCTTTGTACACACGCGGACCTGCACCATCTTTTCCTACGACTCTACCAAGATGGAGTTTCTCAGGCGGTTCAACTCAACTATCTGGCCTCTGGGGCTCGTCTTCTAGTGGCCAGTCAGATTCCATGCCAGTGGCTTCGGAATTCGAGGAGACAACTGGGACTAATATTCTGGGTGTTGATCTGACCTGATTCTGCATCACGCCATCTAGCACCGGGAGTCAAGGTTTCGACGCTATGATATATGCCTGATGCGCAGCAGAGTACAATCCAGTATCGATTTTCCGACATTCCGCGAAGTATACAAATACAGTGTCATCTCTGTCATCCGATACAGAAAGCCCGTTCGGCCTGATACGACTTCTACGTCAGTCTAATTCTGGAGCGGCGTTTGTGTTTGAACTTACTATTTCGTCATTCAGTGAAGTCGCGTGCATGTGCACGCGGCACTGGCGCGGGTGCCGTCGGTTCCGGTTGGGCCGTCATCGTCTCCGCAACCGTCCAGACGACAAGAGTTGTCTCGTCCAGCAACCACGGGGACGTAGCCACCAAGGACTCGTAGACTCGCGTCGCGGTGTACGTTCCGTAGGACGTCCACACCTCCGCAGGCTGCTGCATCAGTCGACCATCAGTCTCGATCACAGACAGGTTGGTGCGAAGATCGCGTACTTCGTCGGCGCGTGCAGCGACGAACAGTCCAGCGATGACAGACAGGAAGAGCAGAGAACGCATTATGCTTGGAAGTTGCAATGCGATGGCAGAACACACTGTCCACTCACCGCTCCCGAACGAGCTTAAAAGCCTCTCGGCCGCAGAGCTGAGACGAAATGGACGATTCTGGAGGGCCCTGCACGCACAGCAGCGTTCCGTCAGTATTTGCTCAGCTCACTCGAGCCATGAGCCCCTCTCGGTGTTTCCTTCGCGACGCGCTTTGGCTCGGAGAACCCTTGCACGTCACATGGGCGTGCGGTATGACACGGCTTCTGGCGGCCGCAGCACGCGTTCGGAAGTGGATCAAATCCAGCGCCCGTGCTGAGGCATATGTTGTGCGCTTCCTCCAGCCATTACGAGTGGTCCAACAGCCACTCTTGACATCTGCTGACTACGAACTAGCCGAAGAGCATAAGCTAGATGATGCTGAGCATTACCAGATCTGCACCAGTGTCTCTACGAGCTTGTACGGGCTTTTCGGTAAAGCGATTGTCTAGTAGATCCCTGACTTTCCGATAACGGTCCGATTGCCTCTCCCCTGGAGCGGGGTGATTCCAATTCGTAATAGAATGACCTGCGGAACTGAATTGCGGGGGTGGCAACAATACCCCCGCATCCGGGGTTGCGGCTAAAAGACACTGTGTTTAGGAACGACCACTGTATCTCTACGCCGCACTGTTCTCCGAAGTCCGAGCGCAAACATATAGAGAGTAAAGGTGCGCAGGCACATCGGTATACATCAAAAGTCTAGAATACAAATACAGCGACAAATGACAGTCATACAAGCCGTGCAAACGTTAGCGACGTCAAATCGTCATACGATCATGCGCTCTCGCCATCGTCAGCCTTCTCCCTGACCTCATGTACTTCCGCTGCCTCAACCTTGTCGTGGATGTGCTTCTCGCTTGGTCGCCATCCCGCGGACTTCCATGCGGGTATCCGGGAGCGATACATCTCGTCGACCTCTTCCAGGGACAGACCCTTCGTCTCGGGGATGAAAAGATAGACATAGACAAAGCCGAACACAAGCATCCCACAGAAGATGAGGAGGATGAGAGGGCCGATGTCATTGGCAATACGGGGCGAGAAGAAGCTGAGGAGGAAATTCCAAAGCCAGTCTGGACGGATGTCAGTCGATGTGGCCCGTTCGCATATTTGAACCCGAGTACGTACTCGTCGCACTCCCCAATGCAATGCCCTTCGGGCGCACGCGCAGAGGGAAACTCTCGCCAAGATACACCCTGATAAATTTCACTTCAGTTTTCAAAGTTCTATTGTAAACTGTGCACGACGCACCATGGGGTCGGACCCCAGAAAATGGAATACGAAAATACGTGCAAGACGGCGAAAGTGATCAGGGCATCACCGCCTGCCTTGTTGCGAGGAGTGAGTTGGCTGACTGGAGTGCCGGATGGTGCAAGAGTAAAGTGCCCAACGAGGCCCGCAATGATGGCGCACGTTGCCTCCAGCAAGGCGCCTGTAAGCAATGACTATCCAAAGAAGCGATGTCAGTCCGTAGCGCAGCAAGTGGCAAAATGCCAATGCCGTACCTTGCGGCGGCCCCAGGTGTCAATCAGGTACAACGCTGGGATAGTACCAGCTACTGAAACAGCTCCCAGAATGGTCTGGATGACGTATGGGTTCAGTCTGGGTGCAGGGTCAGTCCCTGTGGTCTAATCACGTCAAGGGATCGACGTACTGTGTACCCGCGCTCTGGAAGAATGTATCTCCGTAGTAGTCTATGGGACAGTTATGCTCAGCAACCCTATTTGCATAATCAATGGGTATCACTCACAATAGAAGTTCTGCCCGTTGAGCTGCTGGATGAACTGAAGCATCATTCCATTTATCGTACGCTTCCAAAGCAAGTTGCGAGAGGAGAAACACTCGGCCCACGTCGCCTTCCCGCCCTCGTTCTCTATACGGATGCCATACTGAAGGTCCTCCACGGTGTCGCGGACAAGGGGATCGTCTTCCGGCACGCTATTCAACTCAGCCACAACCCTGATGGCCTCGGCTTCTCTTCCGGTGCCGAGTAAGTGACGACTGCAAGATCCAGCTGAGCATTTGTGATCAAATTCAAGCCGTCAAAGGGGAATTTGGCTTACGGAGACTCCGGGAGGAAGAAGATTCCAGAGAGGAGGGCGAACCCCCAGCATATTTGCAACCCGACAGGGATGCGCCACGAAGCCGAGCCATTGATCGTGTGTGTCCCCAGATCGATGATATAGCTCAGGAAAATTCTGCTGTAAAATTAGACCGCGTCCAACCACAATCAATGTGAGTGCGACTGCGTACCCTATAATGATCTGTAACTGGTACAGTACCAACAACATTCCTCGCATTGCCTTCGGAGCCGTCTCTCCATTGTAAAGAGGAACAATGGCTATCAGTGCAAAGTCAGTGTTTGTCCCGTCGGCATTGACTACGGATCTCATCGACTTACCTGACAATGCCCCTACACCTAGACCAGCAACGAACCGTCCCACTGTGATTTGTGCGATAGAATTTATTGTCGCGGTCTGAATGATCGTCCCGATCGTGAATATTCCAGACCAGATCAAGATGGATCCTCGTCGGCCATAGCGATCAGAGGTAAATGCCTGGGCCAATGCGCCAACGAACGTCCTAAACGGTGACTGTGAACATCAGCAAATCTCTGAATAAGTCTCTGGGCGTACCCTGCTGAGAGTAGGGAAGTGATGATGGATTGTCGTGAACTCGTGAGAACGAAGCTCCCGTCGGACTGTTGTTGACCAAAGCGAGCAACGAAATCTGGCATAATAAGGCATCCCTACAGACTGCTCAATCAACCATGGCAAGCGATAAGAAGTAGCAGACACACCGAAATTACTCCAATATCATAACCGAATAGGAAACCTGCAGCAAGGAATCTGATTCTGATGCACAACGTCAATTAGCCTCGACCCGTACAGGAAGAAGAAGATCAACTCACAGCTCGAGGAACACCACAAATCATCAACTATTCTTACCGCCTAGATGAACACCAGGTGACGGTGAGAATGCGTCCAGATCCGTGAGTCAACGTCCGACGCACCGAAAGCGATAAAGGCAGCGAGAAGAACAGCTTTACGGTTTGTTGGGACAGCCATAGTAGTCGCCACTACGCTGCGTTGCCCGATGGCGAGGATCGCAGAAAGCGTGTACGCAGTCAACCACAGCGAACGGGCTTATATTACATATTGCGGGGTTGTGATCTCCCCCGCATTCTGGGGCATGCCCGGGAAAATGTTTGCGAATGTGGAGAAGGCGACCAGACCCATGTACGCGGTCCGCGCAAGCGGCCCGGGGTATGCAGTTGTGGGGTTCTTTCTCGAGTCCCGTGTCTGTAGGAAGCTTTAAGACATGCCAAAAGAGGGAATATCCACGGATGAGGTTGATCGCGAGAGCGAAGCGTGGTGGAGCGCGAGGGAGGCAGCGCTCACGTGCCAGTCCGTAGCGCGTTCCCGCTCCGATGCGTCGGTCGGGGCCGTCGCGCAAGCAGGAATGTAGGACGAGCGTCGCAACGTCATGTCGTCGCAACATCCATCGCACCCATAATTCGATTTATGCCATGATTTTAGACTGCAACTTCGATGACAATCCAGTTGATGTTTCCAAACTTATCTGTAAACGAGGACTATCAACGTGAGAATACGCCTTTAAGTTTTGATGCGCATGGACGGGTCACGGCACGCCAAATCTGGTATCGGACACGCTTAGAGCCGCTCTGAAAGTGGGTATATGGCAAGGTGAACATCCACCTGGTGTTTGGTTTAAGCTGCGCATTTACAACTCTTCATGACGCACATGAAAGAAGTGATGACAGGTGGGGACCCGGACATCGGCGGGAGAGAGAACAGGCGACTGCCAAAAGAAACTGAGGGAGGCACAAGCACCGCCTTCGACTTATAAGACCGCCATGTCCATGAAAATACGCACGATCGTGTGCACTATATCAGGTCAACCATACCCTGTAAAACGACTTCACCCCACCTACATATTCGTATAAGGCACTTCCGTAAGCCAATGGAACAACTTCTGACGCCAGGAATGCGACCACTGTGCGATTGTGTGAGTTCAAGGGCCACGCTCCTGAGCCGTTGAGTTGGCTGTACAGCTATCCGCGAACCAAGAATCGAGATCGCGCATGTTGCAGCGTACGCATGGCGTAAGTATGCAGTGCAATTCCCAGGTGGGCTCTCCAGATGTTCTAAGCAGTTCCAGCGACGGTGAGTACATTGCAGATTCGAGACGAAATTGGGGAAGTCGAGATACAAAAGCAAGGCCGAGAAAGGCAACTCTCACTAGCGTGACCGCCTCTGCTTACCCTTATCGGTTCAACACCGGCAACTCGGGCACCGTCCTACGTTCTACCATGGCTGTTCTCCTCGCTGATCCGTTGTACACCTGCGATGTTTACACGCACCAAGATGCCTATGAAGAAACCAGAGCAACGCAGTTTCTTCTACTCAGCCAAACAGGGGGTGGTTTGATGATTTTCACGGCCTTCCCGCCGCGCAACAGGTTGCCTGTTGAAGACGCACAACCTGTGCCATCTTCTGCGGGATCGGACTCCTCATGCTGTGCTCTGCTAGTTGGTGATCGTAACTTGGTTATATTCGCTCGCGCCTGTCTGAATCAATCAAAGAATCCCACTTGATGGTCGCTTCCAAGCTAGGCTCTGCCTTGCGCGTCTACCTGTCTGCTGGGTGCTATGGGCGACTTGAGCAGGTCGTCTTCACTTATGGATCTGTTCAATTGCTACCAATGGAGTGATGGCTCACCTCGGACATGTCGTGAGATCTTGTCGTGGACGAAGACTCATACCAGTCTGGGCTCCCAATAGGTTTCTCTAGAAAGTCCTTCGACGGTCCGGCTCGGCGCTCAGCTACCCTGTCTGTCGGAATTGCTCTACGGCTACTCGTCGCGACGCCGAGACGCATCGTGCCCGCACTCGTCGCGCAGTTTCAACGCATTGATCTGTATGTCATGGACACAGATGGTGACGGAATCCTTCACTTATCACTACGGCGCTGGCGTCCTGCATCTGATGCTCAGGCTTCGCATCAACGGCGGGCTGCACCGCACGCGCACTGCCTGTCCAAGTGCGGTACGACCGCGGTCCTACACCGGTCTCCAGCCGCCGATGGGACGTATAAATATCTGCCTGTTCGGAGGGAGGAACCTTGTGAACGCCGGTCGTCCCACCACTGCATAGCACCTCTTCGTTTCGTCTTTTCTTACACGAACACTTCTTCTAACGCCGATTTTGTTCTTTACGACATCTCCATATCTAGTACTCATCATCATGCACGCCAAGGTTGCCATCCCTTCCCTCTTTTTTCTCGTCGCAAACAGTGCGTCTGCGGCTGTTATCAATCCTGCGCTCCTCGCGCAGCGTGACAGTAAGTACTGTGATTACATGTTCTCCATAACACACAGCTCACTCAATGTCCGCAGTTCATAGCGACGTTCAGCAAATCGCCTCTGATGCTGTTAACGTTGGCCATGACTGGATGACCGAGCACGGTGCTCAGATTACTGCGATCGGTAGTGCTGTCCAGTCCATCTGGGGTCGCATGGAACCTACTCCAGTTGCTAAGCGTGATCGTAAGTATCCACCTGTCGTTCGCAGATTCTCGCGATGCTGATTTGTAAACCTACAGTGCACAGTGACCTGCAGCAGATTGCGCAAGATGCCACGAACTTTGGCGACGACTGGATGGATGTTCATGGCTCTCAGGTCGCTGCCGTTGGTAGCGCGGTTCAATCCATCTGGGGTCGCATGGAGCCTACTCCGGTCGCTAAGCGTGATCGTATGCATCTATTCTCCATTCATGGATGCTCCCGATGACTCATTTGTGAATCAACAACAGTGCACAGTGACTTGCAACAGATTGCGCAGGATGCCACGGACTTCGGCAACGATTGGATGAATGTCCATGGCTCCCAGGTTGCTGCCGTTGGTAGCGCGGTGCAATCCATCTGGGGCCGCGCCGAACCCACGCCCTTCGTGATGAGGCGTGACTGTAAGTTATCTTCGATACTCCCACCTCAAGCAAAGATTCACATAGATACAGTGCAATCCGACCTTCAGCAACTTGGTCAGGATGCCCAGCAGGTTGGCCAGCAGGCCGCTGCATACGGCGAAAATGAGGCTCAGCAAGCCGCCGCGTATGGCGAGAGCGTCGCCCAGCAGGAAGAACAGAACGTTCAGTCTCTCGACAACGGTGAGTGCCATCTGTAAGATGTAGCTAGAACAGCTGGCTGACCCGTCTTCTCAGCTATCACTGCCGCATTCGGTCGCCGTGACCTCAGCTCTGACGCCCAACAGCTCAGCCAAGATGCCCAGCAAATTGGTCAGCAAGCGGCAGCCTACGGCGAGAGCGTTGGCCAACAGGCGGCAGCTTACGGCGAGAGTGTTGCCCAACAGGAGGAAAGCAACGTCCAGCAACTCACCAACAGTGAGTTTTGGTTCCTTTTCTACATTATTGCATATACTGATGAGTTATTCAGCGATCCACAGTGTGTTCGGCCGCCGTCGCTCTCGCCTTGCTGCGCGTCAGACCATTTGTATGTTCTTCTGTGTTTTGTTTCGCACCATACCTAACCTAAATGCTTTCAGCCGCGGACGACTTGAACGAGATCTTCAGTGTTCTCGAATCGCTCGGCGATGACGTCTACGACGTTATTGAGACCTTCATCAATGAGCTCCCCACTGACCGTGAGTATTCCCACCCACGCAATAGCTCGATAATATTCTAATCTCCCATGCGCAGTTCAAACTCCTGCTGAGGAGCTCCTTGCTCAGGTGCAAGCCGATGTCAGCAATGAGTTCAGCGACATCACTGCCGCTGCCTCTTCGGCCATTGCTACTGCAACCGCCTCCGCGTAAGTCGCGCGTGTTCCTGCGCGTGACGCTGGCCGTTCCGCCACACTTTATGTGATGACATGACCTTACGACGAGAAATGATTCCCCGAGCGGCAGGACCCGTGGCGGCATGATGGACTTGATGACTTTCATGATATTGTAGATGTTTGTCTTAATCGGCGTTTTTTTAGTTATGACCTGTTCGGTAGTACATTCATTTTAATGATGATTTGAAGAGGCCGTGCTTTATGTTTTTATCGTGTGAGACGTTTTCGAATCAGCTCTGGGCGGAAGGTGAACGAAGTACGGGGTGAAATCTCTCAACGCATTGAGAGTATTGGAGACATGTTTGCAAGTTGCATCCGACTACCTTTGCAGTTGTCGTGTAGTCAGGGACTAGGGTAAGATGTATTGTCCTTGTAAAGAAGATCAGCTCACATGGTGAGTATTTATTCAGACATATGTAGGGCAAGTGGGTCTGACGAAACTCCCAGTGCTCCGGGCAGACGTCTTCTGATTGATTCGAGTACATTCTATGCAGTGTCTGCTTCATATCTCTACTGGCTGCTTATCTAGACATATCTAGTTGATGTACGAGGTACGTCCGTGACAGTTGTCTAATTGGGCTCATAGTCCTCCACAGCATCGTAGAACTCCTTGATAAGACGTTTTTGAGCGTCAACACCTTTCTCCGTCTGCAATACCACAGATAACACGAGTCAGAACATCAGACGGGCAGTCCACACAGGATAGACCAAGCTAATAATGCGCTAGTCAGGACGCACCTCAGTGTCTGCTACCGCACGGAACACGATGTACTTGCGGCCAAGCAGCACATCTTCACCTACGACATTGTCCAGAGGAGCACCCTTGCCACCCGCGACGAATCCTCCGGCTTCTTGAGCGATGATGGCACCAGCCGCAATGTCCCAAGGCCTATACACACCGAGAAATCGGCTACAATCACTCCTTGCAGAGTCACTTCACGTACCAGCAACCAATCTCCCTACGGCCAGGAATGAGTGGATGCTTTAGTGACCATCTGTTGAACACATTGTGCCTAGAGTACGTACCAGTACATGTCAAGTCCGCCCTGGGAAACCATGGCGTAGTTGAGCGCAGCGCTTCCAAGCGACCGCAGCCCGTGAGCCATGCGGCCCCCTGCGGCCGCGTCGCCCCCCAGCTTGGTGAACGACGCACACTTCGCCTGCATCGCCGCAGGACTGCGATCCGAGCCCCACTCAATGCCTACGAAAGCATCAGCGCCCAGGTCGAATGGTGATTGCGGAGAGTCTCACCAAGGAGTGCCTCGTTCAGCCCGCGCAGCGGCCGGGCGCCGCCGATGGGGAGCTGCACACGCTCGTTGGTGTCCGTAAGCTCCATCCATGCGCCGCCGCCGCGCGTCGCGTAGTATAGCCGTCGGAGGAAGGGGCTGTAGACGACGCCAAGTACAGGCTGCTTCTTGTATAGCAGAGCGAGTGAGATACAAGAGAAGGGAAACGCATGCACGAAGTTCGTGGTGCCATCTGCGTGCACCTTCAGCAAGCTAATGACTAAAACTGGACGAAGAACACACCGATGGGGTCTACGCAGAATGTCGGTACATCGGTAAGAGGGGGACGCGCGCCGGCAGCGAACGACTCCTCGCCAATACTGGAAGGCTACAGTCAGATGTTCGCGTTCCGCAACGTCATGGAGGACACAAATATGCTTCAGTAGTTGGACATGTAGCTGAATTCATGCCGTCCCGTAGACAGTCATCGAATAGGGTGAATGCCAATCACAAGCCCGAGCTTGACGTCCGCAGTATTTGTCTACTCACAAGCCATATCCCGGGTACTGCTTCTTCAGCTCACTCTTCACCAATTCCTCCACACGCACGTCATACTCTGTGACAAGATCCACCGAATTCTTCTTCTCGTCGACCGCGCTGGACGACGCTGTCAGGATGGCCCGCTGGCCCTCCAGCATCAATGCACCCGCAGTGTGCGCAAGTGCGATGGTGAAGCTCAGAACAGCAGGCAAATCGGGTGCACCAGGCGAAGACATGATGCTCAGATAGTAACAGATCACAACTAGATGAAGGGGCTATGGGTTCATATGCCTCGAGCGATGGTGCCAGGTGATCGTGGCGGCGCCGTATGCCATGGCTGCGTCCGACGAACGTTCACCTCAAGGTCGAGTCTCGGGTTAGGGTTGTGCCGATTGAACGTTGTTGCACATTGAGCAATCTGCAACTACTCTCATGGACGGGTGCGGGCCCGAAAACTCGACCTGAGCTACACTGAGAATAGCGATAATTACATGTTCGCGTTCTGTGCCCGTGAAATAAGCTTGCCCCCTTGATGATCCGCATTCGTTCTGGCACTCGTACGACGTTCAACCCTGCTCGTTGACGCAAAATGGTCCTCAAAAGCGCGGAAGCGGTACCAACGCCGATCGTTGTTCAGGCAACTCGTCTTTAAGTGTCCACGCGCTTGCAATTCCGCGGAAATCCAATCTGTTCTGCTTGTTGCAGAAAATACGACATCGTGAGGGGCACAGCCGCACGAGATCTCGAAGTGGACCACCCGCAGCGCAGGAGGTTGAATGCCTTCGAGCCACCCGTCTAGATCTAGGCATACTGCTCAGCCACTGTCCTCCTCTTGTAGATACTCCCCATACTAGCAGAATATCACCAGGTGGGTGTGCATGATGGTCGGGGAAGCAGTAAGCTGGGAGAGAATGAGGAGAGCGTGTGGATGCATGAAACCCTTGACTTCGAGATAAGCGCTCTTGAGAGCGGAAAATGCCAGAATGATCGCAATGCAACCGGAATTGCCTAACATCAATTTTCAAAAAGACATGCACGAGTCACGTACGGACTTACAAATCGGGTTGTAGTTTATATCGGCGAAGTCGATGGTGACGGGTTTCACCATTCGAGACACCGCCAGAATCGTTGCGGGAACAAGGCGAGGTCGACCAACTTCTTGTGGCGCGCCAGACAAGAGAGGCGAAGTGTGGGCGCGACCCGCGACATGTCCATTTTGATAATGGCGTCTACCAATATTCGAATTCGAGGTGACGTAACGAAGAGGCAGGGCTGAGAGTGTTTTTGTCATCTAATCCCAGCCGTTCTCGGCCTGTCCAGATCTCCTCTGAATTCGTGATGGAGCTAGCTTTGGGAATAAGTTTAGGAAATCGGCCAAGTCTTCACAAATCCGGATCGCTTTGTAGATGTAGAAATGGGGGTCGATGATAGGACCAACTTTCGACAAGATGTCCATGTCCAGTGAGTCATCGCACTACCAGCAGAGCACCACCTCCTTAACACGCCCCATGTGAGATACGAGGGAGGAAAAAGTAACAGCATCCCAGTTGCGAGAAATATTGAGATCGAGCTCGCGAATGTGCGGGCCAAGGTGGGGCGCACATTAAACCACTGGGAGTGGGTAAATACCGTGTTGTTGAGATGATTGTGGATCTGTAGCTTGCGTTTGATCAGATGGAATCTTGCAGCTGGGAGCCATGCACGACAAGCAAGAGAATAAGATTGAAGGGAGTCAGGATCGTCATGAAAACAGTCGATGATCCTATCCGTCAATTCTGGCGGCAGCGTATCATTGATAGGTTGCGCATCATCTACACAGGCTGATAAAGAGAGATGGAGGTACAGGATCAACCCGCCCACCTGTGGACGCGATCGATACCACACGTGATATGTAAATATTTGTTCGCAGTGGCTGTCAAGCTTAGGGCGCGTTGCGGGTGTTTACATATCTGGACGCTCTAACAACACTTCGCCAGTACTGCTTATGGTGTACGCAGACCAGAACCGATGACCATGAAACGTCTAATGTACACTGTACAACCCGTACTACAGGAATGAGGGCTCGCAGGGCTACCTAGCTCGACTAAGACGCTTTGCCATGCCTCATACTGTATTACTAGTACCCGACCTCCAAGCTGCTGTCTTCCTG
Source organism: Gelatoporia subvermispora B (assembly GCA_000320605.2). Lineage (NCBI taxonomy): Eukaryota > Fungi > Basidiomycota > Agaricomycetes > Polyporales > Gelatoporiaceae > Gelatoporia > Gelatoporia subvermispora. The sequence continues at coordinate 12,314 of KB445823.1, forward strand.
TCTCCTTAACAGCCTCTCTTCGCTCCCGTATCCCTTCTTCGTAATCACAGACGCATCCTACGGCCTTGGCTAAGCTATACATGTGCCTCATGCACGTTCGATGCCCTATCCCTCAAGTACTCCCGTGAAGGTCGGCGCGCGCGCCCATCGGATCACACACATCGCGCTCCTTCGGAGTCCTCGCATCACCCTAGACTCCCAACCACTCCACGCGGTCTTATTCTTTCTCGTGGTGCTTACGAATACGTGCTACGAGACACTGGATAGAGTGCGGAGCCCCGCGCCGCGGGATGCCATGAACATCTTGCCTGAGGCCTTGGGAAACGCGCAAGCGTGGGGTCGCAGACGCTCTGGGACCGCTCGGAGGGACCGAAGGATCAGAGGGGGGCGAAATTATTCTGGGCACCAGGGACGGCGTATGTTAGGGCGCTGGTGCCATACCATGCGAGGCGCACACTGATAGAAGGCTTGTATAATGTACTGGTAGGCGGAGAGGGGGACACGGGGCGGGTTGTATCAGGCGGATGCGAGATGAGACGAGGCCCGTAGGGCCTTGGCCTTAGAGCTCGGAGTCAACAAGAAGAAGCTGGAGAGAAGGCAGGGACAGCGCCACACGGATCAAATGGGGCCCGATGACTTGGGTGAGTCCGTGCTTCGCGGAACGGTCCCGTTTCCGGTCCCGAAATATTTACTGGTCGCTTTCTTAGCACTTCAAACTAAGTCCTCTGCACTCACCACAGCAATACTCTAGTCCCTGGATGGATTGACGACCATCTTGCATTACCCGCACCGATGCTCACATCTCAACCATCCAGGCACTCCTAACTACTGCGTCAGTTGCACAATATGCTTCCGATGCTCACTTGCCGACACTAGCCGACGTACTTATTGGTACAACCGCGCGAGTTGGAAGGGGCGTTTAAAACCAACGGTAATTGTAACCGATGTCTGGAATATATTATTCAACGGCGCTCAAGGGCTAACTGAACGCTCCATGTCTAACCTCGCCTGCTTCTAGATGCGATACAGCCACCGTACCCATTCAGGACGTCCTGAACAACCAGTCGTTAATAGATTCCCAGCGTTCCTCAAGCAGCATCTCTCGGGCGGTGTGTCGGAGGCCTGTGTCTCTTAGAGATTTCCAAATGAGGTCCGCACAGCAGCGTACCTGGAGAATGCACCTCTAGCTAAACTTTGAGCTTGAGCTCTGGCGCGACATCCGTCGAGCAGACTTGCGCAATATCGAAACTTGGTAGCGACCTCCCACGAAGAGGAACGTCGGCGCCGGTAACCCCTGCCTGTGTGCATGTACCCCAAGGTGGTGGTCAATATTCACGAGTTCTATCGAAAGGTAAAGCGTTAACGGTGGAACGGGACTAGGACTGACATCGGTCAGCGGGCAGAGACCTACTCATGGCTGTCGTCCTTGCTAGTCGCGAGGTGGCTAGAGTGAGAGTCGTCCCCCGTCCGCATTGTTGACGTCAAGCTCACGGTTGTCCGTGGATCTCGACAGCACTGCGCGTGTGGTGTGAGTATCATGGAAATGGTGTACTCCACAGCCACTGCGAGTAGATCGCTCACTCACGTGTATCGCTCGCGGCCCGAGGGCTTGTTGATCGGCCTGTCGACATAAAGGAGTATTCAGCCAGGCCCGATCTGTGTCCGAGCAGACAGCACAGATCGAGCCTGCCTTTGCTGTGGTGAATGTATCAGCTGTCATCGTTCACACCACAATTCAGAAAATGCGCGAAATAGAGCTCAGTGCGAACAAGTATATGTCATGGTGATCGGTTGATGTCGGTAACTCATCACTGTTACTCAAGCACACAAGTAAAGTACTCACAAGGCAATGCATGCTTCCAAATACTTCAGCAAGCTATTCAGCCCGAACGAGGTTACGACGGACAAGAGAAAGAGAGGAAGTGTAGTAGTCGCGAGCTGAAGACGCAATTGGATTGTCACAGGAGCTGTAACGAGACGTCGAGTCTTCCGATCATATTTATAGAGTCGAAATACCCTTGGAGAGTCATGGTATAATCCGGATCCGATGGAGGAAACGGCACCGGATTATTCTTGCAGAGCAGAGTCACGTTCCCATGCCGGGTCCGATGGCCTTACGAGGTGCATGACTGGCTTGCTTCAGCCGCGCATGTGTACGTACAGCCTCAACAAAACCTATCGCATTCCTCCTGCTCATCCCAGACGTCTCTCGCAACCAGCAACGGGGCTGAAAATCGGGCGCGTCGCTTCCTATGATGTGTCGGTCGCATCACTCACGACTTGCGTCAAAGAAGCTTCCAAAGCATTGTCGTGTGTGTCGTCTTCCACCGCCGTTGACAACCCATACTCCAGGCCAGACATTACATTCAACCTTCTCATCTTGCACGCACTGATCCACCGGTCCACCAACCCCTTCCTAAAGGCCACGGGGAACGACTTACAATGGTTCACTCGACTCACACGAGCGGCGACTGGGAATGCAGCGGCACCTGCAAACGACCTCCACGGCTGGTGCCGTCTCAGTGATCCTATGGACTGCTTGTGCGGACAATCGATCGCATCGATGCGCATGCCATGCGATAGTGTCCGCTATGGACTCGCAAATACTCCTCCCCCGCCCCCGCCCCAGCCCCCCGCGGCCGATTGCATGAAGAATCCGAGATGTTGAGCCCATTTATTGACGTGTTCTAACTACTCTATCGTAATCCGCCGGTCGGGACGCTGGAATTCGCTGACCATGAGCAGCAGGTGCAAGTCGAGTTGTGCTGGGGCATACGGCAGAATTTCCACCTCGGGCCGTCTCGCTACGTCTAGTCCACCGCACACGGGTTTAGTCGTCGCATTCCCCCTTCTTCGCTCCCCTCCTGTGCTTCGGATTGCAGTACTAATGACGCATAGGAGCTAGACTCCTGAAAGCCGTCTTCATTTGTACTCAAGTCCTCTCAGTTCGCGGGATCTCCGCCGCCGTCCCACTTCCCCGAGTGGGCATGACACTCTCCCGCTACCTATTATTCTAGTCGTTGCTATGTATGAGAACGCTCCTGTATCTAGTTGTACGCGGTATATAGGTGCATATATAAAGTCCCGTTGTTGTTCAAGAAAATAACCGGCGGTCCGGAGAGTGAACAAGAGCCCCTCGTTCTCCTGGTGGAGTCACAATATTATTAGCCCGGTTCCGAAGCAGGACAAGAGCTCGGCTACCGTGCGCCGGACTGCCATCGTGACTAGCGGCCGAATCCGTGGCACTTTGCCACTCTTCGTTGAATCGTTAGGTCCGAATATCAGAAAACTATGATGCCTGCTTGGGTGTTTCATACCTTCTTCTCTCCGCTTGGCGACGTCTTTTAACCATTCCATGCCTCGCAAATGCGCCAAACGCGCGCCAAAGACCTCTAAAAGCATGACGGTAAGACGCGGGCGGCGGAAGGCAACGCTCGTGAGCCCCCAGCCAGTATCTACTGTTACATGACTCATTCTATGTGGCCCTGCCATTTCGACGTATACTTGCGGCCGTTGTCTTGGAGCTTTATTTATTTGTGGCATTTCTCGTTGCAGCTGCTTCCATGTGTTTCCGGCGTAGAATGCGTACTCTTCACGGATGGTGATATGCCGAAGGCATAATGTCGGGGGCCTTCATATTCTACGTAAAATCTGTTCCAGATTATCTTGCCTTCATGTGAAAGATACTCGGAGCGTAACACACTAGACACGGGCATCATATTGAATGAAGCGGCTGTCTCTGCGAACATTTCGAATTCCTTGGGACAGTTCATTTCGATGGTGTGCCGGGCTCATTGATCACTTACTTTCAGCCAGGTCACTATATTGATATTGGCTTGTGCCCGCAGTGACACTCCAGGTATTCATGAGAACCCACTTCGCAGTCGCGTAGCCTATTTTGATGATCGTGATACCTCCAAGTGCACAAACGCGGCCAGTCCAATAGCGGCGGATAACAGTCGCGGGTCTGCGCGAGCGCGTAGTGTGCTTGCACCCTCACTGTCGTCAGGCGACTACCCCCGGTACCGCCACGCCCAGTGACTCCCACTACACCATAGCACCTCCTGGCGCTGACACTTCATCTGTATATGGCTGCCAATCACACCACCGACAGCCTCCCCAATGCACAGTCGTGGTGACGCTATAGAAATTGAGGACTTGTTCCCCTTGCGGCAAGGGTATTTCGAGATGCTGTCTGGCGATAATAGTCATGTACTGCATCAATGCCTTGCCAATGCTAGATTTTGCCAATAACAGTCGCCTATCAAAATCGAGCGCCCCGTTCTATCGGCGCATGAAATCTGGTAGGCCGCGAAGAATCGGCTGTGAAGGACACGACCTACCAGTCAGGCAAGATCGAAGGGTTTTTGCAGGGTCCTGCTCTCAATTGGAGTTATCGAGAGAAATCGATTGATATACAGAGGCACCGAGAGCAAAGGTTGTCCAAACGAGGCAGCGTGTACAGGCGTCTACATTTCATCGATGATCTCCTTCAGCCGCACTTCGTTCAGGATCTCAAAACCCTTCGTCGGTGTGACCTATGCATTTATACAGTAGATTTAGTGATGGGGTGATGGACCGAGTACTGGGGTACACGTGCCTGCGCAAGCTGGACATTGTGTTGGTCCAGCTTCTCCTCCATGACTTGTTTCAGAACTCTCAATGTCAGCAGATGCGCCTCACGCAGGGTCATTTGCTGTAAGGTCGCAGAACAAGGTTACTCTTGTTCACATAGCTGCATAGAATACGCACGCTACGCCATTTATCCTGCAATTCGCTCTGCGCCGCCTCCGAACCAGATCCGATCGCCTTGGCTTCATAGCGTACAAACGTCCCCGACGGGTCTGTGTGGAACCTGCAAAGTTCCATCAATCTCCAATGATTCACATGTACAACCCTCTCCACTTACAGCTGAGGCCCGTTCTCGTCCACGCCCGCAATGAGCAGCGCGACACCGAACGGCCTGCTCATGAGCGCCTCCTCGTCGTGCACGCTCTCGCCGAAACGGAGGGCAAGGTCACACACGGCCTGCGTCGCGCTCTCGACTCGAATGGGCTCGTCGTACGTGAACGCATGGTTCTGCGCCGTCACACGTGCGTGGTCGACCATCGTGCGCGCATCCGCGGTTAGCCCGGACATTGCGCATCCGAGGTGCGTGTCGATCTCCATGATCTTTTCGATCGAGGACGACTCGAGTAGGGGCGACTGTACGCGCTTTTCCACCCCAAGAACGACACCCTCTGGTGTGCGCACGCCGACGGTCGTGGAGCCAAGCTGGTAGTGGTTCAGATTGGACGTGTAAGGTCTGGGGGCATGGCTGTACCTTGATGGCCTCAATGGCATACTCGACTGCAGAGCATATCACCCGTGAGACTTTCGTCGTGACAAGTGCATACAATCTCGCTCACCTTGGAACAGACGTCCCTCGGGAGAGAAAGTGTTCACACCACGGTCTATTGCGAGCAAGGTTGAGCATACGTATGCCACCTTCCTTGCTGCGTATGCATGTTCTCACCGTATTCCGATCGTGTCAAGAACATCTTGGTATATGCGTTGTATAGTTATACCTTATAGACTCCCAGAGATAAATGGAAGCGAGACGAAGTCAGCAGCAAGTGTAGGGAGTTAGGGACGGAGATGCGGAGGGTCGAGGGAGGTCAGCGCGGACTGCGAGTTGGCTAAGCGCCGAACGCGCGTCGTCGCGTCTCTGGCTTGTTGCAGGTGGCGCTTCTCGTGAACCCTAACCTTAGACCATGACCGCTGCAAGCACTGAAGACATTCGTAAACTCGAAGTCCTCCAACTACACTAGCTATTTTATACATTCTTAAGGATCACAAAGAGCGAAAGGAATATAATACGGTGCTTAAGTCGTATCATCGACTTGATATCAGTGAGTAAGAACTTGCCATTTTGTGGATCGCATCATACATCGAACAAATTCCTAGTACATTGATGCCACCGTGTGCCCTCGAGAAGCTCGCATCTTGGCCTTCTTTCGCTGAAACAACTATTCAAGCGAGGCTATACATGATGGTGATCAACAAACCGATAGCGATGGTTGACTTAATAGGCTCACTTTGCAATACACTCGATCTCGAACAGCGCGTTGAGCGGGAGCTTGGCGACCTGCACACACGAGCGTGCGGGCTTGTGCTCGCCGAACACACGCGCATAGATCGCGTTTACAGACGCGAAATCGTCCATCGAGGCGAGGAAGACCTGAGCATGAGAAAGAGACATGCGAATCAGAAACGAGCACAAGCAACCGTGAGAAAACAGTGAGAGGAGAACGTCGAAGGTAAGAAAGTGCGGATATGATCAGGATAGTATCCGTGGAAGAGGGATATCCGGAAGTAGATATCAGACGCGTGTGAGTGTGATTGAAAACTCGCGCGATGAAGTTTGAGATCCCGGGAGGTAAACAATGTGATGCCAGCGAAAAGAACAACAGATAGCCGCTACAAAAGCAGATGCCATGATACCGTAGGTTTGTACTCACCGTGGTCTTAGCAACCCGACCGAGGTCGGCGTTGCCCGCCTCGAGAACAGTCTTCAAGTTTTTGAGCGCCTGTTCTGTCTGCGCCTCAACACCGCCCTCAACCTGTTACACGACACAGTACATTAACGGCGTCAGCTCAGAAGAGGGACCGGAACAGAGGGGCACATACAAGCTTGCCAATCGTGGGGTCGATGCCAAGGCAACCAGAGAGGAAGAGGAGGTTGCCTGCGCGAATAGCCTGGGAGTATGGTCCTACCGCAGCAGGCGCGTCTGATAGCGACAAAGTTAATGAGAACTATGCTCTGTTTCAGTACCGAGGCAAGGGCGAGTATGACTCACTGGCCGACGAAACGACGGAGAGCGAGGGGTGCGTGGTCGTGGAAGACATCGTGCGATTCGAAAGGCTGAAGAGTGTAGGAGTTACGCGAAGTTTGAGACAAGAGGCTGAGATGGGGACGTAGAGGGCGCTGTGGGTGTGAGTGCGGGCGAGGGAGCCAAGAGCACAACGAGCAGAGAAGGCGGGCAGCATGCAGTGCGATGCGCAATCGTCTCGGACGCACCGCGCCGCCCGCGCCGCTCATCGTCGCCGATCTCAAACGAATTGTCACGTGCGTATGTTTGAAGGCAGACTTCCGCATGAGGAAGGTCTCTGCGGCTATGCGTTGACGCGGCGCGACACGCGTCTGGCTCGCGCCTCTTGGCTCGTTGTACCACACTTGCAAGGATAATTTCTCCCTTCGGCCGAGGGTGTCATCAGCTACGTATGACATCTCGCGACGGTTCCGGTTGCTGTATTAGTGACCCATAACAAACTTCCCCGAAGCGGCAGCTTTCTTGCTATCTCGAGGTGCTATGAGACTGTCTGAAACTGTTGGACTCATTTCAACATCTATCATCGCATACTCTGGCTATGACCAATCTGATTTGATTGACTGTTGTATCAATTGTTGCACACAATAAGCAGCACGGAACAGGAGACGGTGAGACCGATACTACGCTTGCTGGTGTCTAATAGTCTATGCTCTCTACGACGGGCTTATATCTTGCTCTGCGCGGGTCGTACACTCGCGCCTACATCAAGCATAACACTGATCCATACCAGGCTGCGCGTCGATCAAACAGGGGTAGCTCTTCGCGCCTCGACCGCTTAAACATTCGTACATCTCCTTTCTGAGACGCGTAGCACGCGGTCCGTCTGGTCACCTCTCCTGTTACCAAGAACTCGCTGTGCACTTTGCAACGGTGGAATTGATATATATCTTCGAAATGAAGGGGAAGTAGAGTATAAATCCTCTCCGAGCAGATTGCTTTCCTCCAGCTCTGTGAGCCACTTCGATCTTCTCACTCCTTCGACTTCGGTGCTGGTCGGTACGTACTCTTGACGTAGTACGCTGTTGCAGCCAGCTGACATTTCCCCAATTATAGCCTTTAACTTCACTCTATTCTACCTATTCTACTCTAGCAATTGATCTGAAACCCCTCTTTCACGACCTCACCACTCGTTTTCTTTTCACGAACACTTTAATTCCCATCATGCGTTCCTCCACCGTACTCGCTTCCGTCGCCATCCTCGCTGCTGCTGCTCCTGCGCTTGCGGCTCCCACTATCAACGTACCCCCCGTATCGGCGAGCCAAGCACCGACGCCGTCTACAGCTGCCGCTCCCTCGGTCCCTACCGTCCCAGCTGCTGCAAGTGCACTCGCTGGTAGCGGTGCAATTAACGTTGGGGACATCGTCAGCGGCATTACGGGAGTACTCGACCTATTCCTCCGGTAAGTTACAACGATCTCAAGACGTGCACGAACTGACACATGATTGATATAGTCGCGATGCCCCCGTGCGTCGTGAGGGTGCTGAACACTTTGCACGCCAGCTCCAGACGGACCCTGCGCTTGCCGCCAAGGTCAAGGCAATTCTGCAGCAGACCCTGATGTGAGCTTAAAGATGCAATCCTCATGTGATCATCCTTGACAGATCACTGGCAGGCTTTCCACCGCGCACACTACACGTGATGCTCCCGACGCCGCGAGCGCCGCCATCTCACTCAAGGGAATCACCTCGATCCTCAAGGGCGGCTCAGACGTCGCCGACATCGTCGGCGACCTGTTCGGCAGCGGTGACTCCAGCGGCGACGATTCCGACGACGATGATTCCGGCGACGACTCTTCATCGCAACAACGACGCAGTCTTACTGCGCAGACAGACCCCGCTTACGCGGCCAAGGTCAAAGCGGCCTTGCTGCAGAACTTGATGTGAGTTCACAAGTCTAACATCCCCTGTAACGATCTGACGAGTCGTCCAAAGGAACCCTACTACGCACGCTACACGTGCGACTCCCGACGACCCGAGCGCTGCCATCTCGCTGAAGGGGATTGGTTCAATCATCAAGGGTGGTTCCGATGTCGCTGACATCTTCGGCGACCTGTTCGGCGGTAGTAGCTCCAGCAGTGACGACTCCGACGACTCCGACGATTCCGACGACTCCTCGCAGCAACGACGCAGCCTCGCCGCGCGGCAGGCGCCATCATCGCCCTCCTCCACCGCATCTCCCACTTCTGCGCCCGCACCCTCGGCGACGCTTCCGTCAGGGCTCACTTCCAGCGAGGCGCTGAACATTGGCAGAATCCTCGGCGGTGTCCTTCACGGCGTCGAGGGTCTCTTCGGCGGCAGCAGCGGAAACAGCAGCGGACAGCAACAGCAACAGCAGCAGCGACGTGCGCTCGCTGCACAGTTCGCCGCAGCGCAACAGGACCCGAGCGCGGCTCTCTCACTTGGGAGCATCCTCGACCTTGGTACGGACCTCTTCGATGGCGTCGAGGGCCTTTTCGGTGGTGGCAGCAGCGGGCAGCAGCAGCAGCGACGTGCAGTCGTTGCCCAGCCCGCCGCAACGCAAGACCCAAGCGCGGCTCTCTCGATCGGCAGCATCCTCGGCATCGGCACTGATATCTTTGACGGTATTGAAGGCCTGTTTGATGGGAGCAATGGCCAGCAGCAACAGCAGCGGCGCGCCCTTGCTACTGTGCTCGCGCGTCAAGCCGCACAGGACCCGAGTGCAGCGCTCTCCCTTGGAAGTATCTTCAACCTCGGCACGGACGTCGTCGATGGTCTCGATGATCTGTTCGGGGGGAACCAGCAGCAGTCTCGCCGGAATCTCAACGAGCTGGACTGAACAGGCTGAATCACCGTAATATAATAATATGATGCATATTATTGTAACCCGGAGCACGTAATTTGATGGTTTTCGAGTCTGAGGGGCTCACAAATCTTATCTGCGCGTCTGTTCAACGCGCACTCGCAGTGGACATTGCAGGGACTGCGAATTTGCCCCGTTCACAGCAAGAAAATCTTCGACATGCCAAGTGGCTACGGCAGTCATCTTGTCATGAAGTTTGCCAATGCAAGATTCTGCTATACATCACTGCTTATCGACGCCGAGCCTCGCGTCCGGTCAACAACCGAAAGCCGCCCGAAAGCGCAGCACTTCGACCAGGTACATTGGGATCGAATTGTCCACTACCTGCAATGTGCTTCGCGACATCCTTGACAGGGTCTCATCAGACCGGAGGAATGCGCTTCTGATTGCAGAAATGCAGAAAGACTTCGTACAGAGACGGCTGCAGTTATACTCGTACTTAGGTATCTGGTTACCATCTGAGCCCACAAGTCACGTTGCCCACCCGGAGGTGTGATGAAAATGAAGTGTATATAGAGGCACCGGGAGCAAAGGCAGTGTCTGTAAGAAGCAGAGTAGACAAAGATCTACACTTCATCGTTGTGACCTCCTCCAGCCGCGTTTTGTCAAAGATCTCGAAACCCCTCGTCAGCATGACCTATGCATCCACTGCGCATATTCGGTGAAGAGGTGATGAGCAGGATGATAGGGTGCACATACCTGCACAAGTTGGACGTTGTGTTGGTCTAGCTTCTGCTCATAAGTTGTCAATGTCAGCAGATGCGCCTTGCGCAGCTCATTTGCTGTGAAGTCACAGTGCAAGTTGCATGGCTGCATAGAATGGGAAGGTACGCCTGTAGCCCGTTCTCATTCGTGCCCGCAACAAGCAGTGCGACGCCGAACGGCCTGCTCATGAACTCCTCCTCGTCGAGCATGCTCTCGCCGAAGCGGAGCGCGAGGCCGCACACTGCCCGCGTCGCACTCTCTACGCCGATGCGCTATCGTGAGTACATGTGTAGTTCTACCTTCATTGTGCGCATCTCTGCAGTCAGCCCGGACATCGCGCATCCGTGTCTATCTCCACAATCTCCTTCATCGAGGACGCGGACGACTCGAGTAACGGTGATTGCATACGGCAGTGGGTGGGGAGAGGTGAGCCCTTGGGCATGTGATACGAGTTAGCTCAAGCGCCGAACACGCGTCGTCGCGTCTCGTTGGGGGGGGGGGGGACTCGTTAGCTCGAATCCCAGATCATAACTGCTATGAGGTCTGCTGTGCGTTATTTTTGGGCCCAAAACCAGCCAGTATGCATCCTTGTAAGATCGCAAGTAGATTACAGATGGCATTGGTAGAAAAAAATGCCTTAACAATCTTCGGATCACATACTGTATTGAACAGATCCCAAGATATTGACGGCCAAAGGTGCCCGAGGAAAGTATGCATCTTGATCTTCTTCCTCCATAAACGTATCATATGTTTAAGCCATGCTATAAATAACGCGATGAGTGATTGATAGCGAGAGCTTGTGCTCACCAAACACATGCGCGTCAATCTATTTACAGGGGGGAAGTCGTCCATCGACGCGAGCAAGACGAGAACATGTGAAAAAGACGCATACCACATCAGGATTTGAAATGAGTACAAGTGAACGTGAGTGAATGAGTGGGAGGAGAACGTGGGAGGGGGGAAGTGCGGGTACAAGATGGCACGTATAGAGGTATATACGAGCAAGTGTGTCAGATGCGCGCGAATGTAATTGAAAGCTCGCAGAATGAAACGCAAAATTTCGGGAGATTATCAGAACGATGGAAAGAAGACTAAAAGATGACTGCTACTTCAAAATGCATTCACGGTGATCTGAGCGACCCGACCAAGGTCAGCGCCGCCCACCCGCGGGTTCGATACCAAATTAGCCAGAGTGAGACGGGATTGCGCACGGCTCGGACAGTTGGCACCAGAGCACCAGAGTATCAGAGCAACGCGGATTTTGAGATAATCAGCTGAGCCGGAGATGCACAAAGTGCTGCTGGCATGGCCGCGAATGAGACAGCTGAGATGAGAGCGCGACAAGTAGAGAGGGCAGGCAGCATGCAGTGCGATGTGTGACCGATGTGGATCGGATAGTCACGTGCGTATGTTTGAAGGTAGACTTCCGAATGAGGAAGGTCTCTGCGGCTGTGCGCTTGACGTGATGCACGCGACACGACACGCGCCTGGTTTGCACCACTTGACTCGTTAACCCACCCTGCAAGGAGTCTTCCTACCTTTGGCCGAGGTTCTGAGTCCTATCAGCTGCGGATGACATCCGGCGTGCTCTGGCTGTTACGTTGAATCTGAACTAATCCCTCAAGCGGAAATTTTCTTGCTACCTCGACATGTTCTAGGTATCTGAAACTGTTAAGCCCAATTCAACATCTCCCATCGCGCTCTTTGGTTATGTCAAATCTTATTTGGATGACAATCTCATCGATCGCTGCGCCCAACAAGGTGACGGGAACATGAGGTGACGGGACTCATACTAGGCCTGCCAGACCTACAATGTGCTCCCATCACTGTGAAACGCTCTGCACGTATCGCACACTCGCACCCACATCAGGCATCACACTGATCCATAAGAGGCTGTGCGTCGATCAAACAGGGGTACCTCTTCCCGCCAGCCTCGGCCGCCTATCCATTCATACATCTCCTTTCTGAGATATGAGGCGCGCGGCCTCTCGGGTGCTCTCCCTTATTACGAGGAACCTGCTGCGCATCTTTCAGCGGACAGGCTTGATCTGAATCTTCCAAATGGAGGGGGAAGTGGAGTATATAAACCCTCCGAGAAGACTGCTTTCCTCCAGTTCTGCGAACTACTTCGATCTCTTCTCTTCTTCAATTCCAGGTGCCGGTCGGTACGTGCTTTTCGCCCAGCCTGCTACCGCAGCCAACTGACGTTTCCCCAATCATAGCCTTTAACTCTATTCTATCCTACCTTACGAGTTTACATTCCACCTTCACACCCTCCCCAATCGTTTTCTATTCACGAACACGATAATCTTCATCATGCGCTCCTCTACTGTACTCGTCTCAGTCGCCATCCTTGCCACGGCTGCCCCGACACTTGCTGCGCCTGTTTTTAAAGCACACCCCGTGTCCGCGAACCAGGCTCCCACGTCGTCAGCAGCCACTGCCACACCGGACGAGGACACCGCGAGTACCGCCCACTCATTGTCGAAGATCGGCAAGGGCATCGACCGCGGTTCAGATGTTGTCAATGCTATCGGCACACTCCAGTCTCTGTTCGGCAGCACCGACTCGAGCAATGGCAGCTCCAGCACTAACTCCTCCGACACCTCCCAGCAACGGCGCGACCTTGCCGCGCGGCAGGTGCAGACAAACCCGGATGCCGCAAGTGCTGCCCTCTCGTTGTCAACGATCGGGAAGGTCGTCGACGGAGGTGCGGACGTTATCAACGCCATCGGCACGCTCAGCAGCTTCTTCCGCCGCGATGACTCGAGCAGTGGCCAGCTCGATCCCAATGTCGTGAGCGCTGCGCTCTCGCTGTCAAAGATTGGCAAGGGCGTCGACCGCGGTTCAGATGTTGTCAGTGCTATCGGCACACTCAGCTCCCTGTTCGGCGGCAGCTCCGACTCCAGCAGTGCTAGTACCAGCACGAACTCCTCCAACATTTCCCAGCAACGGCGCGGCGTTGCCGCAAGACAGATACAGACAGATTCGGACGCTGCGAGCGCTGCGTTCTCGCTGAAGGGGATCGGCTCGATCATAAAGGGCGGCAAGGACGTCGCCGACGTCGTCGGCGATCTGTTTGGCGGGGGCGACGCCAGCGACGACGATTCGGACTCCTCCTCAAACAACACTTCGACGCAACGGCGACGCCGTCTTGCCGCGCACCCAGCGCACACGGATCCCGCGCATGCGACCAAAGCCAAAGCAGCATCACTGCACAGCTTGATGTAAGTCCATGAATTTCGATATCTCAACATGATTATCTGACTTGTCGCCCGAAGGCACCCCACCACGCATACCGCACGTGCAACTCCAGACGGCGCAAGCACTGCCCTCTCGCTGAAGGGTCTCGGCTCGATCATCAAGGACGGCAAGCACGTCGCGGACGCCGTCGGCAATTTGTTCGGTGGCAGCGGCTCTGGCAATTCCAGCTCCTCGCGACGCAGCCTTGACGCGCAGCAGGTGCCCCCTCCTTCCCCCGCCGCGCCCGCCGCGAGCGACATACTTACGATCAACGGCATCCACCTCGGTCCCGGCCCCGTCATCCTTAGCCCCGAGCAAATCGAGAGCCTGCGCCAGTCGGAAAGCACGCAGCAACAGCAGCGGCGTGCCCTCGTTGAGGTTCTCACGCGCCAGGCCACTCAAGACCCGAGCGCCGCGGTCTCGCTCTACAACCTCATCGCTGGCCTCGACCAGCAGCTGTCGAGCCGGGGTCTGAACGAGCTGGACTGAGCGGGCTGACTCACCGTAGTATAGTAACATAGCGCATATACTGTAATCCGGAACACGCAACCTGATGCTTTCCAAGCCTGAGGTGCTCACAAATGACCCCTGCTCGACGGAACAAAGGCTGAGAGCGAGCGAATCTTCGTGACATCGGCCCCCGCCCTCGTCGCACCCCCTATATATGTCGTGCCCCGCGCTGCAAAGCTGCGATGGCAGCAGCGACGGCCCCAGCGCACTCAGCCACCGCGCCCCCACGGTGCGCCACGCACCGTCGGTGCATCTCGACCATCCTGCTAATACCTCCGGCGGCTTATCCCGGCGCACACACGCCCCCCACCGACCGCGCGCCGCCGCACCAGGCCCGCATCACCTTCTCTGTTCGCGGGCTGATACGAGCACAGCGCGGGGCGTTTGGCAGATGACGAGGAGCGCGGACCGCCCCGCGCGCCGCGCCCTCTTCGGGGCGCGTGCGGTCCTGGAACATCGGGCGCGCGTGCGTGCAAACACGCGTATACGATAGTCGCGCGTGCCTTGCTTCGCGTGCCTCGCTTCTCGGACGCCCGTGCGCTGCGCGCGTGGCGGATCTGCTGCTGTGTCCGGTGCTGCCCCGCGTGGCAGATGGCCCCGCGCACCAGGGACGATGACCGGGCGATGAGGCGAGATGCGCGGGGAGCGGAGCGGAGGGCGGGCGGGGACGCGCAAAGGGCAAGACTACATTTGGGTTTTATATGGGCTGCTATACAGGTATGACGCACGGCCGCGACTAAATGCGAGTATGTATGGTACAGAGCAAGAGCAGAGCAGGGGTATTGTCTGCGGCGCGCGCGCGCGCCTTCCGGGTGCGAATTCAAGAAATGGACCGAAAGCGTAAGATATCGAGAACGAAGACAGCAAGCGTCCCGGCGCGGCGTGTGGCGCGCGTTACAAGCAATATCGCCAGGGGCGTGCCTGGCCCGGTCGGCGACCGACGCGGGCGCAGTGCGCACCTGGCTGGTAAGAGATACAACAAGCCTTGGTTGTCCGTTACATCAGCGAAGAAGATTTCAGGTTCCGTGTCAGGATGATGTCCCGGACTGCGTGGGCGGACGGCCGTCAGTTGCGCAGATTCGGAATAGCAACGCGGACATGCGCACCGTTCGAGATGATGGTGTGTGTGGACAGCGTATCAGTGACAGACGTCAAGTGGACTGCAGAGGAAGAATTTCGCGCAGGATCAGCCACCGTCCGGCTGCGTGATGCAGCACGGGCCACGCACTGAAGAGGTCTCTGTCCTTGTTGGGCGTGTACGTTTGATGAATCGCACCAAACTTGGTGCGGAAATCTGCGGCACGTGAGCGGGGCAGGGCGGTAGGGCGGAGGGCAACGCACAATTCGAGACTGAGGAGTAGTCGTTCGGGCGGTCGCGATACGAGGTCATGTAGCGGTTCAACCGCACGCCGCTGTCGAGTTTCGCCTGCAATTTGATGTGTCAAAATGTGTCAGTGTGGCTGTGTCCACTGTCGACCGACCTTTAACAAATCACACTTGTTGAGAAACAGGATGATGTTGACGTTGGCCAATAACTTGTTGGATATTACGGACTGCCACAACTGAAGCGAGTCGTCGAGGCGGTTGACCCTCGGATCCTAGGAGGCGAACGGCGGTGAAACGATGCTCTGCAGCGGGGCGGGGCGACATACCTCGGCGAGCACCTGGTCGAAGGCGCTGATGGGCACCAGAAAAATGATAGCGTTGACTGGGTGCATCGTTTCAGCCCCGCCGCAGCGCAGCAAAATTCAGGGAGACGAATCACCGTCATCGAAGTAGGGTGCCCAGGCGTGGCGCTGGTTGCGGGCCCCACCAACGTCGTAAATCTTCCAGTCGACGCCGCGCCACTCGCTGCGGTTAGTCAGCGTGAACGAGTGCTCGACGACGCCCGTCGTCTTCAGCCGCGCCTTCAGGACGTCCTCTGCGGCGCAAACAGCATCAGCACCCACGCCGGCGCCGCACACGGACACGCGCACGCACCGTCCGTCGGAAAATACATCTTGGCCGTGATGCGCTCGAGGTCGTTCAGGTAGCTACCGCATCGTTCAGCACACGCCCGCGCGCACACCCGCACCCAATCGAGACGACTCACAAGCCGCTGCTCTCCTCGAGGCGGAGCCGCCTCTCATAGAGGCGCTGCCTGACCTTCGGGTCGCGCCACAGCTCGACCATCGCGGGCGCGCAGTGGAGGATGACGTGCACCGGGTCCTGCGGGTCCTCCCACCAGCCGTACAGCTCGCCCGAGTGCGCGCTCTTCGGGCTCTGGAGCTTCCCGAGCGTGAACGCGCGCATCCAGTTCGAGCCCGTCGGCACGCTCAGCTCGCCCGCGCCCGCGGGCGACGCGGGCGACGAGTGGCTCCCGCCGGGGATCACGACCGACGGCGCGCCGCGCCCGCGGGGCGGCTGTGCGTGTGCGGCGGGCCTGCTCGCGGATGCGGATGCGTTTGTGTACGGCGGGGGGGCCGGGTAGTGCAGGTGCGTCGCCTCGTGGTCCGCGTTGTCCTCCGGGTCGGAGAGCTGCCGGATGAGGCGCGCCTCGAGCTCGGCGAGCGGGGCGAGCCGTCTGCGGTAGGCGTCCCACCCGGGGATGCCGCCTGCGGAGGAGGACGGCCGCCCGGATATATCGATTATGGGCGCATTCCCCGAGGGATCGTAGTCCATGTCGTCTTCGAAGCCATCGGCGTCGGATTCTGGCGCGATAGCTTCAAGGACGCTGGGCGGTGGAAATTATATTAGCTCGGAAAGATCGGGGAGAGATTATACGACGAACCGGCGGATTGAGCGGACGAGATTGAGGTAGATAACAAATCGCCAGGCGACTCTCTCTGCGTGAAAGGCCGCAGGAGTGTGCAGGAGCTGAAACTCTGGGGTAGGAACATGGTGAGTACTTGGATCGACCCAAGGAAGACCGCAAAGGAGGCAGAAACGGAGGTTTAGTCAGCTTGGAGTCCCGCGACGAGAGCTCAGGTCATTCAAACAGTGGGGGCACGCTCTCATCTGATCCACTGAGGACCGGAGGCCCCCAGATACGTGTTCCCAACATCGCCGGGAGAACTATGCACAGTAGATGGCGTCAGGGCGTGCAGGACGTCTCGTATCTCTGCGGCAGTTGGGACCAATGGGGCTTCGCACGCGGTCGCAGAGGAAAATACCATCTGTCGGTGGACGGAGTGCATACGGAATGCTGTGCATATGTGACATCCAGATGAGAACACGGGGACGAATACACAGGATCGCCCGGGGACAACGCAACTCACGAATACTTGGATGGCGACAATCCTGCGGGCCATATATTGCAGGCATCAGCGCGACGCCCCCGTCCCCGTCTCGCCGCGCACCGCCCCGGGGCCCACCGGCCGACTGCAGCGCACGGCCTGCGCACGTCCGGCACCGCCCTCGCGGTCCGGGACGAACTGAAGAGTGCGGCGGGGTACTCACGTTTGAGTGTGGTGCTCTTCCCGCTCTCGCTCTGGCCGAGGAGGAGGACCTTGACGACCTTCTTCTTGCGCTGGCGGCGCTCGTTCTCGCGGATCATCCTGTCGATGTGCTCGCTGCGCTTCTTGGCGTCGTCCTCTGCCTGGAGCCTGCGCTCGCGCTCCGCGGGGGTCTCGTTGGGCGGGGGGAGGAGGGCGGCGGCGAGGGGGTCGGAGATGGAGCGCCTGCGGCCGGGCGGGGCGAGCTGGGCGGGGCGGGGCGGCATGGGTGGTGGCGGGAGGACGACGGAGCCGGGGAGAGGGACTGGCACAAGGGTAGAACTAGCGGACTCGCGGCGGTCGGGCCCTGGGCGCTCGCGGATGCGGAAAAGCCAAGTGTGACTGTGTGAGAACAAGGAAAAGTGCGATTTCGAGAAGCGGGGGGGCCAGCTTGTGCCGCAGCGAGCGAGACCGGGCTGATTGAGCGTTGCGTCGGATGCGGCGCCCTGTGCAGCCCGTGTATGTTGCTAGCAGGACGATCCTCGTACTCGGACGGCGCGCAGCGTAGGCGCGTGCAACGCGTGCGTGCACATCGCACAGCCCGCGCACCGCACCGAGCCTTGTCTTTGGTCGTATGCTGTGGTCACCGGTGCCGGCAGCGACGACGACGAGCAGGAGAGTAGCGTGGATCGAGACAGCCACCGGCTGTGCCGAGCGACGAGGCACAGCGCGCGACGAGGCCCAGCGCGCGAGTCGAGCACAAGCTTCCGCGGCGTGCGCACCATCTGCATCTGGCAGCCGACCCGCCCGCGCCGTCTCGCCCGCGCCGCGTACCCGCTGCATTCGAGCGTTCCTCCCCGCGTTCATCTCGCATGCCACCCTTGTCGCCACCCTTGTCGCCGCCGCACGCTCTCTACGCGCCTCCACTGTCGCGCTCGCCAGGCACACGCACGCCGCTCATGTAATACAACACAAGTCCGGTCAGCCACCGGACCCGGACGCGATACCTCGGGCACCATACCGCACGTTCTACGCAGAACCCCGCGCTGGCGTCGCACCGGAAACTCGCCCAGCGGCGGCACAAGGTCTGCACGGCGCCAGCCCCGCGTCGCGCATTCCCACTCCCCTCCCTCAAACAAGGTACATTGTCCTCGGACAGAAGCCTCCCCACGCGGCCCCAGCAGCGAGCTCGCCCGTTACGCACCCCGTATCGTATCGCTCCCCGTGCCCATTGGCTCCCCCGGCTATCCTCTGCGCCCATACAATCACGGGCCCGACCCTGCGTACATACTCAGCGTCGCGCTCCCCGGCCCAGGCCGCATGCTTCGGAGACCCTGGCATCGCGCGGCGCGGCGCGTACCCGGCCGAGCGCGAGCGTAGGGACCGGTGCGCGCGCAAAGTTGCTATGGAAATGCACACAAACCCTGACTGACGAACCGCGAGGTGCAGATGACCCCTCCAGATGCCTTCTCTGCACTTCTGCGCCCTGATGCGGTTAGCGGCCTGAGTCAGCTCTGGCCTTGCTGGGGTCTTGGGCACCGTGTCGAATCTCGCCGTGACGTACTTGTGAGGTGATTGGGATATATTTCTCGGCGGTCACAATGCTGCTCTTTCTGCACGCTTGCGTCCATATCGAGCCTTGTTAGGTGCAGCCGCCGGCGCACATCATTGGACACGGTCTAACTATTTCCGTACAACACGGTAAAATGTGACCTACAGTGTCGTTTCCGACATGCTTCGACGTTCATTGGCACACAAGGATCCTTCCAACTCTCAGAACACATCTATGCAGTCACGCCTCATCACAGATCATACGCGGGCGAAACTCCCCGCGGGAGCTCTGCGTTTCTTGGCAGAAAGACACATCCGCAGGCCGATTTCTCCTTACGCGGCAGCGCACCCTGTGGCGGGGACCCCGTCATCCAAGAACGTTAGCCTGGTGCGCACTCGGCGGATGGCGTGCTCGCAATAGGCATGTGCAGCCCAGGGCTCTCGCCCCCGTCATCCGGCGTCGCTTGCCGCACGGACGGCCGTGTCCGCTGGGCCGCCCCAACCCACGTAAGGCCAAGGCCCCGCGAGGCTTCCTCGACATGTCCAAAAGTGCCTAGCACCAGCCTGCGGAGGAAGAAGAACCGCAAGAACGCTCACACCCGCGCAGCGCATAGCTCCGCCGGGGACCCAGATTCAATTACGCACCCCACTTCGCGCCCGCGTCCCACGGCGCGCGCGGCAGCACGCGGTGCGCGGGGGAGAATCCGCGCGCACGCAGGAGCATTCCTCGCGTCGCCCGCGCCGCCCTGGGCCTGACGCCCCGCCACAAGAACCATTCCGCCCATTGTTGAGTGACCGGCGCACGTGGCGGCGAGGCGCCCGCCCTCTTCTCCGAAGGCGCAGATCGCCCGCCGATGCGGCCCGCGCCTGCGCCCATCCGCCCATCCCCGTCCGCGGCGTGCCTGGCGGGCGGCAGCGTAGTACGCGATGCGGCGGCGGCGGGAGCACCGGCGGACGCAGAGAGGGGGGGCGCGGACGCGGACGCGGGGTGCTGAGGCGGGGGCTCCGAAGCACGCGGCGAAGGAGCGAAGCCGGGAAGGCACGCAGTGCACGAAGCACGGAGCGCTGCGTAACCCCCGCAGTGCGCGCGGGACGCAGCCCCCCTCTCACCGTCCGGCGTTCTGCCCCCTCGCGGTCCCTGGCTGCGCGGCGCGGGCACGCGCGGGCATGAGCGTGCGCGCGCTGTTTGCGGGGGCGTCCGTGTTCGTCCGTGCTAGCGTCCGAATGCGCGGGGCAGGCGAAGAAGCGGACGGCGGAAGCTCTGAGCCCGGTGCTGCGAGCCTTGTGCGGAACGCAGAAGCACGGGCGCTGATAGACATCGCGCGCGCGGTGCGGGGCGCAGGGACGCGGCCATTCCATTTCGCAGCACGCTATTGCACGCACTACTGCCCCCGGGCGTGCGCAAGAACAGGGGTGGCCCGCGCGCGGGAACCCCGGGGCAGGCGTTCTGGAAGGGACGAGCGTGCGAGCGGGCTATCCTGGGCGTCGTCGACGGGTGGCAGGATCAACGACAAGCTCTGGCTCGGCGCGCGCGGACGAGAATAGCTTGCGGACCCTGCGTGCGCCCGCGCTGCGGCGATGTCACATGCGCGTGCGCCCGCGCGGGGCAGCTGCAGCGCGAATTAATGCGCTCCCTCTGACTCGGTGCGCCCGCGGAATCGTATATATTGATATCGGTTCGACGCTCGATGCGCGCGCTGCCCCTGCATGACGCAGGCATACTTCTGACAACGTTCTGAGAAGGTCCGGTGCACCCGCCCGTTTCGGCGCGACCGCACCCGGCGGACGATGCAGACGCAAGGCAGTGAGCAGTGACGCCGTGATCGCTCGCCGGTGCCCATACGAGGCTGCTAGTGCCGGCGCGGCGACAGCGCGCGCACGTATGTTGCACGAGAAGCAGCGCGGGGCACGTGGCGCGCGGTGCGCTGAGCCCCGCAGCAAGAGCGGCGTCGGCCGCGCGGTGCGTTCTGCACACACGCCGGGCGCATCAGATGGTCTGTGCGCGCACGCCAGCCCGGCCCGCGCGCGCACCCGTGTGCCGCACGTCGCATGCCGGCGCATGGGAACGCCGGCGCGGCAAGCGCGGCCCATGCGTTCCTAGCACGACGCTTGTCCGACAGCATGCGTGCGTGCGCTGGGAACCTGTGGGGCATTTCGTATTGGGCACTGCGTATTGGGCATTTGTCGTCGCCGACATATGTACGGTGTGGTCTGGAATTCCGCGCGAGACGCTGCGGCCCTGGCGGTGCCGGGAGGGTCCAGCGTGTGCGTGGACGGCCGGTGGGGACACCCGAAGATGCCCGGCGGAGGAAGCACCACGTACAGGCTGCCAAGCAGGGCAGGTCGCCTTTGCAATAGTGCGTGTCGAGCAATGCGGCGGTCCGATTGCCATTTCCAAATACGCAGCGCTCCGTCCGGGAAGCGCACGATCGAATCTAGTCCGTTCCAGTCGCAGGCGCGAAGCCAGTGGCTGGCTCCGACCAATTGCGCTGGCAATTGCACTGACCCAGGGGGATCGTCGGCGTCCGAGCACAGACTAGTGCGCACTTGACTGGATCCACGCGCCACTGCGTCTCCGCGCGCTCACTGCGAGGTTGGTTAGCCTGCTGGGTCATGGTCGGGGCCTGGAGACGGCGAGGGCGATGGAGTTTGCTTAGGTGTTTGGTAGCCGGATCGGAATGGAATCAAACCGTAGCACGATACTGGCACCCTTTCTGCGTGGAGCGCGGAGGAGAGATAGAAGCACCAAGGTCCGCCGCTTCTCTAAGCAAGCGCGAATGGCCGATGCAGATGAAGCGGAGTGCTAGAAGCTCAAGATGTAGGGTCTTGTGACAATGAAATCCAGCCCAGCAGCACTCTCGCGACTCACTCAGGAGAGCGAAGACAGCAAGACAAAGACATGCATCATCCTCAACGTTCAAAAAAAGTCCTCCCCTCCGCGGGACATGGCTGCACGTGACCGCGCCATCGCGAATAGCCCCGAGTTCGAATCCGGGCTCTCCCCCTTTTTTGCGATGCGGGTGCGCCTTCGCCGCCCGAATACGAGCCCTTGAACCCACTCAATACCCACAAGCAATTCCGTGTGCCGATGTCGCAAGGAGGCATCATCACCACCTGAAAATGCCCGAAAGATCCAAGGTGCGCCTGCGACAGGGGAACGGTCACGTGCGTCGCGTGTGTACAACGTCCCGCGCGACGCGTCGCGTTTCTCCCAGCCACCCTGCACCAGCCACCTCCCCGACCAATCTCCCCAGCTCCCAGCGCACCACACCCACAGCCCAGCCACGGTTCCTCGGGTGCCGGCATGTCCTCGCGCCCCCACCCTGCCCCAACGGCGGCGGCGCGCCCGCTCCTCACCCACCTCCGCGCGGACGCGCTCGAGCTCACGACCGCGCTCGTGCGCGCCGTCTTCCGCGAGGTCTGGCGCGAGTTCCACGCGTGGGCGCAGGACGACGCGCGCCGCGCCCTCGCATCCTTGTCCCCCCCGGACACGTCCGCCCGCCATCGCGCGCGCCGCCCCGGCGGGCCCGGCCTGCGCGTCCCCGCCGCCCTCCGCGCAGAACGCGCCCCCGCAGCGCCCCCGCCCGGCGCGCAAGCGGCGCAGGACGCCTCCGGCTCTTATGAGTTCGAGGTGTGCGCGTGGGACGAAGACCAGCTGGGCGCGCCCGGGCCGTGCAGGCGCGAGACGTTCGTGTCCGCCCCGACGAGGGCGCCCCCGATCGCGCCGTGCCCGCCGTACGAGGCGTGCACGCCGGTGGGCGAGAGCATCTTCCACGGGGACGACCCGGAGGAGATGGCGTTCCTCCCCGAGGCGGACGACGCGGCGTTCCCGCACGGCGAGCTGCTCGCGCAGCACGACGGCCTCGCGTGGCAAACGAGCACATTCGATCCGGACTGTGAGTGACCTGGTACTCCGAGCCCGCCCACGGCCTGACGCGCCGTGCCCCCGCGCGAGCAGTGAACGCCATAATCATCGAGGCGGCGTACCGCCTGCACCACGAGCGGGGAGTGTCCCTCGCGCACATCGACGAGACGGCCGTCCTGCCGTGCATGCTGAGCGACCCGCAGGGCCCGCTCGCCCTCGCCGCGCACAGGTACGCCAGTCCGGCGGCGCCCGCAAACTCGGCTGACATCCTGTAGAGACCTCCTCGACTGGCCCGGCTCCTCGCACCGGGCATACCCCCCGATCTGGGAATCGGTCGTCCGCCCGCCTGTAGACACCCTGCGGGACAGGCTGCAGAACGGCCTCTTGTTGTTCTGTCCAAACCTTAGCTGCGTTAAAGCGCTCTGCGCGTCACATAGTAGGTGCATCTTGTTCTGTGCTCCAGACGTGACGGGGTCTGATCTCTCGTAAAGACCATACTCCACAGGTTGTACTAGAGTCAGACAACAACCTTTTGCAGTCACTCGACACAGCCTTTGAACCACCAACCAAGGCTTGCAGCAGCAATTGTTACCTGAACCGGCCAGACCTGGGCATTATAGCAGTAAGTCTGAGTAGGATATTTTCGTAATGGCGATTACGATATCAGGTTCCAAGGGCAAACCACCATGGAGCAAGACGGAGATTGACGATTTACATGTCATCCTACAGCTATCACCTCAATCGACGCCATGCGACCTCGCCGCACTGTGTCGCAAACCATGTTGGGAGGTACAGTCGCCTCACAAGAACCCTGCGTGTGCAGTTCCGATCATCCAGACTTGTCTCGTAGGTGTCACGGATCCGCGCTTCCCTAACATCTCTTCGAACTCCTCGATGCGAAATTGCAGCACCAAGCGAGGACATCGCACTCGAGGGTAACGAAGAGCTGGAGTTTGGTACGACCTCGCCCCTTACAGCTGTCGATCATCGTGACCTAAGCCCTGTAGCAGACCACAAACATACTACCTTCATGCCGTACGTTAGCTGTCGCCATCCGGTAGGCCTATCTGTACTCATATCAGCAGTAACCCCCCGTGTGTGCACCGGGGCCCGTGTGACAAAGCCTCGAAGTGTGCGTGCTACCTGAACAAGGCCCACTGCGAGCGCAACTGCAGGTGCAGCCTATCGTGTATGTGCACCCCTCGCACCTTGTCACTCAAGCCCGTGTCAAACCAAAATCCGCAGGTGTCAGACGCTGGCAAGGGTGCCGGTGCGCTGGCAAGGCGAACAGACGCAAGGCATGTCTTGACCGGTGTCCGTGCCGCCTCGCCAACCGGGAGTGCGACCCCGAGTTGTGCACGTCATGCGAAGCACAGTCAGTTCCTCATCCTCATCGGCGCCTTCACTCACTCACATATCTCCCTCCACTAGCGGTACGTGCCCCAAAATCTCGCATGCAGCCCCTCGCACCCGCCGCCTGACGATGCCGCAGATTTTGATTCGCACCTGTGCCGCAACTCCCAGATCTTCAAAGCGCGCCGTAAGGTGTGCTCGGCGCGCGCTCCCTATACGCACATGATCTAAACTCGATTACGCTCAGACTATCGAAATCAAGACCGGCACATGCGGGCTCGGAGCGTTTTTGCTAGAAGGCGCCGAGAAGGGCGACCTCGTCACAGGTTCGGTCTGCTCGGATGTGCACCGTGCCTCAGGCGGATCGCTAAGCCCTCCCACGTCAGAATACGTCGGCGAGCTCATCTACGAGCCCACATTCGACACGCGCGGGTGAGTCGCGCCGCGCGCCCGTCGCAGCCCCCACTGACATTCGCACGGCGCCCGCAGCCTCCTGGCGACGCACCGCGGCCGCAGCTACGTCTACGGCCTGAACCGCGAGCTCAACGTGGACGGCTCGGGCGCGGGGAACGAGTCCCGCTTCATCAACCACGCGCGGGGCAAGGACGCGAACTGCGCCGTCACAAGTAGGTCCATCGCCCGCCGTCCGCTCGTCGTCTGCCCCGTTTCGCCGCTGACCCCGCACCCCCCAGTCAAGCTCGTGAACGGCGACCACCGCATCGGGGTATATGCGCGTGAGTCCCAGGGCCCCAGTGCGCGCTCGTGTGCGCGCCGAGTCGCGCTCGCTGACGCGTGCGTCTTCTTTCGGTCTAGGAAAACGAATCCAAGCTGGGGCGGAGCTCTTCCTCGATTACGGCCCCGAATTCTATTTCAACAAGCCTTAGCACATCGAAGCAGGGGTTGCCAGGGCCCTGCGCCGTGCCGCAATCTCCGCGAGAGCTCCCACGAAATGTGAAAATACCGCGCGAGGGTGTTGGACAGCCGTCGCGCCAGAAGACAGGCTTCGAGCTTGCGGTGGCGGGGGTTCCTTCAGGTACGCTGCTGTGCAGGCTTCTTCTCGGAATCGCTGCGAATCGCTGCGAGGCGCGGAGCTCCGACACACCGCCCGAGAGACGCCGCTGGAGAAACGCTGCACGTCCGATGACGGCACGCTGATCAGAACGCCCGGGACGTGTGAGATAGCTGTGTGACATCCTGGAAGGGACGGAGTGGGTGGATCCCGCAGTGTCTGGAAGTCCCTCGAGCGCTTCAGTCCATATCGAGATCACAATAGTGATTTGCGCCGGCCCATTCAACCAGTCGCACCACTTGCCTTACGACCATGCGTGATAAGCTCCCTGAGAAAGGACTTAGTAAATGCTCGCGCCAACTCTAGTGAGGCTCGAGGGTTCGAACGTGTCTAGCACCAGTGAGAGCGAGAGCAATCGTGTGAATCCATCCAGAGATCAGGGTATCAGAATGTAGCGAGCGCAGACGTGCACGAAAGGCTAGGAGAGAGAGAATGTACCATAAGCAACCATGAATCGCGCCCTACTGCGTGTCCAGAGGGGAACTCACTAGCAGCCCTAAGGTTCCGTCGAGCCATTCGCCGCTGCCGCTGCCTCTGCAGTCTCCGCAACCTTGCTCGTACCCTCTTCCAGCGCCTCCTCCCATCTCGCGATTGCCTTCTGTAGAGCATCCCCAGGTCCCGCTTCTGCCACCGGGACTCCATACAGCCCCTCTACGAGAGCGCGCCTCGCATACGGCACAAGAACCCTGACATACGCCGCCCCCGCCGCCCGCAGCACCTTCTGGTCCCTCTCCCCCTCCGCCCTGGTCTTCTTATCCGGCCCGAGCACGCCATCTGTGCAAGCCGAGAGCGCCTCCGCCCCCCGCGCAAGCGCATCCTCCAGCGCGTCCAACAGGTCGCCCATGGCGTCCCGCGGCGCGACGTTCCGCACGCCGTTGAGCGTCTCCGAGAGCGCATTCGTGAGCACCGCAAGCGGCGGGAAGGACGCGAGGAGCGGCGGGGGCGCGTACGGCGAGGCCGGCAGCGCCGTGCGCGCGTCGGGGACGGGCGGGACGGGCGCGGGCGCGTCGGCCTTCGCGGGGATCAGAGACGGCGCGAGGAACGTGCGGGAGGGCGCGCCGCCCTTCTCGCGCGCTGCGCGGGCGGCGCGTTCGAAGGCGTCCGCGGCGTCTGCGAAGGCGCGGCGCGCCCATGTGCGGACCGCGCGCGCGACGGGCGGGCGGACGAGCGCGGCGAAGTCGAGCCCCGAACGCGCGAATGCGGCGGAGCAGTATGCGAGCTGCGTGAGGAGGGGAGGGAGGAGGGGAGGCGGGATGTGTGGGAGGGCGGCCTCGAGGCGCGCGAGAAGCGCCGCGAGGAGGTGCGTCGTGCACGCTGTGAGGAGAGTGTGCAGTGCTGGGTCGGGGCCAGGCGCAGGCTGAGTGGACTGGGAGTGAGATGGATTGGGAGGAGAGAGCGCAGAGGCAGAAGCGTGAGGGCGTTCGAGGAAGATGGTGGTGTACTGTGTGATGAGATCGTGTACGCCCTCGCGCCAAGCGTCGAGATACCGCTTCATATACCGCGCCCATGTCTCCCCTGCTCGCCGCATCGTCTCAGCATCGCCCTCCTCTGCTACCCCACGGACATCGCCTTCAAATGCGGCAAGGACGGCCTCCAGATGTGCCCGACGCCCCGCAAGGAACGCAAGCGCAAGCTCGCGCTCGTCCAGCGCGCCCGTCGCACGCAGGACAGAGACGGAGCGGAAGAGTGCGGGCAATTTCGCGGGGGCCGCGAGCGCGCGGAGAAGTTGGACGAGCATGGCGTGTATGCGTGCGGCGCAGGCGGCGTGCACGGCGCCGAGGAGCGGGCAGGGCACACGCTTGGCGAGGTCTTCCGCGTGTCGTGCGAGACGGAGCGCATCGGTGTGTGCGTGCGCACGGACGGCGGCGTCGAGGAGCGTGGGGAGCGAAAGGAGGTCGTGCAACTTGTCGGCGTGCTCGCGGACGCGTGCAGCAGCGCGCCGCTCGCTGCTGAGTGCGCGGGTGTCCTGGGTGAGTGTGCGCGCAGCCGCATCTAGACCAGGAAGTGCATCTGTCAGTGCGGAGAGCGACGACGAGAGCGACGAGAGCGTGTTATTGAGAGCGGCAGTGCTAGCGTGGAGGGACAGGAAGGTTGGGTACGAGGCATGGCAAAGCGTCGTGAGTGCTGTCGTGAGCTGGGCAGATGATGCGGCAAGAGTTGCTGGCTCTGACTGAAGCTCAGAAAGCGGGAGGCTGGTCAGATGTGCAAGGTACACCGATGCGGATGAGGACAGCGCAGAGGTGCTCGACGATGCGCCTGGCGACGAGGTCAGCATCTCAGCCAGACTGGGCAACTCCGTGAGATCTCCATCTTGTGGTTCGGATACAGTGCTCATGACTTTGTGTGCCACTGTAGTGGATGCTGCTGTGCGCACAGCACAAGCACCGGCAAAGTGTTGGTGAGGCGCTCAGGCACATTTAACGCCCACAGCACGCGCTTCGAGCTGCTTCCAAGTCGAACAGCCACTGCGAACAAATACGTGCGCTATCGGCGCTGCTACCGCACGCCAGGTTCCAAGCGGACCATATGCATCACAATCACAACACTGAACGACTCCCCATAGGAATTGAGGGATAGTTTCCCTAGATTTCGGACTTCACAACAAGTGTGACCAGCGTGTCTATGACTGGTGAGGCGAAACCGTGACATCCTCAAACTCTTGTAGACACTGTGTCCTGGATGTGCTCGCGAAGATTGTCTTCAGCCACACCACATTCTAATATGGTGTAAGAGGTCATTCATCGGCCTACAAAAGTTCTGGCTCTGACCACGTAAGCTCGGATGAGGTTCAGGCAGCTCAGGGCAGCTCGGGAGAGTTTTGGGTCTCCGCCCAGGCTTTGTAATTAAAACAGACCGTTGAAGGAACATTTGAGCGTGGGGGAATGCACGGTTAAACGGTTGAACGGTTGGACGAGCAGAACAATAGTTGAACGGGGGATTGCACAGTTGAACGGAGGGAATGCACAGTTGAACGCAGGAATCGCACGGTTGAACAGAGGAATCGCACAATTGAACGGGGAGATCACACGGTTGAGCAGAGCGATCGCACAGTCCACCACACATGTCGGGCAGGACAAAAGAATAGAGCACAAAAAAGAACTCGAACATGTGCACTAAGCCACAAAACGAGAATGCTTCCCTGCACATTGTATAATGTATGAGATGATGATGCACAATCTATACACGGAAGCTACTCACCATGAGGATCACAATACCAGCTTCTCTCTCACATACAAGAGCAGCATGGTAGTACAATCGGTGCTAGGGATATGATAGGAGCAGGGAAACACGATTAATGCAGGCAATGCAATGGAGCACACAGAATGTTGCTTGAAGGGCGAGCCACTGCGGAGCACATATGCTAATGGCACACCATAAAAGCAGTAGAAGGGAACCCGGTAGTGCAAATGGTATGTGCAACACTATGCAAGCCTGACTGGCCTCGCTCGACTGCATGGCCTACACTCACCCTGTGTCCAACCATGCTGCTCTTCAACTACTCTCATGCTGCCAGCCCTCCTCCCATCCTTGTGTACCTCCCCACCTCGTTAAATGTGTTCATATACCGCACAACGACCTTGCGCTCGTGCGCTAGTGTTGTTTTTGTCAGCACGGTGACGAGGATTCACTGGGATTGGACGACGAGCTTCCCGCGACGCTGCTGCACAGCTGGGGAAGCCACCCGCCGCTTACATAATTTCGTAGAACAGTTTGTCGCGTCTCGTGTATCGCGCACCTCAGTCTTTGACCTTACGGAGACTGAGGTGA
>KB445823.1:44560-61471 GCA_000320605.2 Gelatoporia subvermispora B
AGGATTCACTGGGATTGGACGACGAGCTTCCCGCGACGCTGCTGCACAGCTGGGGAAGCCACCCGCCGCTTACATAATTTCGTAGAACAGTTTGTCGCGTCTCGTGTATCGCGCACCTCAGTCTTTGACCTTACGGAGACTGAGGTGAGCATCTTATAGTTATCTATCTACTGTACATTGCTGACTGTAGTAGCCCGGAGAATTCTCTCCGTCAATAGGTTAGCAGAATACACAGTCTTTGACCTTACGGAGACTGAGCCCGGAGAATTCTCTCCGTCAATAGGTTAGCAGAATACACAGTCTTTGACCTTACGGAGACTGAGCCCGGAGAATTCTCTCCGTCAATAGCTAGACTCGGGGCGCTCGTCCGGATCGTACAACAAGCCAGCCCATGGCTCGTGCTTACACACTGATGCAAGGCATGAGGGACGTGGGAGAGAAATGACAGGGGAGACACAGCTCACCGCGAGAACACCAGAGCTGCAAGGTCGATAAATCAGTGGCAGTCGTCTTGAGTCGTCCGTGGTCGTGGTAAGAAAGAAAACACGTTCGATGCCGATTGCTGCGGTTCGACTCTATCCGAGCCTGTAACGCGTCACGATCACATGACGTTTCACGTGAGGGCGTGATATCGGTCACAGGGTCGATGTCGTGTCTGTATGTAAACCAAGCTGACATAAGAATGTCCGCTTGGAATGTCGTGTCTGTATGTAAACCAAGCTGACATAAGAATGTCCGCTTGGAATTTGCACTCCACGTGATGCTCTCTGGTTCTGAGATCTTGAGGGCTCCGCAATTTGTCCGCAATCATGATCAAATACAACCGAGAGAGAATGATACAGTTATGTCGTCGGGAAAATCAGTACAAATAGAGAATGTCGATATTGTCTCCGAGACTGCACTTCAACTACTTCTTTATTACCATTAATTTCGATGCAGACTCTCTCAATGTCTGGCGACTGAACAAAAACAAACATCCAACTGCAATGCTGATTGCCGGGATGCATGTGGAAAATATCGGTTTGTCTTTCCGCGTCTTCCATACGTCTCGGGATCTTTGGCGCGCGCCGTTCAGCGCACTTACGAGGTGTGAAAAGCGCCTCCAAGCTCCGGTGAAAAGAGGGCATAAGGCGTCCAAGCGAGCATAACAAATCCCTTATGGCCGAGCGAACAGTGCCACAGTGCCACGGATCTGATGGCTAATTACAATGGTAGTCCGGAGTACAATAACTGAACTCATATCCTTCTTCGGAACCGGACCAATGATGTGACTCTGCCAGGACAATTCGGAGCTCCCATTTTCCTGTCGAGCCGCTTTTCATTTTCTCGGAAAATTACAGCAGAGCTTATCATATGCATTTATATATCGGGTATCACTAAATAGTTTATACGCTGGAATAAACAATGAGGAGCGTGTCATGTCCACTTGAGGGGAGGGGGCGGGGGTGGTCCCGCAACCCGAGGAGACCCCGAGTGTCAATGTAGACAGCGTTCAAGTGGTTCAGCTCTTGCGCATTATCAAATACCTGAAGCACTCCATACTTCCGTGCCGGGGGGGTGGATGGGAGAACACGACAATCAAACCTGCGCGTGGTGGACTTGGCGTAGCAGAAAGGTACAATGTAAAAATTCTCCCGCACACCACGGCACACCTCTCCTTGCACCTGCTGCCTGATTTTGATGATTGACCAATACGAGCCTTCCGATTGGTAAGTTATGATGGAAGAACTGGAGCATATCAGCGAATGGGTCCACACTCCCGGAGGCCTTAGGCAATCGACCGCAGGAGAGGGGGGTGGGGAGCACTTGCGAATCCATAGCAGGCACTGTCGCATCATATGGTGCATCGATGTGATCGATTGTCCGCACAAGCAGTCCATAGGACCACTGAGACGGCACCAGTTATGGAGGTCGTTTGCAGGTGCCGCTGCACTCCCAGTCACCGCTCGTGTGAGTCGAGTGAACCATCGTAAGTCGCTCCGCGTGGCCTTTAGGAAGGGGTTGGTGGACCGTCCATATCCTCTCCCAGCTCGCAGCTTCACGATCGATCAAACGCGTTCGTCTCATCATATACTGTGAGCTCAATAAGTATCTGGAGAATGACAGTAATGTATCGGGTATACTTAGGAATCCCGAATAATGACTCAAAGGTAGACAACTTCCTATATTCGGGAGGTCCACCTCGAGCTTCAATGCGATCACGATTAGCTTCACGATAGCGTGATTCCAAAACGCAGCAAGGTAGCTCGGATTTGCGTGGAGCTACAGGCGCACGGAAACCTGAAGACAAGTTGCTCGAGAGAAAATGGACATTGGGACTCGGGCCTCTTAGATTGCTGATGTAGTCTCCGAGGCTGTGCTTCAATCACTTCTTTGTTGTGATCATTTGGGATGCAGACTCTCATCCCATAGTCTCATGCATCATGACATGATTCTCGAAGTCTGCCAGCTCATTGAAAATGAGTGTTCAACTGCAACGCTGACTACCATGAATCAGGATGCACAAGGAAAGTATCAACGTCTCTTGCCGCGTCTTAAGTACATATTACATACCTTTTGGGGTCTTTGGCGTACATCGAGCACTCTTGCAAGGTGTTAGAAGTGCCGCCAAGCCCCGGTCAGAAGGCATAAGATGACCAAGCGAGCGTATCGATTTTCCGATGATTTAGAGCTTAACGTAAGGTGGCAAAGTGCTAGGGATCCAATCGCTAATAACGATGACAATCCGGCGCACGATGGGCGAGCTCTTTGCAGCCGGGCTGATAGTGTGACTCTGCCGAGACAATTCGGAGCTCTATCTCCTCCTTTCGAACTGCTTCGTATATCAGCAGCAGGACTTACTATACGCATCTATGTACCGCGTCATGATAAATACAGGAGCATTCGCATAGACGTGAATGAATGAACCATTAGCTAGCGAGGAGTGTCATGTCCGCTTAAGGAAGGAAGGAGGGAGTCAGACGGTCCGCGCAGTGGCATGTGACCTGAGAAGACCCGGGCATAAATGAAGACAGCTTTCAGGGGACAAGTTCCTGCGCGTTAAAAATACTGCATCCCGATGTGCCCGGGCGCAGGGAAGAAGGAAGGAATGCGACCACCAACCCTGTGCCATGCAGTGGACCAGGCGTAAAGTTCTTCTGCACATCACAGCACAGCCTGGCTTGCGCTGCCGCTTGCAATGTCGGCAAACCCGAGCGTCCCGATCGACGGAGTATGACGGAAGGACCAAAAATACATCAGCAAATGAACCCAGTCTTTCGGATGCTTCAGGTAGGCGGCCGCAAGGGATGGCGAGTAGTATCTGTGAAGCTATAGCGGGCACTATCACATAATATGGCGCGTCAATTCGAGCCATTGCCCGCACAAGCGACCTAGGACCACGGAGACGGCATCAGGAGTCGCGGGAGTCACCTGCAGGTGCCGCTATGCTGCAAGTCACCGCTCGTACGGTGAGCAGAGTGACCCATTTGATTTGTCCTCCGTAGCTAGCCTTCAAGAAAGGGTTGGTAGAACTGTGGATCGTTGCATGCGAGATAAGATGGTCGAATGTAATACCTGGCCTGAGGCATGAGATTGAGATGCCATCGATATCGACGTGACTTACGAGATGGTCCACGTGACAACACTCCAGCAGCTTCTTTAGCGCAGGTTGTGAATGATGCGACCGGTGCACCACAGAAATCGACGCCCCCGATTGTTAGCCCCGTTCCCGGTTGAGAGAGACGTCTAAAGTGAGCACGAGGAATATGATAGCCTTTTGTCAAGGCTGTACGTACGCAAACGCGGCTGAAGCAAACCAGTCATGGAACTCGTGAGAGATCCGGGCTGAGGACGTGATTCTGCAAGAACAACCTGGTGCCGTTGTCTCCACTGGATCCGGGCCACACCACGACTCTCCAAGGGTTCTTCGACCCTATAAATATGAACAACGCATTGCAGCTCCAGTGGCATTCTGTGTCTGTGTTTCGCTCCTACTACACTTCATCTTTTTTAATTGTCCGTAGGGATCTCACTCGCGCTGGAAACCTCGCTAAAATATTTGAAAGTATCCATTGCCTTGTGAGTGCTTTAGTTAAATGCTGGAGTAATAGTGATGAATTACCGACATCAACCGATCGCCATGACATATATTTGTTCGCACTGAGCTTTATCTCGTCCATTTTTTGAGTGTGGTGTAATGTGATGGCAGCTGATACATTCGCCACAGCAGAGGCAGGCTCGATCTGTTGTCTGCTCAGACACAGACTGGGCCTAGTCAATAAACACTCTCTATGTCGGCAAGTCAATCCACACGCCCTCGAGCCGCGAACGATGCACGTGAGTGAGTGATGTACTCGCAACGGGGTACACCATCTCCATCGACACTCACACGAGGGGCGCAGTGCTCTCGAGATCCACGGATCACAGAGACAACAGTTGAGATCCTGATAACGAATCATGAGCTTAACGTAGACAATGCGGACGGAGGAACGACTCACTTTACCAACCTCGTAACTAAAACAATGTAATCTACGACTAGGTCTTCCCCACCATCCTCTCTGCGGTAGGACCGGTGAATATTGACTCCCGCGTTGGAGTACATGCATAGAGGTAGGGGTTACCAGGACAGGTGCGCCATGCCGTAGGCTCCGTAAGAAATCGCTTCGAAGTCCGTACACCGTCAAGCTCCGCTCTATGAGTGCCGCGCAAGGACTGACGCGTCGAGCTCAAGCTGGAGGTGTATTCTTCAGGTACACTGCTATGCAAACTTCAATCCTAAATTGCCACGAGACACAGACCTTCGGCACACTTTCCAAGAAACGCCGCTAGAGAAATTCCGGGAATCCGGTCACATCAGGTTTTTCGGGATCTCTGAGGTGGAGAGGGTGACTGCATCGCATCCGGAAGCAGGCAAGGTGACTTCCGGAACGTTTAGTCATCCCTTGAGCGCCGCTAGATGATAGAGCCCAACATAAATTGTAAACACCGTTGGTCTTAGAGGCCTCTTAGACTCAGGCAGTTGGTTGAATGAGTACGTCAACTATAGTCGACAAGTGAGCATCGGAGCATATTGCGCAACCGACGCAGTGTTTAGGAGGTCTGTATGGCCGAGACATGAACAACGGTACGAATTGTGCACAATAGCTGTCAATCCATCCAACGACCAGAATATCGCTGTGGTGAGTGCAAAAGACACAGTATGATGTGCTAAGAAAACGACTATTTAGTGTTTTGGGACCGGGACCTGGACCGTCCCACGAAGGACGGACTCACCATAGTCATCAGGCCCCATTCGATCCGTGTGAGACTGTCGCTGCCTTCTCTCCAGCCTCTTCTTGTTGACTGTCAGACTCCAGGGCTCCAAGGGCTTCCTCTCATCTCGTAATCGCTCACAATAGCAAATCTCGGGTCGCCCTTCCGCCCACCGGTGCATCGTGCAGGCCCTCTGTCAGTGCACGCCTCACACGACACCAACGCCTGTCACATACTACCATTAATATTGGTGCCCGGCATGACTTCGCTTCCTCTGACCCTCCACGACATCCGTTTTCGCAATAACTCAGTGCGTATATTCGTGAGCACAAGTGCGGAGAAGAATGCGACGAGCGGCGGGTCGTGTACGGCGAGTTGTGGAGCGCGATTGGTGTCTCGGGGATGTGCGGAATCAGATGATCGCGGATGCGTCGGTGTAGGCCGGTGTGAGCGGGGATCAGGAATGTAGCATTGGACATGCAAGGGGGGGGGGTATACATGCAACAGCAGCAAGACACTAGAGCTGAGTACGCACATGGGTCGTAAAGATAGGCTGCTTTGGAGGAAGGTTGAGTAGAAGGCATGTAGAAGGCATGGCAATGTGTCTCAAGTTGCCACGTGATCGAGATAATACAATTTCGATTTGTAGATTTTCACTATCATCGATTCTGAATGTGAGCAGTACTGGCGGAGCGTTGCCGGGGCGCCCAGTCATGCGAATGCCCCGCAGCGCACATTCCTAATTGGGACAGCCACTGCGAACAAATGTTTACGTATCATGTGATGTGCCGTTGGCGTAAATCACACGGTGCACCTCCCTGTACTCGATGGCGTCATCCCCTACAGCTACCTATCCTCTATTCCGGACCATGGCGGGATAACCTTTGTGAAACCCATGCAACCAGATCAGTCCTCTGTCGCAGATCGTCGGCTTCACTCGGCTGTTGATACGAAATGCAAAGTGAGTGTGACATGCTAGGGTCAGCTACGATGACCAATAAGATGTAGTGAAACAACCCGCATCTCCCCAGTACCTTGGATGTCCGCCGTTTGCTTTGAGATGATGGTCTTCATAAGGATGTTGTATGGCATCGAGCCTCTAGGAGGGTCGGCGAACCACGCAACACCAAGTCGTCCAGGGCGGCTTCTGAATACATCTGTGAAGCTACATATACCTATGTCATTACGCCTTGCACCATACCGGCAACAGCTGTCCTTCAGTGTTAGGTCTATGTCTATCCACTCTTCTTCAGTTTCGACTCGCGCCGAGCCATTACGAGTGGCATTGGAAGATATACAATCAGCCGCAAAGAACTATGCGAAAGGACATCGCCAATATGTCTCGGAGGAGAATCGTGACATACTGCGACTTGTATGCAAAGAGTTTTACGAGTACTACAAGACTCACCGGGAGGACCTCGATAGGCCCCTCAAACGGCGTTTCAACAACCAGCCCATGTCGCTGCCGTCTGGTGGCATGCTCCGGACTTCTCTGCAAGATCCATCAGGTGCGAACGCACTGGCTATTCATATGGCAAGATCCCTGCAGCCCCTCCATGCCCTTCGTGTCATCCGCATTTCACACTTTCTCAGACCGGGACCCAAGCACGATGATGGAATCTATCTCTGCACGGCCGCCGCCCTCGCCTATTGTTGGCACTGGCACTTAATATCATCCCTCATCGAAGTCCAGCGACGGCTGACGGGTGTGACGACCACTCAAATGCTAAATCTACTTATGGTATCGTTCATCCAGAGGGGACGGCGCCCAACTCGGCTTAACATGCTCGATCTGTTTCGAGAAGCAGGGGTATCACCAAATCAGACCACACATGACTTGCTCGATATACTGGCCCCCATAGAATCTGTTCGAGCTGCGCCGAGCGGCCTCAACAACCTCTCTGGAGAGCCGCCTGATCAGGTACCGGAGGACAAAAACACACAACAGGGTATGCGAGTACAAGCGTACCTCCCCATCGAGATGACGGACTCGGCACTGCGTCTCATCCAGCTCCTAGACCATATCGCAGGGCACTTCGTCGATGACACTACCCCGCCCGCTCGCAACCTTCTTCGCTTCCGGGACTGCCTGGTCGGCTTGGCAAAGTCAGTCGCGTTTGTAAGGAGGAAGTACGAACGGACCACCGCGAAGGGCACGCTCCTCGAGCTCCCGACTGATTGGTTCGAGAAGCTCTTCCACTACCCAAACCCACGTACAACAAAAGGCATGCTGAAGCAAACTCAGGGTCTCTCCCATATGGAACTTGTGGACAAGGCCTTCGATGTCCTGCAGCAAATAGAACGCCTCATGCTTGCGCTGGCGACTCAGGACTTGGAATCATTACTTTCGTCCAAACCTCTCCGCAAGCTCAAGGCTCTCCTCGTGCGCATTAGGGAATCATGCACCACGCAAAAAGGGGGATCTGGGCTGATATACCAGACTCGAGTAATCGCGAAGAGCGGTCTCGCTGACTTCAGACCTCCCGCGCCACACCCGGTTCCCGAGGGCCGGTTGGAACGATTTCAAAGTAATTTGCGGCGCGAACAGGGGTGACGACGTCGAGTTTGTTACTCAGCGACCCGATGACTTATCCGCAGCGGGTCATAGGCGCAATATGCAGGGCGCAGCGACAGCCTTTGTAGTGGCGGGTAGTATGAAGTGTATGCTTGGCTTGATTTCACGTAGTCTCCCGCCTTCGGGCGCACCAGCTCTCCGCTGCATAGCTAGATAAGCTGGTAATGCGTCGTTGGCAATACGATAACCAGCTCTCCGGTCGTTGACTTCGGTGCCCACTGTACATAGGTATTATGGGATGGTGCTCCGATGGGACAGGTTCCAAACTCAGTCCATTACCGGACACAGAGCAATGAGCGTGTATGTGGGTGACATAGTTCCAGACAATGGCAGGAGTCCCAATCAAAACTTCCTAGACAGTGCATAGCAACACTAATAAATAGATGACAATGTATCAGCAATGTGGAATGAACGACGTGCAACCGAATGATCCTTGCGGTCATAAGCGCTCTAACCCCTTCTCAGTCCTCCCATAGCTTACAATGCATATCCAGTCTGAACCAGCCTATTAGTTGGCATGTCGACACAGCCCACGACGCACACTCACCTGCACATCCCCCTCGTATGTCACCGACGACCGCGCCGTCATCGCACTGGCTCGCCGAGCCCACACCTCGCCACCAAAGAATGGATTCTCGGACGAGCGCACCGTCGGCGAGATGTCCACTGGCGGCGGGTTCTCACGGGCAAACGTCACCGGGTCCGCGAACGGGTCCTCATCGCGCAGGCTGCGCATTGCAGTCACCGCGCCGCTCGTATCTGTCACGACGAGCCGCGGGCTGACCTCCCCACGCCCCGCTCGGGGACGTGTCCCCTCCGCGTCCGGCGTCGTCGAGCCCATACGCTCAGGCATGAAGCTTGCGAATAAACTGTCTGTGGGTGTCGGGAGTATCCACGGGAAGGGTGAGCGCGTGCGCATCGCGGTTTGCGAGCGTCCTGACGTGGGCTCAATCGTTGTTGCGGGAGTCTGGGGCTGCCCGGGCGGTGTCCACTGGAGGTCCCGTAAGTTGTTGCGACGCCGACGCTGGCGCCAGAGTAGAGTCGCGGTTCCGATGAGGAGTATGACTACGAGTCCGCCGAGCACACCGCCTAGGATAGCAGGAGTCTTGGAACTAGAGGAGGGTGTAGCACTAACGAACACGACACAGAGATTTGTAGACATGGTCTCGGTAATAGTGGCTCAAACACTTACCCTGAGGATGCGGACCCCTGTCCAGGAGAGACCGTTACATTCGGCCCATTCGGTCCAACGGTGATTGGGACGGTGATGGTCGAGGCAATCGTCGTAGAAACGGTTGTCACACCGGTGCTTGTCACTGTTTTTGATGGAGGAATAGTTGTGGTTTCGGTTGTGGGGATGACGACGACGGTCGTAACAGACGAGACGATAGTCTTAACAGACTGAGAACTTCCTTGCCCGATGTCACCTGCGATGCTAAATCTGGTTGTACACGTGAGCTAGGATCGTGGGACGTAGACGCATAATACGTACGGCCCAAACGACAACGTCGTTGAAGGCGTTGCAGTAGGGGACGTGAGGACTGCTTCATCGTCAGTCGCCGAAGGTACAAGTAATGACTCTGAGCGGCCATCGAATTTTCAGGACAACAGCCTGCGGGCATGCTTCATAAGTCTTACCTAAAATCGTGCTGCCCGTGGGTGGCGACGTACTCCCGGGCGATTGCGTATTCGCAAGAGTGCTTGGAGATGCGTCCGAGCTTGGGGATGCGTCCGTTCCACTTCCCACATTACATTAACAATGGTCCAGGGATAGTAATGATACGTACGATACCTCGAAAGCGGAGGCTGATTAGAACCATCCGTCTGCACGGCAGGAGGCGTCGGTGTCGGCGAAGAAGCACCGGCAGAAGGATCAGAAGGTTGTACCGCAGGGGATGCAACGGTAGACGGGGAAGCTGATGTCGTTGGAGACTCCGGCGCTGAAGATGCAGCCTTGGGACTGGGAGACGGGGAAGGGCCCAAGGATGCAGGCGACGATGGAGTGCTTGTCGGATCCGAAGGCGCCGCACTAGTCGTTGGACTTAACGGCACGGCGTTGCTCGTGGGAGTCGTTGATTCTGGACCGCTCGATGGATGGGGCAACGCAGAGCTGCTTGGCGTGCTCGGGTCCGTTGGGCTTGGGATGTCCGCATGGAAGACACTGCTGCCACTAGATGGGAAGACGCGTGTCGTCGGAACCGGCGACACAGAGGCAGCGCCCGGGTTGGAAGGCGCTGAAGCCGTCGGGGCTGCTGTCGTTGGGGTCGCATCTGTCGGAGACGTAGCTGGAGTAGTTGTAGGAGGAGTAGCTACCGGAGGCGTCGCAGGAGGGGATGCGGCTTTGGGACTAGGCAATGGGGACGACTGACTGCTTGCTGCGCTCGGGGACCCCACAGCACTGCTCGTCAGACTGGAGGGTACTACACTGCTCGTCTGGGTCTGCGATACCGCACTGCGTGGTAGTGGAGAACTGCTTGGAGTGGTCGAACCGGTCGGAGTCTCGACCTTTTCTACCGACTCGCTGCTGCTCGTCGGGATTGATGGTGCCGAGGTAGCGCCCGAAAGAGGAGCCGTTGGACTCTGCGATGCAGGGATGAAGATGCTAGCATGTGCAGGGCCCGTCGAGCTCGGTAACGCAGAGCTGGTGATGCTGGCGCTTGCGGATCTGGTCGTTGGTGACGCGGACCCGACGACGCTGGAAATTCCAGGCACCGTCACACTCCGCGATGCAGAGCTGGGACTACCGGTTCTGGCAGGTCCTACTGAAGTCTGCGAGGCAGAGCTAGTGGCGCCGGACTTCGTGGGTCCCGCTGAGCTCAGAGGAACTGAGCCAGCAACGCGTGAACTCGCAGGTCCTGTTGAGCTGTGCGACGCAGAGCTAACAGCACTTGGAGCTGCGGGCTTCGCCGAACCTTGCGACACAGAGGTAACGGCGCTTGAGCTTGCAGGGCCCGTCGAGCTCAGCGCAGCAGAACTGGCGAGGCTTGAACTTACTTGCCTTGTTGGGCTCTGAGACGCAGCCGTGGGGAAGCTGGAAGTTGCAGACTCGGCCGAATTCAGCGAAGCCGGGCTGAAGATACCGGACGTTACGGGCCCGGTAGGGCTCAGCGAAGCAGAGCCTGCGACGCTCAAAATTGTAGGCCTTATTAGTGTCTGAGATGCGGAGATGGCGATGCTGGGAGTCGCGGACCCGGCTGAGTTAAGCGAAGTCGGGCTGGAGATGCCGAGTGGTGCAGGCTTCGTAGAGTTCAGCGAGGCCGAGCTGGCGACGCTTGAAATTGCATGCTTTGTTGGGCTCTGAGACGCGGAGTTGGCGATACTGGAAATCGCAGACTCGACTGAGCGCAGGGATGAAGGACTAGAGATGGCGGACGTTGTAGGCTCTGTAGAGCTCAGCGACGAAGAGCTGGCAATGCTCGAAGTTGCATGTCCTGTTGGGCTCTGAGACGCAGAGCTGGCAATGCCGGAAGCTGCAGAATGCGTGGAATTCAGCGAAGCCGAGCTGGCGATGCCGGAAGCTGTAGGCTCCGTAGAGCTCAGCGACGAAGAGCTGGCGATGTTCGAACTCGCATGTCCTGTTGAACTCTGTGACACGGAGCTGACAATAACGGAAGCTGCAGGCTGCGTTGCGCTCCGCGAAGCCGAGCTAGAGAGGCCAGAAGCTGTAGGCTCCGTGGAACTCGGCGATGGGGAGTTGATCATGCTCGAACTTGCAGGATCCGTGGAGGTCAGCGACGGAGAGTGGGCAAAGCTTGAACTCCGAAGGTTCGTTGCGCTCGACGAAGCAAAGCCGGTAAGGCTTAAACTTGCAGGCCGTGCTGAACTCGGTGAGGCAGAGTTCAACGGGATAGAACTGACGAGGCGTGAACTTGCAGGCTCTGTTGAACTGGGCGGGACAGAGCTCAGTGAAGTAGAGCCGGCGACGTTTGAACTTGCAGGCTCTGTTGAGTTCGGTGAAGCAGAACCTTGCGGGCCGGGGCTTGTAGGTCCGCTTGAGCTCAGCAGAGTAGATCTGGCATCGCTAGGGCCTGAGACAGGTGTTAAACTCGAGATGACTACACTGCTCGATGAACTGGAGGCTACTGCCCCGAGGCTAGGGCTAGAGCTGGGTCCATTCGCCGAGAGCAGTGAGCTCTTGGCAGAGAAGCTGGAAGGGAGCTGCGCCGTCGATGGAGAGCTCAGCGGTGGCATCGACGACGGGGCGGGGAGGGTGTTAGACAACGCGGGACCGGAAGACAGAGAACTATCAGGAGATGGGGAGCTGCTAGGATACCCGTAAACACTGAGGCTAGGGGATGATATGAGAGTCGTAACGGAGCTCGTAGGGCCATCATCAGATGTAGATGCAAGAAACGATGAAGAAGATGAAGAGGCCACAATGCTCGCCTGCGCCGCAGGGAGCCCTAAAACCGCACAATCATTCAGTATATGGCGTATGTAGACTCATTTCAGGTGCCATCGAATTCTCTACACAGGGAGCGAAATCCGTCAATTATGACAGCCTAATATAGAGAGGCGAATTCCACTTACCACCTGTAGGGCCGTTAACTTGGGAATCTGTCCGCTGCCAGTGCGTCCATACAAGTGGGGGCATTCGTGCCTTGAGCTATAGTACAGTACTTGTTGGTGGGGGGAACAAAGATGCCACATTTTGTGAGAGCTCGACGAGCGCACTGGCTATATGCGTGCCTGTCAGAACGCGGGACCTGATGATGGTCGCTATCGGTGCACAATATTCCAGGTGATCCAGGCCGGCCATGTCCCCGGAGGTACCATATACATACAAGTAGAACTGGTTACACGGTAGGTCCGTCAGAAGAGCTCTTCATTAAGACGTTGCTATGAGCTCTCGAGGAATCTCTATCTCGTGCAGAGGGTTGCCTGCATGGGCAGTTACCCACAGAGTCTGCGAATTCCGGCTGACGACGAGCTGTGCACATCGCGGGATGGTGAAAAAGTGAGCTGCCGGCCGAGCTCATCAAAGATCGTAATGAGTTGTGGGCACGGCCACAACCAGCCACAACCGCGCAGCCAAGCTGTTTCGCAGCATGCAACAAATGATGTTTTCGTGATTCCAACGTCCCCAACAAATACATTACATTGATAAGGTATGTCTACATTGAGACTTATCGCGTAAACTGGGGTTAGGGTTAGGACCACTTAAAAGCCAAAAAAAAACGGCCTGCCCAGCCCGAGGGCCGAAGCAGGACAGGAAAATATTGAGACGGTGCATGAGCCGAAGCCCATACAAACCGTAAGTTCCCTCTGGGGACAAGGTCGCCGTGCTATGGAAGGCCCTCACGGCGCACGGACCCAGGTACATGAAGGGGCTCGTGCCATCAAGGTAAGTATGAGTTGTCCAGACGGCCGGGCCCTGGCTTATATACTCTGTAGAGCCTGCGCACGGACCATATCGCTTATTTCCCTGTTCTCACGCACTGTAATTGGCTCAGTGATGCTTGGAAGGTGGAGACGCCCATGTGGCTGAGGTGTACCCGCGTGTGAACGGTCGACAGCAGAAGAGACGCGAACTGGCAAGGATTGACATTAGCATGAACAGAATAGCTCAAAAAGCTTCGCAATCTGACGGAGGAATCG
Source organism: Gelatoporia subvermispora B (assembly GCA_000320605.2). NCBI lineage: Eukaryota > Fungi > Basidiomycota > Agaricomycetes > Polyporales > Gelatoporiaceae > Gelatoporia > Gelatoporia subvermispora. The sequence continues at coordinate 57,966 of KB445823.1, forward strand.
GGTATGATACATTACATGACAGTGAAATATGATATACGCGTACACATCCACACATCCGTCCATCCAGCCATCCTGATCCCTAAAACATGCCCTCTCGTCTGGGCACAGCAACCGGTGCCGGTCTCCCTGCCGCACTCCCAGGCCGATCCCGCGACCGCGGTGGAGGTGCAGGGCTTGCACGCACCGGACGTGGCGCACGCACAGACTCGGTAGGCGTCGGCGTGCTAGAACGGACAGAGCTCGTTGACGGCGTGCCGCTGCGGGATCCGGGTGATTTGGATGCTTGAGCCACCGAAGTGGGGAGTGGAGGGACAGGAGGAATGACAGATCGCGGCGCGGGCGATGCAATGATAGGGGCGGGAGAGCGGGATTTGGGAGGAGGTTCCCTGTCTTTCTGAGGCTGAGGACGAGGCGGTGGACGCGCAGGGTCCTTGGGTTTTTCGATCAAGAGTTCATCCAAGAGGAAGCGGAAGTCGATGCCATATTCTTCGAGCAGCTAGAACAGGGAATATGTGTTAGATGGATGAGAGATTAAGAGGAAGTCCATGAACATAGACCAACCTTCCGACTTTGCAGATGTGTGATTTTGATTGCGTCCTCGATCGTTTCCTGGTCAATATCGGAGCTATACACCTGTCTGCGGAACATTTCCGCATAGAGCTCGATCTGATGTTTTGCCCACTCAACAAAGCCTAGTAGTCTATCAATCATATTATCCTCAGTGGGAAGATGGTAAATATACTCACAACTCGCGACCTCGTTCTCCTTGAAGCTCGCCAGGTACCAATCTGCAGTGTGCTTGATCCCCGTGAACATCACAATCGCCAAGTCCGCAATGTACATTCCGATGTGCCCCTCCAGCCTGATCATGCGCACCCGCTTGCGCATCACGTCGGCTCGAGCGGCGAGGAAAGTGTTTCGCGCCGCCGCACCGGCCTTTAGGCGCACAAGGAGGGAGACTACATGCACGACTGCAGACTTGCGGTTGTCGGGCATCGCAAGAGACTGGAGAAGTGCTGCGGTGAGCGAAGCCTTGAGCGGGTTCAACTTAGTCGCCAGCGCTGGCATTTCAGGTAGTTTTGCCTCTCCTGTCGCACAGTGTCAAAAACTACTTCCGAAAAGCACCTCAGAGTGGCTCACCTTTTTCTACCAGGGCAACTGCATCATCCCATTCTCGTAGGGCGATGGCTACAGTGAGGTCGTCAGAGAAGTCACTGGTCCACCGCGCGTCGCGCTCGGCCTTCTCCTTCGCATTCGGGCCCATATCCGACTTGCTCGCGAGTTCCGCCATCCACGGCGGCAACGCTGGCATGGGTTCTGCACCTGTACCAAAAATGGCTGATGTGCGCTTCAATTCGTGTAAGAGTCGTGAATATGTCTAGGCAGGGTGGGTTCTACTCACATCGCCACCACCCCCGAGCCACATGCTCTTTCTCCGCTGATGCTCACCCTCGCGCTCTTTGCGCTTTTTCGCTGCGAGCTCCTCGGCGACATGGCGGAACTGGGTCAACAGGCTCTTCTTGTCCGAGGCGATCTCCGTGCGGTACACATGTGTCTCCTTGCCGTGCCTGATCTTGAACACATTCGTCATCGCTGCACATACAGTCAGCATATGGGCATGCAAACAGCGACAGGAGCCTCACTCGCAGTGTCCTTTGTATCGAGAACAAGCATCTCGTTCAACGGCCAGCACCGCTCAGCAACGAGCTTCTCTCCGTCCGCGTTATTGCGTCTGCGCTGCCTCCGCGCAACCAGGATGGCGTCATCGAGGATAACGAAGCGAACATGGTGGTCGATCCTGTATGTCGCGGCATTCAACGCCATGATGCCGTCCATCTCGGAAATCACGTGGCGCCCTGGTGTGGTAGGGATGAACTTCGCCGATCCCTCGATCTGAGCGTGTAGAGTCTGCATCTGGTTTGCGTAGAGTACACGCAGATCTGCAATCGACGAGCGGACGTTTCTTCGTCTGTCTGAAATTGGTATATGGAATGAGTCGCAGATTGCAGTAAAGGGAGAAGCTCTCACCAGCGACGGAAGCCGACTCATCTATGTGCAGAAGGGACGGCATGTTCTTCCACTCTGACAAGCATTCCTTGAACTCGAGCATCTCGTTCTCCAATGTGCTGACCTCCTTCGACACGAGGACGAACTCGGCGTAGCTATAGTACTAGAATGATTAGCAGGATAATGATATATGCGTATCACGACATACTTCTTGAATACATTTCGCTGCAGATCAACCGCCACATTATCCTTCTGCGAGCGCAGTGACGATTGCAGCGACTTGATCTCCGCCTCCGTCGAGTTCGCGAGCTTCAGCTTCAAGTCTACGCCCATACAGTCAGACGGCCGCTCCCCCACATCCAGCACACTCACAAGCATCTGGGTCAAAGTCCTCGTTATCTAACAACCTCAGCTCATACACCGCCGGGTCCTCCTTGGGCTGCGTGGGCTCCCCAGGCGTGGGCTGCCCCAGGTCTCTCTGCACGCCGGGACGCAGGCCAATGGGCAGGCTGGGCACGGGCGGGGCCTCTGCATTGGTCGGCGCAGAGATGTCCGCATAGCGCGTGGACATACGTTTCCTGATCTTGTCGTCGACCCGGGTGGACGCGCGCGCATCGCGAGGCCCTGGTGTCTTCGTCAGGCGGTTCTGCGCCTTGCCAGGGCGCGCCTCGGATTGTCTGCGAGTACGGAGGGATTGCATCTTGAGAGAGTAAGCCGCTCAGGGTGCTGATAGAATGCTAGTAGACGTTTATAGGCAGTAGACCAGATGGTATTGAGTAGCCCCTCGCGTGAGTGGCGGCTCCGCACGAGGTTCCGGACGAAGTGTTATAGAAGACCCTCGAGATGACTGCCAGAGCCAGCGAGTAGTGCAATCGAAGTGTCGTCGATGATTAGAGCTTGACAAAGGAATCAGATGAACGTATCCCGAGGAACAGCATACGGACTGCGGCGAGCGTTGTTCACAAGCTTCGCGACGCGCAACACGAGGGCAGCGCGATGTGGCAAGAGACGCGGTGGTGTGACGCTCGCCGCCGGATAGGGCAGGTGGCGGCACACGTGATGAGAAGAGGCACTCGGTGCGAGAACAGGGATTGAGTCTCTATTCCAAGTGCGCTGTCCGTAGCATACAAACGTCGGGTCTTATATAGCTAGGGGGGAGTCGGACAATGAACTGGGGGGTATAACGACTGCAGGAAAATAGGGGAAAGGGAAGTGAAAGTAAAAGATAGACGAACCCCTAGACGACTCTAGGGTTCCCAAAACGGCAGGTACCTCAACCGCTCGCGTCGTAAGCCACGCGCTCGCTACATACGCCCTCCGGCCATCGTCCTCATACGATGGTCAACTCGTCGTGCTTCATCTACGCCGCCTGACCGGCCTCGATCATGCTCTCGTCCTCGTCAGGTTCTCCATGCGCATCCTCGTCTTCGTCATCGCTGTACTTGTACAACCCAGCCCTGTCAACCTTTTCCGCCGGAACCTCTGCGACGTCGTCCCCT
>KB445823.1:69960-154068 GCA_000320605.2 Gelatoporia subvermispora B
CGCACCGGGGTTCGCACGGCTTGTTGCAGCCGTGATAGTACCGCGTCGGGGCCCGGCGCGTAGGTTGTAACCAGAGGACATAGTTCCGGGAAGAAGAGTAGAATGGAAACGGAAAGGGGTATGGTGGGCGAGTCGGAGTTCGGAACGTCGAGTTGATCAGACCCGAAGTACCCAGAGACTACGGTCGCCGGAGTAGAGTTAGAGAATAAGCAGAAGTTGTTACTTTGAAGCTAGTGGTGTCCAGATAGAGAGTCGGACTGTTCAAAATATGTGACGCTCGCCGCCGGATAGGGCAGGTGGCGGCACACGTGATGAGAAGAGGCACTCGGTGCGAGAACAGGGATTGAGTCTCTATTCCAAGTGCGCTGTCCGTAGCATACAAACGTCGGGTCTTATATAGCTAGGGGGGAGTCGGACAATGAACTGGGGGGTATAACGACTGCAGGAAAATAGGGGAAAGGGAAGTGAAAGTAAAAGATAGACGAACCCCTAGACGACTCTAGGGTTCCCAAAACGGCAGGTACCTCAACCGCTCGCGTCGTAAGCCACGCGCTCGCTACAGGTGGTATCGCTCATGACCATATTCCCATGTGTCGGCTTTCTATCCGCGCTCTCATCGGAAAGTGACTTTCTTGACACCGGGGGTGAACTGTGTGAACGTCCACATGAGCTCAGACTAGTATAAGGACTTGCTGCACCCTATCTCGAACTTTCGTGCATCTTCATCCTGAGCTCTCATGGCCACAGACAACAATGCTGAGCACAATGGCGCTCTTGATGCAGAAACTCTCGCTGAGGCTTCGAAGTTGACCGTGTACGATGGCTTTGGAAATCAAGTTGAATTCGGGTCTTTGTTCCGCGATAAGAAGACGGTCGTAGTCTTCATTCGTTGCGTATCTTGTCTACGCTTGGATCAGGCTGGACATCGCTCTGACGACCAGAACAGGGCACTTTTTTTGCGGAGTATGTGTCAACTGTGCACTATATTGTCTGTCTTCAATTCATATGAAATCCCATCCTTGTGATCTCTCCAGAGCTGTCAGGTATGGCATGGTCGCCCTCCGGACATTTTCTATGGACCTGAGCTACTGCTCTTAGCAATATGTGATGCAATTAGCTAGTGTACCCAAGGAATCCCTGGAGCAGGCCGGAGTAAAAGTCGTAATTGTGGGCTGCGGCGAGTGGTCCTTGATCAAGAACTACTGTGGTAAGCCCCGAGTGCACACAGACTGGCTCCTTCCTGGCCTATATCTTATGCTGTAATCATGTCATCTGGACGTACAGAGACAACAGGCTACGCCGGCGAGTTGTATGCAGATCCCTCGCGCGCGCTGTATCGCACGCTCGGCCTGATTGAAAACCTCAACATTACTCCGGCTGGGGAGGAGAAACGCAGCTACCTCACGCGAAGCCTGCTTGGGAACGTCATGAAGAGCATCTGGGTCAGCATACTATCATGGTTCTTGCTGATAAAGATCCGTTCTCTAACTCGTGATCCTCGCCATAGAACGGTCCGCTCAAGAGCCCTCAACACATCGGCAAGCAGGGCAACATCTCCCAACTGGGGGCAGACTACATTCTGGGACCGGGTGGGTACTGCGGATTGCACAATTCCAATATCTCTGACACTATTCCGTAGGGCAAGAGTGCACGTTCGCATCGCGAATGCAGCACACCGAGGATCGTAAGGAACATTACTGGCCATACTTGTATCCGCTCATTGATGACCGTCGTAGATGTGGAAGTAGCGGAGTTGATGAAACATGCTGGGGTAACTTACCCCTAAATTGCTGCGCAGAAACCATCCCGCTCGAAATGACGTGCTCTGCTTCCCAACCCCATTTGATGATTCCTCCACAATACCAGAAAGTATTCGAACTGTCTGCGTAGCGGACTATCCTCTGCGTTGCTCTGCCCCGTTGTATGTTGTACACTATGATCGATTGTATGACTATCCTTGGTCTACAGCACGATCTTGCTCGTCAGTAGCTCTGTCCGCTTGCTTCTGCCACGCTTCTACAAGATGCGACCATGGCAGCTGGGTCGCGTAGACTTCTTCTACGCGCCTCCGGAACTCGTCCTCTGTCTCGGGTGCACCATCCACATGAAGCGGCGCCCTCGGCTCATCTGGGTCTGGGTCTATCTCTAATGGGATCGGGACGCGTCTACCGTCCGCGTCTAGAGAGAAACGCGAAGTCAGACATTTCATGTGACGAGTATCGGGATATCGAAACGTACCTTGTCTCGGTGCACGTGCGAAGTCAAGGACGTGGACAGCCGTACTATTGGAGGGCGCGACGCATAGACGACCAATGCCCTGATCCCACGCTAGCGCGGCGACGGAGCTCGTATCGATTTCAGGCGGATACTCGACTTGCAAGGCGTATGCACTCTCCTCGTCCGCCTCACCCGCCTGTCCCGCAAAGAGTTGGGGATCGCAGAGCCGACCAATCTTGCAGATCGCGGGTGCAGCGCGGCGGTCATCGTCGGGAGTAAAATAGATGAGAGAACGGTACGTCCCGGGCAGGATGCGCGGAACGTATTCGGCTGAGACCCGTTCCATGGCCACCTCTCGTATGCTCTCGTCGAGGGAGTAACTGTATGTCACCATCGTGCCCGACGGCAGGCACAGCTCGTGGCGCTTCGGGGTGAGGATGATGCGCATAAAGCCTTTGTACGCGTATGGGTGCATGCCATAGCGGGTATCTTCGAGCTTTTCGTAGCGCTGCGCCCAGATAGTGATAGGGTGCGCAGGCGGGAACTCCAAGTGCTCCCGTAATTGTGCGTGGACAGAGCTGTCCTCCATGGTCGGGATGCCATGATCGCTAATCTGGACGTTGCTTAGAGTACCGTAGTATTCGTGGTCATGCCAGTGCGTCTGAGCAGCATCACGACTATACTCCTCGTTCTCATCGCTGTGGTTACGAAGTATGTCGAACAGCTCGACCACGTACTCCCCTTCGTGAGGGTTGCCAATCTCGCGGACTACGAGAACTTGTTGTTGGCATGGCAGAGGCCGTACCGCCATAATAGTGTGTTGCTGTACGTCATCTCAAATCGTTGTAATGCTGCCAGCATAACCGAAAAGAGACGTACAACATCTGGGTATGGCGGTGTGTTGTTGCAATGTAGAGCCGATGCCGGGCCACCATTGAGAGATTGGAAGACGATGCTACCCGGGAGCTTAAGAACAGCGATATACGGTTCGCCAAATAGCTCGTCGAGGGCAGGTGCACCGAGGACGCTACGTGTGCGTATCCGTGCCAATGTCTTGAATGCGCGTCCTTGCCTCTGTGCATGACAAATGTATTCTTCGCTCCCTGGAACAATTCTGGTATCCGCTAAAGTCTCTAGAACACTGAGAGAGATGTGGAGTACTTGACATTCGTACTTGAGCGGCACTTCCGGGTCGGTTACGTCTTCGCCATATAGCGAGATATTTATACTGAACTAGCAGGTTCCCGTGCCTCCGGCACGAACTGCAGCACCAATAAGTCGGAGACGGCAGGGATTTAGGATGAGTCGCAGCTGCAGTTGCTCGGTGTGCGCGTCACATTGCAAGACTTCTGAATTTGACCCCAGCTTCCGCCTTCCATTTTTAGTGAATTTTCTCGATAAGGAAGTCCCGTGACCGGTACGCAATTACTATAGAAGATTCGTCATGCATGTCAATACCGAGAATCATATTTGCAGTGATCAACTATATCTCACCCACGCATTCGGTCAACTGCATGTCGAAAGTCCCTTCTGACGTACGCTATGGCAATGCCCGGTTTTCCCTGGACCGACAGGTACTTGGCTTGTAGATGGTATGCTTTCGTACTAGTCTCCGCTTTTGCCAGAGCAATGCAGCCTCCCACAGGGTGGTCCATAGCATAGACCATGATGCCGTAGTGATGTCGATCGTCGTCGGTAACAGAGGCAACAAGGTACTGTCCCCCAGGCAGGACAACCATAGATAGGACATGCGTGTGAACAAAGAAATTCCAGTGGTGGTAAGGCTTAAGATCTTCGCAATTCCAGATTTTGTCGACAGAATATGCTCGCATCAATAGACGTTCTAACTCAAACCCGTTGAGATGCTCCAGGAAATTACGTAACGTAGGTGCTAGGGGTGGCAGTACAAGTCGAGCCTTGCGCAGAAGCTGTCTCCAGATGATGGAGTGACGTGTAAGCTGATAGAAGTATTGGTTTACCTTTCGATGCAAGTCAGCTAAAACCATCTTGTGCAAATCGTACACATGCCTGCCACAGGTTTTGGAGGTCGGAAACATCGAGATGCTGGCCCACTAAGTCCACCAGAACATCGGAGGGAAGTCTACCTAGATATGATTCTCCAGAAATAGCCATCTCTGTTTGCGCACATCCATGATCCTCTTCAGGAAAGGTTCTACGAAGGCTCAGAGTCTGCAAGAGGTCATCGTGGCGAAGTCTTTGGCTAGCCCGCACAGAGTGGCGCGCACGACTTTCCCCTTGACCTGACTCAAATAATGAGAGGCCTAGGATCGGTGGAAGAGGAAATGGTAACCAGTTGAACAACATAGCTCAGAGAACCAGGCGACTGAATCTCGACTGGCGCCTCAGGGTTGTAAGATTGAATGGTGGAAACTGAACGGCCGAACGCGTTCGACTTTGTAGGGGTTCCGTGTTGTGCGACTGTTTGCCAGTGAGGGCGCACCATCGCGTTGTACAGCCGTATAGAGAAATTCAGAAGCGATGAGGGACAAGAGATGGACGACACGCGGTCACGCAGAGGTTGCGCGAAGGTGTCAACAACGGACAAGCGTTTCCGCATTTAGCATTTATACTGCAAATCTGTTGCGCGCCAATTCGGTGACGATCGTGATCGTTGAAAGGAACGTTGTCAACGAGATGGCGAATGCTATCCCGACCGGTAATCAGGCCGCTACTACATAAATACGGCAGCACTACGATAGCTCTGCAATATGCGATCGAGTAACTAAGACTATAAGCGTGTAAGTATGTAATTTCTTCGGAAGATCCTAAATTGTGCGAGTACGTCGAACAAGATAGCAACCAACGAGCAACCTCAGAATGGATACTTCTGGCCCATTTCTATCATCAGATTAATCTGCTCTTCTCGGTAAGTGTCTTGCGTTATATTGAGCGAGGGAGTGCCATCGAGGAACGTCATCATTGCTCGGAAACTAGTGTTGTACTGCGGCCAGAATACGCCAGTCTCGTTGTTCGGGTTGAGTTTGTTGACGAAATTGATAAGGAAGTCTGTCATGTCTCCGGTACCATAGATATCGGACAAGTCTGTAGAGTGTGCCTGCCAACATGATGAGTATGAGAAGCACTAACATCTCAGATGGACCTACAGCGCCGAGGATCGTGTTCGACTGTCCTTTCGTGTATACTAAACTTTCGATCAGTATCATCAAACGCATTGGATGACCACACTGACAGTACGACCACATGGGTTGCTTCGCCGATCTCTGATCCAACATGAAGCGCCTTGGACCTTGGAATACCAAGTCGCCTTGGAGCGCTGAGATGCGTTTGTACTCAGGCGTGATGGAATCTGCGAACCCAGTGCTAAATGGTGAACCCAAGGTAGCATTGTCAGGATATGCTTCCAGAATGGTGTTCATATCCTCCTGGGAGATGCCGTGAAGAATAGTTGGCAGCCAGCTCGTCATATTCGCGGCCGCTCTACGAAAATGAATCAGTGTCACATATTTTGAAGATAAGCTGACCACATACACTACCCCGGCGATCGTCGCATCTAAGCCGAAGATGGTCCCTTCGTCTTCACAGTCCTGGAGGTAAAAACCGGATAAGATTTCTGGTGGCACTGAGACCATGCAGACCGACCCCGTTAATTATAGGTACATTCGCCACGATCCCTTTGCGTACGAGCTCGGTCGGTGTATCAACGAGGAGGTCATCGTCTACGCGTGGCTGCCAAGGAATATTTTGGGCCTACTTTGCGTGTCAGCGAGACAAATGGAAGGATGAGAGCGTTGCTAACCGGCTGGAGGGTTCCGGTGGCATTCGATATAGCGACCTGCAAAGTGTCGTAGGGTACTTCTCTCAGACATTGAAGTGTGTCGGAGGAACCGCTACAGCCAGCGTCTGCGACTAAAGCGTCGTAGGTGCTCTGCACCTGTGTAATGTTACCAACGGGCAGGGGTGATCCTGACTCAAGGAATGCTGCCCGGAATAGACCTTCCGAATTGCCTCCATTGATGAGCAACTGCAACGCCACAGACCATGATCCGGCGCTCTCTCCCCATCTATCGGACGGCCGCTCAGTTACCGCGGGAGCCAGATCGGGCCACTGCTTACATTGTGACTTTCTCTGGATCACCGCCAAAGGCGCCTATATAATTCTGTACCCAGCGCAGGGCTTGACGCTCTAAATACAAGGAAGGTGTCAATTTAGAGTAATTGATCGACCGAATTTGGAGGCAGATCACTCACGATCGCGCAATCCGAGGTTACCCACCCCGGCTTCCTTGACCTCTTGGCTGCTAAGAAACCCAAATGCTGCATAAAGCCTCGCCGATCAGTGGCCGTGTACAGAAATGCGGCGGCGTTAACAGATGCTTACCAGATAGCCTGAAATTTGTCGCGATGAGGGGCCGAAAGCTGATAGTCTAACAGTGATGTACTCGCCGGTAATTCAAGCTGACATAAATCATAGGCTGTCCTAGTTCCATCGAACGATGGACTACGGCTTGACCATTATAGCTGGGAGAGATTGTCAGACGTCTGGAAGTGTAATCGAAACCTGTCACGCACTCGACTGCGGATCCAGTCGAGAAGCCGCCTATGGGTGCGATCAATACGTAGTCTCGAAGAATATTTCAGCTTCTGCTTACCTCCAAAAATCCACTATATATCGAGAGGTGGTGAACTCAATGCTTATGGAGTCTGATATATTTGCATACCGCAACCACCGGGAGTTTCGCTCCTGCCTTGGTTCCTTCAGGGACGAAGACATTAAGAGTCAGGCCTGGAGCGTAAATATAAGGCTGCAGCAGTTGGATCGCAATTATGAGGCCCATACAATCTTCCGAGACGGGACCTGTAGTTCCAACGCCGTTCAGGATGCCGAAGATAGCGGAGACGTTGAACGGGAGGCTCGGCGGTAGCGTCGATGTTGACGACGTCGACGACTCATTTGAAGACGCGGCTGTTCCAGGACAAGACGGTCCGAAGGCTGTGGCGTTCATGGTCCCAGAATAGGGCTTGTTGGGTTCCGGGAGCGAGAAACGCAGGTTACCCGTCCTACGTGTGTAAGCCTGTAAGTCATGCACGCGAAGATTTAAAATTGAATCAGCCCTTACGGAGGTAATGCAAACGGTATGCCGAGATATTCATCAACACTTGCATTGTTGATTCCAAGCAGCGTGCCTCGATCGAGTTGTATGCTAGGGCCGGACACAGGAGAGCATAGGCCGCTCCAGGCCAAGTGCGCCCAGAGTGCAACCTGCAAATACCACGAATGAGGGGACATGCCAAGTCAGCGGTAGGAAAGGTTGGCGGGCTCGGCTTACGGCGCACTAAGACCCAGCAGCTTTTGTATTGGCACGAGCATTGCGCGCCGCCGGTTCATGACCGCCATCTCCGGGCCCTCGGTAAGTAGGGCATCATCTCGAGCGCATGGCACTCCTGTTATGACGCCTGACAATTCGCTGAAGTGGTGTCAGAAATGAGACCTGTGTCCAGCGGTTGCAGAATACGCACGGATCTGCATCCCTTTCCGCAGTCTTGTGAATTCCGGGCTCTGGGCGGGAACGGAGGAGAGTGACGACGCAGCGCGTATCGAAATAAATCTGACGTCCCGAGACGGCTAAGCCGGGAGAAGTCAGCCCACCCGGATAATGGAGTCTGCACGGACAGTTTCTGCCTCTTGCTGACTATAGACAGCGCATAGACCATTGTAGAACCGGTGCCGGTCGGAGCGACACGCCCTGGGTTTGATATGTATCATGCTGGACAATACTGTGCACTGAGCCGCCGAGGAATAGACAACTCTGAAGATCCTTGCATAAGATAATTCTCGGGGAGCTCATAAGACGTGATTACGTTAGATCCTGCCGTCTCCTCGAGCCCCTGAATCTTGAACAGATGATAGACTGTGTGAGCATACCAATGTGTATGAGCGAGAAATGGTACGAGCGAGTTTCACTGAAACCCGACTCACATAGCCTAACACAGAATATTGACGCTTTCATCCGCAGTGATGGTGAATATTGAACGCCCAGCCGATATTCCCTTTCCAAGCGAGCTGTGACTAGATCAAAAGGACAACTGCAGGTGTGCTGCCATGTCGAGCAGCACCAGTGAATTTGCACGTAAGCGCTTACAAAGTCAGCTCACCTTGCACCCGACACTCGGTGCTCCGGCGTGATCGCGGTTAGTACACAGGGTACATCAATACAGCCCGAGGTTGTGCGCATGACAAATCCAGTCAGTAAGGTTGACAATACATACCTAGTAAGGTTGTCTGTCTCTATCGAGATCGTCCCCGGGCCTGGGCCTGAAAGGAAGCTTTGGTCTGATAAGACCACAAGTTAGGGGTGGTCGTACGGTGCACATGTCACATTGGCGCGTCCTGATTGACACATAATTATCGTGATATTCCGAGCTCTGGTCCGTGCTCATCCGCTTCGGGGTGCTACTGCAGGTGACTCGAGCGTACAAACCGTGAGAAGTAAGTCCATTAACACACTTTCAGCAGTAGGATCGCCATATGCGACGCCTGTCGGATTCGTGGCGGTAATCTCCTACAAAATGTCGAATAATGCACGAAGTGCCTGATGGCTTTCTCCGTCGAAGGCACCAACATGTGGTCACGTCTGTGTACTCAGCGGGCCTCGCAAGGCATCGATCTCGATTGTTCCCGAAACAACGGTGGTGTCCTCTCAGGCACATGGCATCCCGAAGAACCCTTAGCATTCATACTCACAAGTGGACGCAATGGCCGATATGTGATTTGCGATGTGAGTCTCATTGGTAGCCAAGGTATCGTACATCCGTCATCGCTGTGGATTTCAGCGAGCGTCTGCATAGCATTCCGGATCGCGAGTCTCGAAAACGCACGTTAAGATTGTCGTAAGATTTCCGAGAGCGGAAGTCATCACAGATTCCGATATGTGCCTGGCGCTAAGAAAGAAGATAGCCGTTCTGAGCGTCCTCGCAATTCTGAGACAGACGATTCGGGTTTGCGAGCGCCATCGCTGCTCAAGTCTCGTTTTCATCGCAATATTTACACAATATCAAGTTTTCCAATGTACTTAGTTCTTTCAGCACCGGCGCGGAAACACTGAGGAGCGATAGATACTCACCTCTGGATTTCTATGAACGGAATGGATGCACAAGTATATGGACGCGATCTTCAACGCCAGCTCCATACGTTGGTATTTGACTTACGTTGACCCTCACGGCAGGCACTCTCACGATATTGACACAGATTCAAGCCGACTGAACTCGGCAATTGCTCGGAAACAAAATTAGCATGTCTGGCATTCAGCTCTAGGCAGCTGTGACTCAGCGACTGATCACTATTGATGTGCGATGCATACAGCGCAGGTAGCGCAGCCCTCTTGAGTGAAGTGAAAGCGTGATGACTTTGAGTAGGGCTCACATATTCTTCCATACCTCACCCGCGTCCAATGAAGCCCCCTGCATACGGCTGGTGGGGTGGGCTTTAGACGGGCTTCCTGGATCACGAGGTTGCAAAAACTCAGGGCAGCATGCGCTAAGCATGCCCATGATACGATGGCCCAACCAAATCACGCATAGAGTGGAGAATGCTGTCCGTGTGCTAGTGGCATCGTGTCGCACCTCCGGCGGACGAGGTGAAGCACTTTACACCGTGACGACTGTGGTTGGCAATGATCTAAGCCGAACAGAGTTGGCTGAGATATTTGGTCCATGAAGAGCCTATTGCTATTGAGTGGATACAAGGTGTCGCAGTGATACATTGCGCCAAGGACAACTGAAAGGCGTAGTAGGTGAAGGGTTCCTCACGGGCAGAAGCTACGCACGATGAAGGATGTTCGCTTGCTTCAGTAGTAAAATAAACTATGTCACATTACACAAGCCTCGAAGTTTGAAACGTTGACCCTGACTGGAGCTGAAGCTTACGGCCTGCGAGAATGATCTAAGTGCGGCGCGTTGGACACTCTCGAGACCGACAACACATGTTGACCTACGCATGGATCCTGGACAAGATGCCGTTGGGAAACATCTCTAGCACTTCTGATGCCAGGATAGTTCTCGCACTCATGGGAGCGGCTTGCTCTCGGGAAAAATCCATGTGAAGTTCACAGCTCTAGCATCTGTCCGCAGTGCGTACGAATCCAGAATGTGGCCTTCATCTCGTTGATTTCATCATGTCTGAGAATGTAGCTGGGAAGTAAACCTGAAGGGAAGCACGCCAGTGCGTCTCTAGTTGTCGCGATGCGCGAAAGAGGTCTCAGATTACCAGGAGCATGTTGCAATAAAAATATCCAAGTCTTGGAGACCAACCAAGTCGAAAATCCTGGGATTATGACGACGAGGATACGTTGGAGACTGTGGCATAGCAGATGTGGTGAACGTTGTCGCGAAGGGGCGGCGCGTCAGAGTTTGGCTGCGAACGTGGGCGTGCGAGCCTCGACCGCCTCCTCCTCATACCACCACCACCTCGTCCTCGACGTCGCCGGCGTCGAGCACACTTGCTATGTACGCACAGACACAATCCCGCCCGACCTCAACGTTCAACCCCGACTTTGAAGTGCACCGTCCATCTGCAAGCTCCAGAGACTTTATACCCCCAGACGCGCGCCCCGAGTCCCAATACTCGATCCAAGGCCGGCCCTCCCGTTCCCGCTCGCGGCCTCCAGGGCAACCAGCAGACTATCAATATGATACCTCATCGTGGATAGAGCCTCAGGAGCCGCCAACCCCTCCCGACGGCGACGGCGATGACTTCTACACCTCTTCCCAACCCAACTTCCATGAGCCGCAGGCGTACTCTCGCTCGGTTGCCACCCAGTCTGTCCGAGCATCCTCACCACCCCCGGGTCCTATCCTAGATCACTCACACTTACGGCCCGGAAACCAAGCTGCGCTCCTGTCGCACGAACGCACGCTCGAGCTGTACCGGGCCAACGCCAAGAAAACACAAGACCCGGATCTCCAATTCGAGTTCGCCGTCTTTCTCATTGATGCATCCAAGACGCTCCCCATGCCCACCCCGACGCCGGGAAATGTGCTCGAGGTGGAGCGGGCCCAGGAAAAGCGGGAGCAGCTCGTGCACGAGGCGACCGCGCTGCTGAAGCGGCTCGCGGACCGCGGGCACATGCCGTCGCAGTACTTCCTAGCGGACTGCTATGCCAACGGGATCGGGACGCACAAGGGCCGGCAGGACTTTGACCGTGCGTTCCCTCTCTTCGTGCTTGCCGCAAAGCACGGACACCCCGACGCGGCGTACCGCGCAGGGACCTGCTGCGAGAACGGATGGGGCTGCCGGCGCGAGGCGGCCAAAGCAGTCCAATTCTACCGCAAGGCGGCTGCGGCGGGCCATCCTGGTGCGATGTACCGCTTGGGGATCGCGGAGCTGAATGGCGAGCTGAGCCTGTCGAAGAGTCCTAAGGGCGGCGTGGGCTGGCTGAAGCGATCGGCGGAGTGTGCGACGGCCGAATTCCCGCATGCGCTGCACGAGCTCGCGCTGCTTCATGAGCGCGGGATCGACAACGTACTGTTCGTAGACTACGAGTACGCGACGGAACTGCTCGCGCAGGCGGCGGAGTTAGGGTACGCGCCGAGTGCGTACAGGCTGGGCGAGTGCTACGAGTACGGCAAGCTCGGTTGCCCGCAGGACCCTGCCTTGTCTATTCACTACTATGTGCGTGATTGGCTTCCGGCATGCCGACTAACCTGGCGCTGACCGGCTTACATCGCGCTCGACAGAACATCGCAGCACAGCAAGACCACCGAGATGCATGTTTCGCACTCACTGCGTGGTACCTCGTCGGCTCTCCGGGCGTGCTCCCCCAGTCGGACACGGAGGCATTCCTGTGGGCGAAGCGTGCCGCAGAGGCAGGCCTCGTGAAAGCGATGTATGCCGTGGGCTACTTCCTCGAAGTAGGCATCGGCACGGAACCCAATTACAATGAGTAAGTCTGTCACTTTGAGTTTCGTCCCTTTACCACTACCTGCAGTCCTCGCATGTCGTCGATTGCATGTCACTGTGCGCTACGCTGACTCTCGCTCTGACAGAGGGATATCATGGTACAAACGCGCGGCGGAGCTAGGTGACAAGCGTGCGGCGCAACGGCTGAGGGGACAAAGCGCCCCGGCTGCGCCTGGCGGACCTGGCTCCGTACTGCACCGGGGCTCGGACGAACTCTCCACGAGCGGGTCCGGCAAGGGCGGAAAGGACAAGGACTGTGTCATCATGTGAGTGCGGGCAGCGGTGATACATGTCGGCGCGGCCACCCGTCGCTCCGACGTGACAGCGCAGCGACGGCGGCGCTGCCCGAGGGTAGAGGGGGGGACAGATGTGACAGCTAGACGCGGACTGGCGAGACGACCAGCTAGTGTATTGGTGTACCCTACAGCCCCGTAATGCACGCTGCGACAGCGTATGCACTGCATGCTCCGGACTTCACGCGCTCTGCGCTGCGATCATGACCATTGGACATTATTCTTACACCGCCGTGTACCATACTGTATTCTTGAATACGAGTCCGAGCTCTGGCAGTTTCTGTGCGCCTTCCACCTCACACACACTCCCAGCACTGCTTCCCGACAGCAACGAGCCGCGCAAACAGCTCATCGCGACCTTTGATCGCAGTAACGACCCACTGCTTTCCACTCTTCTCCTCCACCTCCAACCCGTCCACAATCGGTCGCCCGAGAGCCCACCCGACAATCAGCCGGCCTTTCCACCCGAACCCGCCAATCTTCCGCAGGCCCACGATCTCGCCCAGCGGGATCGTAAACGCAGGCTTCATCTTCTCCTTCAGCACCTCCTGGTCCTGCTTCGGTCCGAGCGCCTCGACGATACCCAGATCGAGGTCCTTGTCGAACACGAACGACACGCACGGCGACGCCGCGCCGGTAACGAGCAGCATGCGCCCGCGCCGCCCGCGGAACCGCCCGCTGAACGCCGTCGGGCCCTCTCCTGCGTCACCCGCCTTGTCCGCCTCGCGCACGCCGTGTGCATCCGGCTCATCCGCGCGCTCCGGTGGCGGAGACACAGCGCCCAACCGGCGCTTGGCCGCCTCGGACCCGACGCGCGCTTTGAAGTGGTCCATGCCGAGCCCGCCCTCGACGCCAACCTTGGTCGTGCGCTTGAGGAAGTTTGTCAGTTTTGTCCCTGCGTTATGTTTCTTCTTTTTCCCGGGAGAGTCCTTCTCGTCGTCGGTCTCCTCGCCTTGCTGCTGGCCCACATTCTCCTCCAGTTGTTCATGCGCGGCGTCTTCGGCGCCTTCGATTTCGTAGCCGGACGTGTCAAAGCCGTAGTCGTGTGACGAGACAGCATCTGCGCCTTTCTTGTCCGTATCGTGCGTAACGCCGTGTGGCGAGGGCGGAGGGGGAAGTGGCGTCTTGTTGCGCTCCGCGATCCGGAGAAGCGTGACCGTGACCTGAGCATTCGTCGGCACACCCTTGAGGAGTGTCCTGCGCCAACGGTTAATACGTTTGATCCAACGTTTTCTGAAGGCTGTCCACAAGCTGTTTCTGACGATAGGGATAAGACTTACCTGCGAGCATCGAGAATTTGCTGCCAGTTCGGGAAGCGATGCGTGAGCCAGTGTACACCACGGACGATCAACGGCTGCCCGAAGAATGCGAAGCCCAGGCCGAAAGCAGTTCCCTTCACAACAACTTGGGCACGGACGAAAATCGAGGCGAGTAACATAGGTACTAGCAGTGCCGCGAAACGGAATCGCGGGATGTGCGAGAATGGCGGAGTCGGCGACAGAGCACTGCGGACCCGATCAGTACATCATACCTTGTAGAGGACACAGACACATACTTTCCAATGCGCTCCCATGTGTCCGCAATCTCAGTCATTATATGCATGACCGTGCCTGTATGCGCCCACATCGCGCTCTGCACCGGCTCGCGCGTCGCATCATGCGCTCCATCCGGCCTCGCGCCATCCGCGACGCCCCTTGCCTGCGTCGTGACCGCCGCGATGCTTGTCGGGTCCGGCATCGCTTTCCCTATACCCGACATCTCGTCATGCATGTTCTTGTCGCCCTCCGGCACGCCCTCCGCCTCGGGGTCCGTCTCGACGTCGGCATCATCGTCCTTTCCAGGTGCCTTGGGCGGTGCACCCTGTCCAGCCGCGGCACCTGCGCCTATGCTCGCGAGTCCTGCGACGAAGTTCGCCGCCTCCTGCTCGACGGCCTCGCCTGAATGCGCCTCGGGTGCGCCCGAGAGCGAGTCCCCTGAGCCGAGTGTACCCGCCCGCGGCACTTGAAGGTTGCCGGACGTGGCGCTGACGGCGGCGAGTGGTGCAGGTGGGAAGAGCTTCTGTCGGAGGGGAGGGTGGATAATGAGGCCGAGAAGAGTAGCGAGGAATAACGCAGAGAGGAGGTTGAAGTACCACGCGATGTAGTAGGCCTACACGGAAGAGATGAGACTAGTGGCTGAACATTAGAAGGGCGTTCACGTACCCCGCAGAAATAGGCAGTGCGGCGAGGCTCCTTCCATGAACGCAACCGGGCTATGTGCTTGCCAAAGGCTGCCACACCCACAATCTGGATGGAGTGAGTTAAGAATTGAGCATCAGATCATCCATTCAATGGACATACTATTATTATATAGAACCGCTCTAGATATGCACGAAGTTTATCAGGAGTGAACTCTTCATTCGAAGAGATTTCAAAGTCGAGGTTCCCTGGAGGTGGAGGCGGAATTGCCTTAACATGATATACAATCTATAATCGGGTTGGGTGCGCTATTAGTGACAACTGGTCCGAGTACATGCTAATAGAGAGGCCTTCCGAATGGACTTCGGGACGGAAATGCAAGACCGAAATCGCAGTCTTGATATTCTGCCATCCAGGCCAGACTGTCTACTCCAGCTCGTCTATGCAAATCAAGGAGCCAGTGAGTCCCTTGAACGCTGCCCCGCGACGCACGAGGGACCAATTGGCCTTGGTATGGCGGGAAATAAAGCTCACGCTGCATGTGAGGCTACGAAGCGAGCGATGCAACTGGCATTATGCAAATGCCATATAATCAACATCGATGGTCCTACACCTTCAGCCAGGCAGGCTGCAGAACCTGGTGCTACTGCCCCGATTGGCTGAGAGGTGCACATCTAGGCAGAAGGGAAGGCTGTCACCCCGAAACAGGGACATAGTGAGGAAAGCGCCATGAAATGGATTTGGAGAGGTAAGCACCAGGACAGAAAAGAGAATGGGAACGGTTTCGTAGCGGAATGACGTCTCCAATGTAGAATTTCTGCTTCTCAACAACCTGGTCTCTTCGTTCCCAAGAGCATAAAATGATATTTAGGGTGGAACCATGACGCTCACCTTGTTGAACCGACGAACCAGTGTGAATAGGTCGTCATTAGCAATGCCATGAACGATGGGCGCTGGGAGCTGCTCCGGGTGTCTATTCCAACCAATATCGCGGACATCTGGGTCTATGAGCTGACTAGACGCCTTTTCCAGCGGAGGAAATTCAACTGTCTGCGCGATGATGCTAGCGGTGTCGGGAACAGGTGCGATGGAGGCGACATAGGCCGGGGGATCTGCTGGGTTCTCCATGGTCAAGTTGGAGGAGACAGTTCATGAAAGAGACGATATAATGGGCCGCAGTCAAAGATCATTTTGTGTTCGGCAGAGTTAGTTAGACGAGCGATCGTGGCGGAGGACTCCTCATGACGTCGACTTTCCGCTCGAACGTCTCCACGCGTCCCTTGGCGCCTTCCTCGACGCGTCCATCACGTCCATCACGTGCTTGCTCGTCGGCTTTTCGCCCGATGGATGCCTTCTGGTGCACTTCCGAGCAAACCACAGAGGTTCGCGTCCGAGCTAGCCTGCATAGCTGACTCCTACGCCCACTGGTATAATACATTGGTTCCAAGTTGAATATACATCCGTGATTTCCCTTATACATACAGACCAAGTTCCAAACTCATTCCGCAGTGTCCTCTTCAGCAATATCAACCAGCTCCTTGCCCTCCTCGACCATCTCCCCCTTCTTACATCCGATCGCCTTTACCACGCCAGCTACCGGCGCCCTGAGCACCGTCTCCGTCTTCATGCTCTCCAGCACGACGACCGGCTGGCCCTTCTCCACGCGTTCGCCCAGCTGCACGCGCACCTCAACCACGACACTCGGCATCGGTGCGCGCAGTGCCCCGCGCGCCGTACCAAGCACGTCCCCGCCGAGCGATAGCAGCCACTTTGGCGAAGGCACAAGCAGCGTCGTCTTGCGCCCGCCGTGAAAGACGTGTAGGCGCTCCATTGTATGCGGGCTTGCCGACGCGGGGATCGCTGCGGGCGGCTTCTGCGAGACAATCGTCGTCTTCAGCGCGGCGGCCTCGAGTGTGGTCGCCAGGACGGATGGTGGGGCGAGACGTGCGGGGACGTTAGTGTACGTGCGCTCTGCAGAGGGTGTGTGCACTGTCACGTTGAAGTGACCGTGCGTCCCAGATTGGACGCGCACCGTGATGGGCTCGGCGGCGGTGTCTTCGCTCTGCAGGGTGATGACGCGCTCGTAGACGTCCCCACCGAATCGGCGCGAAGGGAGTGTCGTCCAGGGAGACGACGGGCCAAGCGGAGTCAGTGGATGATCCCGTAGCACAATGAACAGAGCCGCTTGTGCGATGACCTCAGGCGGTGGGTATGGCACAGGCGGGAACAATTTCTCATGGTGTTTCTGCAGGGATCGCATGAGTTTATCGTATATGATGGCATATGAACAGAGCGTACGCACCGGAATGAACCCCGTCTCGACCTCGCCGTCGATGAACGCCTGGTTCCCTGCCAGCGCTCTCAGGAACTCCACATTCGTAGACACACCCACGACTTTGTATTCTTCCAACGCAAGGCGCAACATGCGTAGCGCCTCTGTGCGGTCGCGCCCGTGCACCACAAGTTTCGCGATCATTGGATCGTAGAACACACCAATCTGCGCACCCTGCTCGAATCCCTGTTCAAGGCGAACCGAAGGTGCCACTTTGGTTGAGGGATCCCTCAAGGGAGTGAACTGTGGTACAGATAAAGCTTCGTTGTGAGGGGGAGATTGCATTGATACTGAAGGCGCAAAAACATGTGTGGGCGTTGGTGTGGAGAGGTATAGCAGTTGTCCAGAATCAGGGAGGAAGTTGTTCCTGGGGTTCTCTGCGTATATGCGCGCTTCGAATGCATGCCCGACGAGTGGGATGGACGTCTGGGCTAGCGGAATTGGGTTGCCTGCTGCTACCTAGGAAGAGATAGCCACATCTATGAATTTGTGTGCCGTCCATGACTGTGAAGTTCTTACCTCTAGCTGCCATTCGACCAAGTCAAGCCCAGTAATCATCTCTGTCACGGGATGCTCCACCTGTAACCTCGTGTTCCTGACAGAAGAATGAGTAACAATCAATGACAAGAAGAAACCAATCCTACATCTCCATGAAGTAGAACTTCTCCGTGTCATTATCAAAGATGAACTCAACAGTCCCCGCACCAACATAATCCACCGCCTTCGCCGCCGCAACCGCCTTCGCGCTCAAATCCGCGCGCAGCTCTGCCGAAAGCCCGGGCGCCGGGGCCTCCTCGATAATTTTCTGGTTCCTTCTCTGCACCGAGCAGTCGCGCTCCCACAGGCTCACGCACCCGCCCAACGTGTCCGCAAAGACCTGCACCTCGACGTGCCGCGGGCGCACAATGTACTTCTCGACGAGCACGTCCGCGTTCCCGAACGCCTTCTGCGCCTCGCGCTGCGCGGACGCGAGCGCGTCGTAGAATTCGTCTGGGGAGTGCACCGTGCGCATGCCTTTGCCGCCACCGCCATGCACGGCCTTGATGAGCACGGGGAAGCCTGGGAGGAGTGAGCACAACGAGGGAGAAAATGAGAGAAGGTGCTTACCGATCTGGGTGGCTTCCTCGAAAAGATGCTTGGGATCTTGGTCGGAGCCGTGATAGCCAGGGACGACGGGAACGCCAACATCTGGGTGCGTGGCAACGTCAGGGCAAAACAGTGGCTTTAAAGAATCAAACGTACTAGACATGATAGTCTTTGACTCGCTGCAAGAAACGTGGTGTGAACGTGGGCCAAAAGGGAACGTACAGGGACTGAAGGACGTACCTCTTCGAGCCCATGCTAACGATAGCACTTGCCGGCGGGCCTATGAAGACGATGCCTTCTTGCGCGAGGCGTTCGGCAAAATGGGCGTTCTCGCTTAGAAACCCGTATCCGGGATGAACGGCCTAGTGGGATAGAGGATATCTCAGCATAACTCAGATGTGAGAAAGAGGCTTGCTACGCACCTGAGCACCGCTATAACGGCAGACGTCGATAATCTTGTCAATCCGAAGCTAGAGGAGCTTATTGTCAGCGAGTAACCTGGATGTGACTATAGTACTACTTGCGTAGCTCTCAGATGACGGCGCGGGGCCGATGCAGTAAGCCTCGTCCGCCTATAACTTTCAATATACGTAGATCGAGGAATCTGCACTGAGGGCATACCATCCGGACGTGGAGTGCATCGGCATCAACTTCACTATACACCGCTACAGTCTTGATACCGAGCTTCTTCGCTGTCCGTATGACGCGACATGCGATCTCGCCTCTATTCCGAGCAGGTAATCGATATGTGGCTCGCTGGGACAACACATAAGACTATACCTGTTTGCGATCAGGATCTTGTCGAAGTGGGGCTTCCGGGAAGACATCTCAAGGGAGCTGAAACTCCCACTCGCCGAGCGCTCTGTCCGTTACTTGTCAGAAACGCGGATGCTTGTCCGCAATGAGTACTAACCGGCATGAGACGCGAACCCTCGAGGACGGAGATTTCGAGTGTCTAATATTCTAGCGCAAGGTCGTGCGTCGCCCGTAAGTGCGCTCCTTGGCGTGATAACAGCAACTGTCGGTACTATAGACCTATTCTTGACCACATGAAGTGATGGTGTGCGGAGAATCGTCGTGCGACGCGTCGTATGCAGCATGTCCAAATGGTATAACGCGAGCCTTTAAGATGTCAATGTCCAAGACGGAGACGTCCGTGAAAGATGATGTGTAGTGGTCCAATTCCGTGTCCAGTGTATTTGGCTACAGTAGAAGCGTTTAAGGCGATGCAGATGAGAGATGAATGGGTCGTTGTGGTTAGGAGTGCTCGAACAAGGGTACTTGCGGCAGATGAGCCGTCCGAGCGTTCGACTGCCGGAGCTTGCACTCAGTAGCGCTGCATCCGGTAGCAGCGGCCCGGTCTTCCGCTCGTTTCTCGGCTGCTCGTTGACTGGCAATCGTTGCTCGTCCGTACGTCCGCCTGAGTCGCATGAGTTCCACCGGAAGAGACTACTGTCTCTTCGACTGAGACATCCCAACTCACATTCGTCGAGCTTTCAAAACGCTGTTCGTACAACCCGGCTTTTTCTCGTCGGCATTCGCTCTGAGGAAGGCTCGCTGGCGATTGCGAGCAATGAAACTCAACATACTGCCGATTAGTATAGCTATACCTCGTGTTTGACTCGGTCTCTCATGGTATATAGGTGCTTCCATGTGACTAATATTGCTGCGCCTGCCTTCGTAGCACCAGCAAGGCCTAAATTCGGTGCTGCAGCCAAGATTTCGATCATAGCAAATGCGCGAGCACGTGGTGAAATACTTACCGAATATGGGCGAGGAAAATCAAATTCGCAGCGGGTCAGGCACTGCAGTGGCAGCCACTTGTCGTAGCAGTGGAGACATGTCAAGACATACCCACAGTATTTATGCCGCCCAAATGCTAAACAGCTTTCATTCTTTGCGTCATGTCCTGGTCAGACTCGCTACGATTTGCTCTCCATTTTCTGCAAGTTGTCTACTTTGCCATCACATCCTATTTCCTCGACCACCAAATTGCCGGACATCGACTTACCATTGGACACTTGTCCATAACCACACTCTCTGCACATGACGTTCGCTATGTTGGCATGCTTTACGACAAGACATATACCTACGACTTCAAGGCATCCACCGTCTCGATACGCCTCCATTTACCCACATCCACATTACCACGCTGGCTGACCTTCGCCGCAATTGACCTCCTGTACAACTCGTCGACGACCGACATATCCGTGGCTAGGCTCGATGTGACCTTCTGGATCTTCCCCGTCCTCTTCCGCATTACTGCAGGCCCATGGTTAAATGTGGTCCTCGACGACTTCCGCATCCGTATCTTCAAGAGCAAAGCAACGCCGTTCTACATCCAACGCCTCCGCCAAAACCTCGTTGGCGCGATCCTCACGGGCGAATACTTGCGTGTCGACGATGCATGGACGAACGCTCAATTCTCCGGATTAACTGAACTCGTCTCCGTAAATGGCGATACTCATGCATCCGGCAACGGTTTCGGCCTTGGCAAGCACGCCAATGGTGGGGCGCACGAGGCTGCGGACGGTGGAGCCCTCCATGGATCAGGTTCGCATGACGACTGCGCAGACTCGGACCCAACGGAGAAGGCACCGAAGCTTCTCCCGCGAGACCGCGAGGAAATCCGCGTGTCCGCGTATGCGCGTCAGCTCCACATCAACAACACCGAGGGCCGGATATACACTTTCCAGCGGCTCGACGCGCAGCTACGGCGCGACTGGGACGCAGACGCGGGCACGTTCGTCCTCGTTGCGGAGGAGAGCCGCTGGGTGAGGGTGCATTGGCCGTACCAGAGGACGATGGTCCTGTCGTGGTGGATGTAAGTGACTGTTTTCACTATGCGTGAGTGGTCGGATAATTGACCTGCACCCATATAGCCAACTTGCATCGGCGATACTCACCTTTCCTTATGATGTGTTTCATACCTTCCAACATCCAATGGGCAGCGTCAACCTTTACGTTCTACGAGCAGATGTCACCTTCGACGAGTACCGAGTACGTCTCAGCACGCCATTCCTTGGACCCAGACCTGATTCTCCTTCTTCTAGATCCGTGATGCCGAGCTTGTTATACAGTCTATCTCGCTGATTCGCGAGAAGGCGTACATGTACAACATCGACGCATCGGAAATCCTCTTCGATACTCTTGCTAAACTCATAGCTCCACGCTAACGCATACACGGGATACCACGTCACTATCAAACGGCGAAAAAGTATCATACACTTGCTTACGTTGAGATTTTCGCTTCATATGTTACTCACGGACTCGCAATTTCATGGACTGTGTACATACATGCCTGCATCATTATAGACGCGCACTACCTGTAGCCCTAGCTCGATAAATCAGACCTTGTTTCTTCAAATCAATTCTTCAAAGTACGAGATACACTGCCATCTGACAGGAGAAAGGCAACCGCTGCTCTGAAGGTTTGCCTCGACTTCGACGTGAACGATACATCGCAAGAAATTGCAGGCTAGTATTCAGGGCGCTCATATCTTACAACAGCAATCTAAGTTCAACGTTCAACTGCGATCCTTCACCCTCGTCCTCCCTCGCAGACTCAGTCCGCTCACGCAGTCCGAAGGATAAGGTGCACCCCGCTGTCAGTCTCGACGACGTCGCTGATCTCGCCGACCTTGAGCCCGTATGTTGCCTCCTCGAACGGCTTCTGCATCTGGCCCTATACTCCGTCCCATCAGTACCCCGACGTCAATGAAGTAGGAAGCAAATGACGCACCGGACCAAACATGCCCAGGTCGCCGCCGTTCGCGTGGGATGAGCAATCCGAGTGTGTGCCCGCGAGCTGCGCGAATTTCTCCGGCGAGCTGTTGATCTCCGCGGCGTACCCCTTCAGCAGCGAGATCGCGTCCTCCTTCGAGCGCGTGATGTTTGCCTGTTCAGCCCCATCACAAATCTACAAGTCAGCAGACGCCATCACGAGAAGTACTACATACGCACCTCCTTCCAGCTGCTCGGCCGCCGACTCCCACGGTGCTTCACGAGGAGGTGGCTCGCGCGCACCTGCGCAGGACGTCCGCCCTCGCCCTCGCCAAGGAGGTACTGCCGTGCGCCGGGCAGTGCGCGGATCTGCTCCTGCGAGAGCTCCGACGGCGCCTCCCAGCGCGACTCGTGCGTCTCCGGGTTGTAGAAGTACGGTACGCGCCGCGAGTTCGAGATACGCACTTCCCAGGTCGACTAGAGGGGAAGAGCGTCAAAGAGAGTGAGGACGCAGTGGGAGGAGAAGGACGTACCATGGTGGTTTGGGATGAGGTGAGATGGAGACGGGGTTGGATGGCAAGGAAGTGGTATACTGTAACGGGTAGATAAGATTAGATTAGATCAAGGTTGCATCACCCATCCTGCGTCGCCGTTGAAGGGGACGTTGCGACTTGACCGTGAACTCAATGATGGTCCACATCTACCAGAGTTTGTGTATTATCACCCCTAGCATTCTCGAGTGAGATGATAGGCTACCGCAATATTGCGCAAGCTGTCCGCGGTCACCAATCGCACCGCCTCTTCGTTGCCGCAGTTAAAGCGTAGAATGATGGCAAGGGAAAGAGCTCAGCCCAAAAGGCAACAAGTCTACTCGAATGGAGGGTCTTCGTTACGATCGTGAGTAAATCCGATTCTGGAGTGAAGCCATGGCTTATCTTCAAATGCGCAACCGTAGTCCGTTACGTGTCCAAGAACATCCTAAATTGACCGAACATCTTGTTCTGTTGAACCCTAATACAAGGATCGCAGAATTTTAGCTCGAATATTCATGAAACAAGCGTCTTATCTGGTCAGGAGTACAGGTGCAAACTTCTATGCGGCCCTCGTAGCCGCTTATCCAGCGCCGAAGAACCCCCCAAAGCGCCGATTCACCTTGGGAGTGACGGAACGCTAAGGCGTACGGTCTAGGCGAGTGTCTGTGCCGTTCGTTTTGATCCCGCGTTGAATCTCTACATTGGAAGCGTGGCATCTTATTTCAACATGTTACTGCATGTTAACTGCCTACGGTTATCGGACATCAAAGGCTAGGACCAGAAGTATCCGTAACATTGATAGCTAGTTATATGCAATGAAGTTCTCTCGATACCAGCAAATCCCAATCTGCACAAGTCATGAATGTATACCAATCGGAACCAAGCAGTGTTTCAGTATATTTCGAGCATATACTACCGATGAACGTGAGTGCGAAGCAATATGGAGGGCTGTAAGAGATGGTCACCTGCTGTCAGGAATCTCAGAGCCAGATTCGGCAGTTACTGCTGCAATTTGACTTGTTCAGTCAAATCCAACGATCCCCGCTCCCCATCACCCACATCGTCACCGTGGCTCGGAGATTCCGGAGTTACGGTTGGTACGATATGTCCACCGTTCTCAACTTCCTGTACACAGTTCCACACTCTAGAGAGCCATGATAAGGCTCTCCAGAGTGTAGTAGATCCGTATACAAGAAAATAAAGGGTAGTAGTCAGTCCTACCACCAGTGCGCAAATCTGTGCCACTAACGGCCACTCTGTCCAGATTACCCCAAGAAGGAGTACGAACAGCGTGCACACCGATATCAACATAAACAATGTGGGTGAACGGCAGAACAGCCGGAAGTGGAGGTACGACCCGGCGTCGTCTCGAGCGAGGACCTACGCAGTCAATCATGTAAAATATCAGTCGCGAGTGGTCTTGTTTCTCGTAGTACTGACCTGGAATGTCGCGGTGCTCACACCGCCATAACGCATCCAGTATCCGGCTGCGATAACAGACCCCAGGGTCGCCGTCACTAATCCGATGGCTATGCAGCACTGCGCAAACATGGGAAGGGAGGAGGTGGATATAAAGATCGTGGTCCAAATGCTACATAAAATAACGTCATTGGTATATTGTTTCCAAGGCCTTCGACTGATGTTACATACCCGGTGAGAGCGAACAGCTGCGCATAATTCGGATTTGATCAGCTGCGCTAGGAGCTAGCTACGGGGTCCACTTACAAAGCCTCCAGTAACACACCAATCATTCAGCATCCGAACTCGGATGTCTTCGCAGCAAGGCTCCGGCAGAGCCTCTTGGAGCTCTGGAAGTGGGGCGAGGGCGTCGAGTGCCCTCGCCACAGAATCGAAACAATCAATCAGCATAAGAAAAGAATCATATAACAAAAGTGGGAGCGTCGGCGATGTAATGCAGGCTTTAGGGTGTAGCACGAAGGTATTTTCGAATTTGCGGCTTAATCCATGAACTAAATACCTCCTGCTTATGTCCCGCGCTGCGCGTTCTGACGTTCTGAACCTCGTATAGGCCTGCAATTTACTCACACAACATAGCATCCGGGCGTGCTCGGATTGTCACAGTGAAAGATAGACAGTATGAGGGAATCTCTTTACTTGCACGCAGTCGCGCAGTGGAAATGAAATGGCTTCGCTTCTGCATTCTGTACGTTTCGGTCTATTAGGTCTCCAGGGCCTAGGATGATGTAGCTAGAAAACCGAAGGCTGCGAATGCACCCTCATGACCGCTGGAATGTTCAGGATGCTTAACGTGCATGGGGCACATATTCACAAAGGAGCTCTGTGGACTACAACTCGTTAGTGCCGATGGACCTTGCAAGCTGCTTCGCAGCGGTCTCGGGCACGTTACACAACCGTCTTCATATTCGAGATGAATTTGAAGATAGCAGGCCGTGGCTGTGCTGTGTTCACGTGCTCGTGCATCGCTGGCTGCAATGGCCGTGCGAAGGGACGCTCGTTGCTCATCTTTCACAACCCTGGAGAACACGGGTAGGTCAAATTGCCTCTAGCAGAATTGCGATTCTGATGCTCGAATCATGTTTCTGAGGGTAGAGCCGTATCGTTACGAAACACGGCTCTCGTGCGACGCTATGAAGGGTCCAGACCGAGGATACTTACACCCTTTCTCCGACGGAAGATGCTTTCAGTACGGCGTCGGAGAGTACCCAAGGACCGTAAGCAACCCCGCATAACCCTTCTGATGTTCTAGTTACGTACGTCGTGGCCGTGGTGGACTCAGCTCACGGAACTTGCTATGAGCAAAGCCTCCGACTGGATACGCTCGAAGTCGAATTGGTGGACTCTATATCATGTGAACAGTATTCGGGAGAAGTGGTCAGCCGAGATCAGGACACGCGTTTGGATAGTTGTGTCATCTACGGCATCTGTACCAGTTCAGCTTTCTGAGAAACAAGTAGGTTTGTTGGTTATCAGAGGCCCTAGCTCGCACATCCTGACCATCGGTCTGAAGGTGCAATACGTCTTGGACGAGCTGGCAGGATATGATGCCTTGCGCGACCAGCCTGGCTGGTAAGATATCACGTATTCTGCGGACTGAATGAATCTCACTTCTGTTCAACAGCGAAGTGGCTTGCAGCGATCGAATATGGCGTTCATCACACGTCCTTTCCGATACTGCAATCGTACGGCTTCAATATGAGCTAGAGGCCTTGTGGACTTCTAGGCCACGAAAACGATCTTCCAAATCCGTTGCCAGTGTGGACTTCATAGACCCATTGTTGTATTCCTTCATCTATGGCCAGACACTCTCGCATTCCCCTTCATCTACTCTTTACAGTGTCCCGGCGCCAAGCAGTACCACAATGAATGAATATGCAACGTCCCCACGCTTTGCTTACATTCCCACCCCTTTCTTGATTTCCGAGAAAGAGACAGCCCTCAAAGCTACTGCACTCTCATACATCAACAACGTCAATCCTGATAATTTGTCGCTATATCAATGCCTTCAGGAATTGGTCGCTAATTGTATACCGCTTTTCGAACGCGTCCTCACCGATTTACATCGGAACAATCCCCTTCGTCATCGTATTCCTGACACGTATACCTATACAGATTGGGACGAACCAGACGAACCTGAAGATTCGGATGAGGAAGAATGGAGCGACTATCGCACGCAGCTCGCACGGTGGACCATAGAACGGCCTATCAATCTCCCAGATATCCCGAAGGAGGGCTATGTAGGCGGCCTTGAGAAGAGGCAGCACGTGGTCTCTCTTCGCGGACGAACGATCCAGGTTGTCATCAGGGCGACGGAAATCAGATTGGTCAGTTGCCTTGAGCGCGTATACTTGACATGCGATGAGATCGCTGATTCCGTGGAAGGCCCCATTCGGGCCTGCTTGTAGGAAAACGCCCTGGCATGTGGAGGGTATGCGAAATGACCATATAGTAGCGTGCGCGTTGTATTGTACACAAGCGGTAAGCTCCTATCTGATGTATTAAAATTGACGAAGACTTAATGGTAAGAGCAGGTCAACATAGAAGCACCAGAAGTAATGTTTCGTATGGCCGTCTCGCATCCTAAAGACTGGGAACCTGAGGACGCAGGGGGCATCTGGAGAACTTGGGGCTTTCGTCATATGTTTCCCTGTCACCAGACCTTAGGCGGAGTAAACCTATGTCCCGGGATCGGCATCGCTTTCCCTAATGTCTACCAGCATCGCTTCACAGATATAACCGCAGTTGATCAACGCAAAGCTGCATCGATGACTTTTCTTGGTCTTTTCCTGGTGGACCCGGATCTCACTGAAGACAATGTGCTCGGTGAAGAAACTCTAACTCCGTCTACATCTCAAGTCCCTCCGCAACAAAAAGAGTGGATCAGGGATGCGGTAAATAGATACATCAATCCGAGACTTCCGAACGAGATAGTGGAGCAGATTGTAGACGAGATCGAAGGCTTGCTGACAGAGGAAGAAGCATTCGTGCTGTCCGAACAGATGCGGACGGAACGAGAAGAATTTTGGGAGCTACATGATCGACGCTGGTTCTGCCTTCCATTTGACTCTCGGCACTGAACGCCAGAGATATAGTAACGTGCATCTCCAACCTGTCTGAATGATGATCACGACTAAAACAATAATTTGCAGATTACTTGTACATTGGCGAACCCAAGCTACAGACGCGATGTCATGGAGCATGCCCGCATTCCTACCTACTGTGCATTCTCGTATTCACTGCCAAAGATTCCTGGGTGACGAGCAATCTACACAAGGAATATCAGATGCGGATCATTTGCACACGTTGATAGATTACGCACAAACGACCTGACGCGCTTGCCGTAGATGTACATCGGGATCGATGCTGTCCAGCATGCGAGTTGACATGCCCCGAAAATTAGGAGTGACACTCTGACGCCGCGATCCACAATAATACCGTTCGCGAAGAACGTGGATGCGTAAAGTACCATGTTCTTCCCAAAGTTGGTCAAGGCCAAAATGTGCAGCGCGTTTTGACGATGTGTATCCAGCAGATAGGTAATTGCAGCAGATCCGGAGACGACCATACTGAAGTTCTGCATCCTGCGAGGGGACAGCAGTGAGCCATGTATTCATTCGCAATACAAGACAGACCTACGCTATGCACGCTACCGCCCCGATCCAGGGCATTCCATGGCTGTTGCCCACTGAAATTTCAAGCCGGTCAGTGCAAGCATACATTGGATGTTTCGACACACACCTGCCCATCCAAAGTAGCCGAAGGCACCGACAACCATGCTCGACATGAAGACCAATCTGTACTCAGGTTCATAGATGCCTCGGTTCCACTTGGATATCAAGATGACGCTACGGTCGATGAGGAAGCCCGTGATGAGAAGTGCGAGAAGTATTCCCACAAGACCGCCCAAATTCGTCAGACCCTGTTTGCGTAGATTAACGGAATCGTCGCCATCTGTCATCTCATAGAACTCACCGTCTGTTTTGCATCGAAGTTATATTCCAGAGTGAAGATGGTTGACGAGCATAGCGGCATCAAACCTGTGACATTGCAATGAGATAACCTCCCAAGAGTAATATAAGAGCCTAATACGTACTCAACCACACAGTTTGCATCGAGTATGACAAGAATATGAACCACGTCTGCGCAATGCGTCAATATACAGAAAACGTAAGCGGTGCTTATTTGTGAGTCATACCACGGGAGATAGCAACAAAGGAACAGGCCTGAGTAAAATTTTCCAGAAGCTCTCATCGGTGAAAGTCCCGTGCCAGATTTTAAGCGTTGACAGGTAGCTTGGGGCACGCATGCTCCGACCCATGCTCTCCGTATCGATCTCCTTCTCGGACGGAACCTTCTCCAAACTGCTGCCCTTGTCGCTGTCAGCGTCAATGATCTTCGCGCTCTGGGGGGCCGCCCGTCGATACGTCGTCTGCAGACCCACGAGTGTCAGAGAAGGTCTGACAACGTAAGAATGATACGACTGTACCTCGGGCACAAAGAAGAAAACGGCGGCGGTGTTGAGACCTAGTGGGATGCTGACGAACCAGAACGCCCATCGCCACGAGAGGTTCTGCACAACGTAGCTGCAGAGCAAGGGCCCACTGAAGTAACCGCCACGCTGTTAGATGCGACTCCGACGTTGGGACCAGTTGACATACAGAGTGATACCGGCCATAAGTGAGAAGCTCCAAATGACCGTACGTGATCCACGCTCGTGGACGCTGTTGCGATGAGTTTATGATGAGTTTATCACCGATGCAAATAGATGTCCGTTAGCGGGTTGGCTCACCAGTAGATCTGCTCGAGGCTTGATGGCACCAAGCTGAGAGAAGAGTATAAACTTAATGACCTGTATGTCTCAACCTCAGAGACATACCTTTGCAGCGCAGACATTCCGAAGCCTTGGAAGACACGTGACGCCCGGATTGAGGCCAAGTTGGGACTCGCAGCGCACCAAATGCAGGAGACGAACATCTGCCACCCGTTCATTAGCCTAGCTCTTGCAGCGACGCAGACATGGCTGCTGACGTACCAGAAATACGGAGAAGAAGTATACAATTCTTTGGCCAAACTTGTCCGCAAGGGCATTCTGCACGAGCCTGTCTATCTGTTCAGCGCTGTCTCCATAAATGCGCCGCAAAGACACTGACATGAAACAGCCGAGACCGAGTAAGATGAATCCAAACGAAGAGGTGATCTCATCGACGGAGACGCCGAATTGCTGCGAGAGCAGGACATACGCCGGGCCCATCATCGGCGACAGCGCACCATCCATACTCGCCGCGAACGTCCTGTTTCCCCCAAGTAAGTTTCACCGAGCTCGCTCCTTACAATAGCTAGAGCTTACAGCGTCCAGAAGCATGCTTCCTTCTTCCAATACGGCCAGTTCAAGCTGGAACAAATGTATCAATGCCTTGACGGGAACACTCCACGAACGGGAGCAGCTCACGGATCGGCAGGGTCGTCCGAGGGCTGGGGGACGAGAATAACATGCGCGTATTTCCCCGTGCCGTGCTTCAGGGTCGACGCCTGGTCGATGTCGATCTGGCGTCCATGGATGAGCCCCTGGTCCGAGAGCAGCGCCGTCCCCGGGACCTTCTCCAGATGCTTGTCCTCTACATCATTTACAACATTATCAGGACCTTTCCCGTGGACAACGTGTAAAAAATACATACCAAGGATGCCAAAGGCCATCTTTGCTTTGCTCAGGAGCGGCCTGCGCCTCGCAGGCCCCGCTCGCACTGCTGATAAGTACCGCCCGGGCGGCTGCACAGTTTTTCAGCCTCGCAATCCGCGCTCCTGGCAGCCTGTGGGCCATGGCGCCGGTGTCGCCGCCTGATTTGTTGCGAAGCGCAAGAGAAGCACTCAGCTGTGGGGTGACGCGCCACGGGACCGTCAAGTGACCCGTATAAGCCGCCCTGTTCTCGGCGTATACTGGGCATGAGAAGAACCTCCTGCTTGCAGCCCGCTGTGTTCTAGCGAGCTATTGATCGCGACGAAGGACCACTTTTGCTATCAGTGATGATGGTGCCAGTGCGGGGAACGCGAATCCCGCGTGGGCTGTCAGGGTGTAGTTCTGGATCCCATTGCGGTCTCGCAGATTAGACACCGACGAGGGCAATTCAGTTGTTCACACCTGATACCATGGACTTCACAGAGGTTCTATATATGGCAATGCTGGAAGAAGTACCATTTCGCTGTCGGCCAATGCACGATGTCGTTCGAGGATCGCTGTCCCACCTTGACCGCGAATGCGTCCGCCGCACTCAGTCGGAGCGCCGATCCCTGTCCAAGACACAGTAGATCTCCTGTAAAGAGCGAATACTTGAGCGTCCATCCTCCCGGGGGCTTACCACGGCCATCCACAACAGCACGCTCAGTCATCCGCCAAGACACGAGTAACCATCGCGCGCGGTGCATTGGATATACGAGAAACTGGGATTACAGGGGGTAGTAAGGTGCTTCCTACGCTGTCCGTCATGAGCCTGCATACGCATACGGGTCGCTGTCACCGATTTGTTCTATTGAGTTAGCCGAGGGTGCGCTACGCGGACGTAGCATCAGGGCCGTCGTAGCCATTAGGGTTCTTGGTCTGCCAGTTCCAGAGGTCACGGCACATCGTCTCGAGGTCCGCCGGTGCCGTGAAGCCAAGCTCCTTCTCCGCGAGCGCCGGGTCCGCCGTCAGGTCAGGGACATCTCCGCGTCTGCAAATTAAAGATCGCGCCCATCAGCACCAAATCTCCAATCTCAGCGACCGTGAAGAGGGAAGAGGAGATATCGGCGATATGGGATCATATAGAAGGATGCACAGGTGGAAGCGGTACCGCGCTGGGAGGCGAGAAGGCTTGACCGAAGCAGATGGACTCACCTCCGGCCGATGATCTCATACTTGAAGTCGAAGCCCGTCGCCTTGCGCATTGCGTCGACGATCTGGAGCACGCTCATGCCGCGGCCCTTGCCGAGGTTGTACGCCTTGTAGCGGGCCTCGGTCGGGCAGTTGTCGAACACCTTCGAGCCGGGCTCGAGAGCGTCTAGAGAGAGAAGGTGCCCCTTGGCGAGGTCGAGCACGTGCAGATAGTCACGCACGCAGGTTCCGTCACTGCAAACCCGATGTGAATTTTGAGAATGGACAGGGAAGTGAAGTGCTTACGGGGTAGGATAGTCGTTACCGAAGACCTTCAGAGTTGAGTCCTTGACACGGCCGACGGCCATGTGCGCGAGCAGAGGCAGGAGGTTGCCTGGCCGTCCGAGCGGGTCTTCACCGATCCGACCTGACGGGTGCGCGCCTGCTGGGCTATCAGAGCGGACACATCGTAAGTCGTGGCTAGTACAAAGATGCACAAGACATACTTGAAGTAGCGGAGGGATATCGCCCGCCACCTTGATGGCTCGGCTGTGTCGCGTCAGAGATCAGTGGATCCTTCCTTGAGGCTATTGGAACACATACCAGCGCAAAGATCTCCGAGGATCGTCTCGCACATCACCTTCGTCTTCCCGTACGGGCTCTCTGCCTGCAGTCGCGTCGTCTCCGGAATGGGGATCACTGGTGGCGTTCCGTACACGGTCGCGCTGGAGGAGTAGACCATCCGCGTGCAGTCAAACTCTGCCATGATCTGGAGCAGATACACGGTCGCGGAGACATTGTTCTCGTAGTACGTCAGGGGGATCTCGGTCGACTCGCCGACGGCCTTGTACGCCTGAAGAGGTGATGCATTGTGTGATGTGTCAACATAGCAGTATACGGACGTCAATCAGTAAACGACACGTACGGCGATATGGACGACACCCCAGATCCCGCCCTTGCCGTACTTCTCGAACACCCTCCGGACCTCGTCGGGTTTCGTGAGATCGCACTGGTGCGCATCGATCTCTGCGCTGTCCCTATCATGCTCCGACGCATCTGCGGGCAGATTGTCGCGAGCGAGCTGCGCTACCCGGACGAGCGACTTGGGCGTCGAGTTGTGGTGGTTATCTACCGAAATGACCTTATACCTCCGCGTCTCTTGAAGGGCATAGATAACATGAGAGCCTGGACACGTCGTAGGACGTCGCAGACAGCAGAAGACACGATGAGCTGTGCGGGACGCGCAGGAATGGGTCTAGAGTCGCGCACCGATGTAGCCAGCGCCTCCAGTGACGAGTACACGCTGTCTGGAATTTAGTCAAGGAAGCAAGGACGAGGGCGTGGACGCACGCGCAGAGGCTGTTCGGAGGAGGACATGGTGGCTAGAGGACAAGTAGTTGGTGGCTGAGGAGGAAAGATAGCTATGTGCTGCGATCTAATGCTGCACTGTCTCCGCAAGTACTGCTATTTTATCTGATCTGTGATCGAGCCCAGTCCGCCCCATACTCGACCACTTTTACGCGTCTCTTTACGTCCAGCTCGCACCCGACCACCACCCGACCGCACTTTGTCCAGGCCTTTCAGTCTCCGGTCCGTCGTATTCCGCACTCGGCCATGATGGAACATTCTTTCCACGAATGCTGTGCAAATATACACAGAATTGCTTTGACACTCAAGAGTGATTCGAGTATCTGCCATTGAGATCTTTCTGGTCGGCTGCGTTCAAGAGGGAACACGATTCCGGTTCCAGAGTGTTTAGCGGGGCTGTACTAGCCTGTACTGACTGTGAAGCTCTACTGGAAGTTGGGCAATGTCTGAGAACTGCAGGCTCAACTGGGGACGACACTGCTGCCGAACACCGGGCCGCCATGCACTAGAGCTCAGCAGAACAAAGGACTGACCATACACATGCAAGTCCAAAGGTCCTTCTCCAGCTTATGACGCGCATGACAAGGCATAACGATGTCCGACCAGGGGACATGCATGACGAACTGTTGTGCGTTGAGATTGGAATGGAGTGGTACGTGGTGTCTTGGAAGTCCTGGTTTCAGGCCGTACTCGAGTATCCGCAAGACTAGGCCTTGGACAATTTCCAACAGCTGCAGAACCTTATGAAGACAGGATTCTGCTAGATACTAGGCTGTCATGTGTCAGAAGGCTCCGGTGCAGTACCAAATCTGCTATCTTCAGAGCCCATGTACTGGCTTCCGAAGCGTCCGGCGCTCATCACTGCGGCTCAAGCTTGCAGATTTCCGTCTATCCAAAAAGGTGTACGCTGGCTATCTCAGCAAACACCTATGCATCGTATATCCTCTCTGAGGACATGTAGTGCCTTTATTCGTCATTGCAGGTGCATTGAGGTGTATAGTCGGGGTTTTCGGTATGTACTGTCTTCCATGTCTACATCTGCAACCTCGCATATTGGACCCCAGTATTCTGATTTCCCGGTAATTGCCGCCGTGCATCGTTCATCCGCGAGCACGCCGACAACTTGCGCGAGCTCCTTTCGCCCCCCCACCCGCGCTACTCGTTCCCGCGTGCACACACGATCAATGTGCACTGCCTCGCGTAGCGCGCGCCCTTTCCATGCTTCGACGCTGTGCACGCGGCGTGCGCATATCTGCCGAGTCCTTTCAGTTCCTCCGCGCTCTTGCGACCCCTGCAAAGCTCCCTACACTCTTCCGCTTCGTCTCTGTCCTGCGTGTGACTAGTACGACGGAGGAGTGTGAGCCTTCAGTGGCGTTCCTCTGAGGGAGCAGAGCACATCTGGAGGCCGTTCGTTCTAAGCTGGCGATGTTCGCAGGGTAGCAGAAAGGCTCGATGAGGTAGAGATCAATCGCGCTGATGCTGAACACAAGTCCAATCTCTCATTGCTTGGCGCAGGCATCCACATAATCGCATAGAGATCTTTCCATGGATGCCGTGCAAATATCTGGCTATTCCGAATTCGCGTTCTGAAGTGTTTGGCGGAGCCGTATTCAGCTGCGCCAAGAGCTGGGTAACGTCTAAGAACCGCAAAACCCCAACTAATCAAAGTCACAGTTGGAGTACTCAAGTTGCAGTCTGATCAGTCCGTTCTTCGTATATCTGATCCGTTAGCTCAATGTCGGTGCCATTAGCGGCTCATCTCCGAGTCAAGTCCAGCCCACCTTGTGGAAGCTTCAAAAGAAGTTGTTGGAATTGAAATTGCCCCACATTGCTTGCACACACGCAGAGCGGGCCAGAAAATAACACACTGCAAGCGAACTGGGACGACCGCCAACCTAACGTGCACGGTTCCTCGCCAAGCACAATTCAGACGAACTTGATGTCGACTACGAGCAAAATGGAGACTTCCCAATTCGACTTGCCACGGGGGCAGGCGAAATTGATTCCTCGTAGGGAAGGGAGTAGATGTGACAAAGTCGACCGAAAGCATGGCTCTGCCTTCCTTACTGCGTCAGGAGCTGGTGCCTCAGGGATTGACCGCCTCGATATTGTGCATTTCCTCTTGAAGCATGGCGCGAATCTCAATTTCGGGGACTCCAGAGAAGGCGAGATCGCCCTGTTCGTTGCCTCAAGAGCTGACCACCTCGATATCATGCGTTTACTCGTCGCATACGGCGCAGATGTGAATACGCCACCATCGCTACCTGGTGTATTGAGGGCTGGGCACCTCAACATCGTGCGTGTCCTGATGGAGCATGGTGCGGTCGTCAACTCGAAGGGAGAGAAGACCGCCCTCCTCGTTGCCTCGACAGCTGGCCACCTCGATGTCGTAGTGCGTTTCCTCTTTGATCATGGTGCTGATGTCAACGTGAAGGCGTCTTTAGAAACTGTTATTACCCTTTTCGCTGCCTCGAGAGCCGGTCACCTCGGTGTCCAGGAGCCTTGGTCCACTGAGTCTACCTGCCTAGAAACTATGTTACAGAGCCGACCCGACAGCGCAGACCTGCTCCAAGCACAAAACGTGGAAGATGATTCTCCAATGTACTCACTTCCTGTATCACAGGTCGTGCTGAGTCGAACATTGGGTACGAGGTTAGTTCCTGCGAACGTTCGTTGACTAAAATGCTGACATTAGTTGTGGCTCCTCATCGGAATCTGCTTCTGGGGATCACGAAGACTCCGTGAATATCGCAAGGCAAGATGTGGAACAGACAAGACATACCAAGGCAAAATGTTTGGCGAGATCCGGTCATAAGTAGCATTACTTATTATTGTTAGGGATATAACTCAATGCATAGGGTATGCAACAGTTCTCAATGATCTATCCTGTAGTTTCGCCTGTCGCTAGCAGCGCAATAATGTCACGTTGTATGATATATAACATAGCTCAATGTAGTCAGCCAAACCTGTGCCCGGATGTCTAATATCCTGACGCGTTCAGAAACGAGATTTTGGCAAGGTGGCGGTGGCGGACGCACCCTACTACGTCCTCATTCACATTGGTGTGATTGAACTGCAGTTACTGCTACGCTCAGCGTGCGGCGCGCATCCTGCCTCCACTCAAGTCGGGCCCATTCTGTGACTCCGGCACGTCCTGTCCATCCTACCTACGACACTGAGGACAATCGATAGTGGTCGACAACATGTACGCATCATAGCAACACACGGAGAGGGGTTGTGAGACAACACACACTACACCGCACAAATGGCAATTGTTCAAAGCTCCCGAACGGGAACATAATTGAGGTGAGTGGCGGTTATTGCTTGCGCGATAGCCAGCTGTTACATCCCGGAGTATCAGCCGTCGTCCTCGTACGTATCCTATTGAGAAGCTGTGCTCGTAGTAGGCTGAGATTCCTCCTTCAAGGGCTGAGAGATTTCTTCCGACAGCGCGGGTGCTACACCGGTGTCCGTATCAGCAATGAGTGTCTCAGACGTCAGTTTAGAAGGTGGAAGACCCTCAAGCTTCTGGATGAGAGTCTCCGTGGACTTCCGCGGCTCAAGGCCGGCCTTCCTGTACATCTCTACGATCTCCTCCCGCTCCTTGCGTATGCCCAAGTTGTACCACGCACTCAGCAGCCGGTTCATCGATTCGACTGTTGACTTTCCACCGGTGGCGTCGAGTTCGAGGTTCAAGATAACTGGGACCCACTCCCAGAGGCGTGCCTCGACAAGGACGCGCGCCGCGCGGTCAAACGTCTCACGGTCGGGGTCCGGCTTGAGGCGCCACGAGATGTTGATTACGTGGATGCCATGCAGTGGCATGCCCGCACGAATAAGACGTCCCGCCATGCGCACCGCGCGCTTCGGCGTGAAGAAGATTTTGAGCAGCTTGCGTCCCTCGGGATGTTTATGCAGCGTCTGTATGAGCAGCGGCGCGTCGTCCTTGCGCGGCGGGTTCGGCGGGTCCGGGATCACCTCCCCGAAGGTGATGTACGGTGCGACGGTTTGGCCGGGCTCCTCCACCAGTTCTGGAGGGACCGGCGTGTGCTTGGCTTTTTCTTCGGCTTCTTTGGTCCCCGGTTTTGGTATGACGAGCTCCAGCAGGCGCCTCACGCCTCCGTCTGGCGGGGAAGTAGGGGCCTCTGGGTCCTGCTCAGCGAGATATGTGCTCTTTGAAATGAGGCTCCGCGTCTGCGCACCAGGTCCAACGCCCAGCGCCTTGTACAGTTGTATGATTTCCGGTCGCTGGGGGTAGATGCCGCGCTGAATGTCGGATTCGAGGAGCCTGTTGAGCTCGAACGAGGTCGTCTTGCCGTCGAGTTTGTACTGTAGCTCGAGCACCATGGGCATCCACTCCCAAAGTTTGCGTTCACCGAACAGCGCGGCTATCCGCGACCACCACCACGCCTGCTCGAGCGCAGACCCGAAGCACGCAACGCACATAGCATGTAGTGCGTAGCGCGGCTGCCCAATCTTTGCGAGGTAGTCAGCCATAAATTGCACAGAGCGATACTTGGCGAGCACCCGGAGGTAGTCGTCCTCAGGCCGCTGGTTGATGAGGTCCAGAAGCTTCGGCGCGTTCTCCTCACACGGCGTCGTGACCCCCGCGTCATCGATGAGTTTGATGAACTCGTCCGCGAGCTTCACAAAATCCGTGCGTGACATCAGAATTTTCCGGCCAGGATGCTTGATGACTTTGGTCCTCCAACGGATATTGAACTTCTTTCCACTACTCCGGTGCCAGGTGAGGTACGGCTCCGCCCGCTGCTGCTGAGCTCCATCTCCTCCTTCATGTTCTTCCTCCGGTATCTCAGACTCTCCCGTCTCTTCAGCCTCGTATTCATCATGTTCTAATTGGGCTGAGTGGGTCTGGGCCGTGGCCGTGGAAGACCATCGTCGATCAAGGTGTGACTGCGCGAGATACGAAGGACGGATGGATGTCGTGACGGAGACAGATGCGGGTAAGACGGACAAGTTCCGATGGATGGTTCTCTTAACGGCTGCACGTGCAACCGTTCGCCGCACTGCTGAACCCACAGATGTGGTCGTCGAAGCCATCAGCATTTATTGAGCGAGAACTTCTTGTTACCGACTCCGTCAGCAGCCTGTAAAGGATCACATGTAGTTCAAAAAACTGAACATAATGACGACTGTAATGACATACCTCGCTGTGGGATTTTAGAGAAACGTTGCGAGGACCGAATGCTACAACGCCTTACGACCGTGACGCACCTACGAGCCGGAAACTGAAGCAGGCTCGCCAACGCCCGCCACCAAATCTTCGTCGATCACATCACGTGAATGCAATGGACTTTAGCGCCGCCGCTACGATAGAAGACTTGGGACGCCGGTCCGGTGCCTGCCTCGCGAGTCGCAGCAGAGTACATCCTCAGAGTCTTGTCTGTGGTCAATAGACGATCGAAAGGGTATGTCTTTCGCGCATTTGTGAAGTCTCCATTGTATGATAATACCACAGATAGTCTTCAGGTTGGACTGGAACTGAAGAGTCCGCAAGGTTCATGGCGGCGTGTCAACATTCCAACGACTCCCGAATATGGCACTCGTAGCAAGTCAACGAGTGATTTCTATCAACAGGATTCCGGCGACTTTATGGCGCTCTTCACCCACACATATTGGATCTCTGGTTCTTCCCGGCCAACATCGCTTACCTGGTTTTCACACATCACACCCGCGATGGACATCCTCCACGGCCTCACGACCCCCGCCTATCCCTAGAGTGAAGAGATTACTCGTCCGTGCGCGTGATGTTTACAAGAACCGGCTTCGCTGGAGCCTCCCAGCGGACATAAAGCTTGGTGTTGCTGAGCTGGTGATGTCGAAGGCAGAGCTCCAATCCGCCGCCAACGTGTTCGTATCTATCATCGACGAGTCATTCCCGGAGTCTCCTCGTTGGCAGGACGTACCAAAACTTTTTGAGCACATCGACCGGCACGCGGAAGCCAGCGCCCTGAAGAAGTTAATTGCACACAGGGCTATATACTTCCTCGCAGTCATCCTGACGCAACATCACCCCCGGCACGCGTTGTATGCCGTGTGCCTGGCGCACCTCCAAGCGCCGTCTCGAGCCGAATCCGGTACGCGATGGGCAAAGGTTGCAGGCATGCTTAACGCGCGCTCGCATTGGACCTGGGTGCTGGAACTGGTCGAGCTTCGTCTCAGGTACGATGCCCGGGCATCGACCGGTCTGCTCAACAAGCTCCTCGAGTCGTATATAAAAGGCGGTATGGACGAAGATCCCGAAGACGCCCTCAAGCTCTTCCAGCACGCAGGTGCAGAACCAGACGATGTAACTCGGCTGCTACTGCGGACGATTGCGTCGCGAACCCACATACGCACGGACCCCAAAGTCACCCACACCCTGCTTGTCGCAGTTGCAGATGCAGAAACCTGGCTCACGATTATCGGCGGTTCGCCTCCTTTACCCGTTCTCAAATCACATGCTGTAGCACTGTCCGCCAAGATCGCAAAGCTGCCCGAGCAGAAGGCACTTCTGAATCATATCTCAGACATGACGCAAGTGAACGACCTTCTCCACGGTTTTGTGAAGGATGGAAAATTACTGCAGGCGATCCATCTCGCGAACCTCGCGCATCTCATGGGCCCGGAGAAAGTACGCCGCCATGTCTTCCCAGCACTCGTCAAGACACTCGGCACCGTTCAACGGCCACCCAACTCTGAGACGCTCCTTGTAACGATCCTCGAACTGGAGAAGGACATCTTGGGGAAACCGTCTCCGGACTTAGCCATTTGCGTACTCAGGGAGTGTCTATCGCCCGCCGAGGATGCAAGCGGGGAGGATATTCTCAACAGTACGCGACGGGTGCTGTTGGCAAGCTCAACAACCAGCCTGAAGGCGGTTAAGTTGCTGAAAAAGTTGAAGGGCATCAGTTTATCTCGATTAGAGGCTTCTGGTTCCTCGAAGGGGCTGGAACTTCAGAAGCATTGGACACAATTGATCGACATGGTGCCTAGCCTCAAGGATCAAGCGCCCGAGCGCAGCGACGCGTCGAGCGCCGCTGAGAAGCAGGACGAACTCTCCTCCACTGACGCGGCAGCCTCACCGTGGTCGACCTTGTCTTCCATGGCTGCGCCGAAGTCTGCGCTCCGTCCGTCCAAGGACCTGCTCGGGGACGCAGATCTTTCGCCGGACGAGTGGTGGAGCTCGATGGCGGACAACCTAGACGATTTCGCCGGGGCCGTCGCCCTCGCGGAACCCAACACTAGAGCGTCTTCCAGGTCAGACCAGGAGGTTCGTGAAGTAGCGCCACGCTCACCGTCCACGGCTACTTGGAATACAAGAGACACCGAGACGCCCTAACTTCGCAGAATGCGACAGTTATATCTGCTTGCGCCCTCCCTTTGATACCAAGGCAAGTCACTATCACATTCTATGCCCTGTCTGCGCTCAGCATATAATTGTACAGTTGTTCAGTCCGCGATAATGTACGATTACCCCACACCACTGACGACCGATAACACGTTGTCCCACTCGGTCTGCGTTAGACAAGATCGTGCCCCTGCATATCCTCGTACTTCTTGGGATTCACTCCGCTCTGCGTCTCCTCCGCAATCATGCGATCCCAGTCCCAGGACGCCTTCAAACCGACACGCTACATAAGTCGTATGAGCCTAATGTAAGACGAAGCTCGAATCTTGCTCCGCAACATACCTCGAAGAAATCCTTGATCTGCCAGCCTTGGCAGTGTTCCAAATCTGTACCTTCGTCTCGCAAGGCCGCGTACGATTTTTCCATCGCAATCGTAGCAGGAACTGCCGGAGAA
This sequence comes from Gelatoporia subvermispora B, assembly GCA_000320605.2. Taxonomy (NCBI): domain Eukaryota; kingdom Fungi; phylum Basidiomycota; class Agaricomycetes; order Polyporales; family Gelatoporiaceae; genus Gelatoporia; species Gelatoporia subvermispora. The sequence goes on from KB445823.1 coordinate 109,755, forward strand.
CATGAGTTAACGCGCCCTAGCGTGCAGGCGGGAGGACCCACTGAATCCAGTGCATGGGTATATCGCAAGCTTGAACCCGAGGCGCTTACAATCGGCAACTTTGTAGTTCCCCGTAAGGCCGTTCGGGAGGACGTTGATCATGACAGGGTGTGGCGCGAGCGCCTTGACGAGCCGCTCGCTCTCCTCCATCGTCCGCGGGCTCTCCATGAACGCGACATCCGCACCTGCTGCGAGAGCCGCCTTCAACCTGCCAGCGTCCAAATCTTAGCACCCACGACAGCCTCCTGGAACGCGCACGCACCTCTTGACGCCCTCCTGGAAAGCCTCTTCTCCCGCATTTTCACCGCCATACATGCTCGCATTGCGCGCGTCCGTCCGCGCAATAATTACAAATTCGGGGTTCTGGCGCGCCTTGACCGCAGCGACGATGCGCTCGACGTACGTCTCGATGTCTACCACGTCCTTCCCCACGAGCTGCCCGCAGCGCTTCGGGAACGTCTGGTCCTCGATGTGGCACCCCGCGACGCCCGCGGCCTCGTACAGCGCGATCGTGCGCGCGATGTTCAGCGGGCCGCCGAAACCTGTGTCTGCGTCCGCAACAACAGGCACGCTACTGGTCCCCACGATCATCCGCGCGGTGTCCGCGAGCTCGTTCGCGGTGATCACGGACAGGTCGGGCTCGCCGATGACGGAGCCGGACGCGCCGCTGCCTGCGAGATAGAGCGCATCGAACCCGGCGGCGTTCGCGAGGTGCGCGGAGATGCCGTCGAATACACCTGGGCAGATGACGCAGTCCTCTGGCACGCCCAAGGAGATTGTGTTCAGCTTGGTCGGTTTGGCAGACTTGGCAGTGGAGAACAGGACATACTCTCTTTCATGAGCTGCCGCAGCTTGCGAGGCATTTCATGCTTGTAGGATACTGGTCGAGGTGCTGGCATTGCGATTGATATCGAGTTTTACGGGTACTTTCGAGTGTGTAGGATGCGTCAAGAACAAAGTATCGCGAAAGGTGTGTGCAGTGAGAATAGCGCTCTTACGCAGCGCTATATATCAGGAAAGTATCAACTATCTTTGGAGCAGTGTCCTGCGTGGGGTGTGGTAAGTGCCGTGGTAGCCACAGCACTCCGCAATATGTACCGCTGCAGAAGGGGTCTCGCAGAGATCGAAGACCCCACACATCGCGTCACTGGTGACGAATTTGCTCCCAACATGCAGGAAGTGGTGTGCGAGCTTTGTTGTATCGAAATCAAATCCGTGCATTTCGTTAAGCATATGGGAATCTTCTGAGAGTACTTGTAGATGCTCGACGCGCGAAAAATGGTTAGCAAATGCCGAAGGTTCAATCGGTCATCTCCACGCTAACAGTAGCAGCAGACATAGTGTGGGCGCCTGTTACGACGCGTAAAGATCACGTGCATCCGTCGTACCCAGGACTTTCGAATTGAATGCAGCGTAATCGGAACTCTCCAGCCTTCGGACGAACTATCATAGAACCTCGTGATAGCTGTGCAGAATGTACAGACCAGAAGTCATGATGTGCTGACCCAGCACTTTCCTGGTAAGTGGCACTCCGGCTCGCTACGCTCAAAAGAGAATCAGATGTGTCGGGTATATGAGGAGGCGTATTGGTTGTGGGATAGACTCTGATAGACTTTCTGGTGAATACCGGGAATACGAACAAACCTTTCTAGCTCAGCGAAGCGACCGCCACTGATCGCCACCGTGAAGCTTGAAGCGCGGTGGAACATGCGGTCAGCACCTTGTGGCTCGATCACCTCGGCTGAACAAGCACCGGCCGAATGGATCTTCAAGTCTTCAACTAGTGAACTCCACACATGGTAAACCAATACTTCTATTTGAAGCCAGGGAGGGATGCTCGAGGACGACGAATGTTGTGGACGTCTTCCAGGCCAGAATCCACGTGGCACACGTGGAGGAAGTCAGGAACATCCCGCTGGAAATTCGTCGCGGGACTAAATTAGGTGGACAGTAGTTTGTTTTGAGTCATTCTGGCCCGGACCCCCTTCGAATTGACCACCTGACCTCATTTTTACACGTACATGCGATGCCCACGTCAGCTGTGTCAAGGGGGGCTGATGAAGCAAGAGTCGCTTCCTTCAACGAAGAGACCTTCCGCAGACGCAGCCTCAAGTACAAGAAGGCTGCTCCTTGCTTCCGGACCGTCGTAGCCGTATGATTGTCATACAGTCCGAACTTGAGCACCATATGACTGATGATCTTGCAGTCGACGGGCTAATGACCAGAAACAAGAAATGGCATTTCATACAGGTGCTGGGCAGGATGATCGGAAAGGTGAGTATGTCGGTATTCTTGGATCTGCGACCACAATTAACGCTATGATCATGTCGCTCCTGAGTAGGTGTCGTTCGAGGATGGGCATAGGGCAGACGCCGACAGGATCGGGGACGTCGGAATGATCATGAGTAGGTCCCGACCGTGTGATTCGCGCATACTCTCGGTCGTGACAGAGAAAGCACTGAACTTGTCAGTGCGAGACTATCCCGAAAAGCGTATTTCATTAGTGAGTATCAGTGCTGCGGAGTCTTGGCCAGTATTATGGGACGCCCGCATTGGCTGAGTACAATACGAGTTTGGCAATAGTGCTACTTCATCATGGCGTTTTGCGTGAATTATCGATCGTCCGGAACCTAAGAGGCGCACGGGCCGAAGTGTGTGAGGTGAGTTTCTGATAAATACAAGTGAGAGACTCCCGGTGGAGGTTCGAAGCCATGTTCCATTCTATGTTCTTGACGTCTTCACGTCTCTCGGATCCGGCGATATACGGTGATGCTGCGCCACTATTCCTGGTTTTCTAGATGCATCGTCGCAGCTTGCACGCCTTGTGATGACACTTGCGCGTAGGGGCACATATATTGGTCTCTTCGTTGAGAGGCTCTATTGGCCCACGTCTTTCTCAGATCTTGGGATGTCGGTATTCTTGTCTACGGACGCCATGTACCCTCTGGTTCAGGGCACCTGTGGTGCCCTAGTGGTCGCAATGGCCCTCAGCTCTGTGTAAGTTTCAGTGTAAATGTGCCTAACCTGACTTCCGTGCCAAATGCCGAGCGCACACAGAGTACTTGGGTGCACCATCCTCCAGGCTTATTACTATTTCGATCGATTCAAGAGCGACGGGACATACTTGAAGGTCTTTGTGAGCCATCTCTCACCATGCGGCATTTTGATCTTTGCTGATTTCTCGTTACATCCTTTGAGGTTGTGGCGCTCGTGTGAGTATCTGACCAGGATCTGTCTAAGGCTACTGACATGTCCTCGTGGATCTCAGCGCATTCGATATGGCGGACACTATCTCTGCGATTCTAATTGTGTGGTGGTATACGGTCTTGCATTACGGTGATTTCGATTCACTTGCACGTCTACCATTGTGAGTCGTTTCGAGCTTTTAGAGATGCAGTGTGTATCAAAAAGAGTCTAGGGTCATTGGAGTGGAAGTAGGTTTGGCGGTAAGTAATGTTCACTATCTTACAGTATGTCAATAGCGATGTAACTCACAACTATGGAAGTCCGTTGTCACGCTTATGGCACACAGGTACATAACACATGTTTGCGCTTTCATGATGAGACATGTTGACCATCGTCCAAGCTTCTTCGTTGTACGAGTTTGGTATAGTGAGTATCCGTTGTTTCTTTGAGCGCGTCTATCTGCTGACATCCCATAGTCGGTGGGCGAAATTTTGGGGTTCCGGGGGTTATAGTGAGCAAAACTTGGGCTATAGACGAGTAACGCTCTGACTATTGTGACCAGGCCATAGTCTCTTTAACACAGTTCGGTGAGGATCTCTTCGAAGTTTTCATGGCTGGATTTGCATTTATCATATTCTCAGTTATCGGTACTTGTGCGTGCATGAGCTGTGTACGATCCATATATGTGTCTAAATTGCAATAACCTCCTAGATTATAACGTTCAAGTGTGAGTGTCTGAGCCTGTCTGGCGTGGGACCTCGCTGAAGATGTGCAACTAGACAACTGCACCAATTGATATCACTACTTCCTCTATCTGCGGTATGTGCTATGTTTTGTGGGGGTCACAGGCTTGACGGTTTGTAGTGGGCTTCCGTGACATATATGAGCTTGGGAATCTGTGCCGACATCTTATTAACGGTTAAGTTGTGTTATGATTTACATACGAGTCGCTCTGGTTTTCGAAAGTGAGTTTTGCATTCCTAGAGCATGTTGTTCTAGCTCAACCTTTTGGAAAAGGTCCAACCGACTGATTAATACAGTGATATGTTACTCAGTGAACACAGGACTTGTTAGCACGTCTGTGCCCACCCCGTCAGATGCGATCGGCCCTGAACACTGAACGTCTCATAGGTTGTGCGGAGGGGCTGACATTCTGGCGGTGGGTCCTGCAAGTAATCTATATAGGGTAGATTACTTATCAGCCGCCTCCCAGCTGCGCCTACAAGGGCCATATATGTGGTTTACGATTCCTGGCTTCTTGATGGGAAAAAGTACGTAAGGTCGAATCAACGTTCGTTTGCTTACTGAAAGTCGTGTAGGCTACTGCAATTCCGTACTCGCGACGTGAGTTCGAGTTCCTCTAGGGTTGTTATTATCCCATCCTTATGCATTAAATCACATAAACGCCACACGAAGTCTCAACTCAAGAGAAAAACTTCGGACCATGTCTTGGGGAATGACAATTGGCTCCCTACAGCTTCCTTCGGGAGTTCTGCGCGATGTTGAGAGCTCGATCGTCTTCACAGCGAATATAGAGGGCGTGAGTTCTCAGTGTAACTGTTTCTCAACTCTGTGTTTCACTCGTAATACTTCTACAGAGCCGCTCAGACATACGACTGACAAGGCGTGTGGAAGCCGTGGCAGGCCCTCAAGATTATGAGCGGCAATCTATGCCCGCAGTCGTACATGACGATCGATCGCAGTAGGACGATATCGTCAAATTCGCTGTCAAGAGTGGTGATGGCATTCTACAGAATAACCGTTGGACTATAAATCGACCGCGGGTCGCGCAACACCTCACGTACTGGACGTGCAGACCCAATGCGATACGCTCACAGAAATGATACGGCAGGCATGTATCCCCCTAAGTTATGTTCTTGCTAGCTTTGAGTCTCTATATGTAACTTTCACTTCGAAGTCAAGTTGATCTCTGTAAATGCGATAAAATGTGCAACGATGTGCGTAGAATACTGAGTCTGCAGAATGGACATGAATTTCTTCGGTGTCACGGGTTTCGCTTTGTGCGGTTGTGAGACAAGTCTTTCTTCATATACCGAAACAGAGACAGGCAGTGCCAGTGAGTATGCACGAATGCTTCTGCTGTAGAAGGAGGAAGACGCACTGATTGGCCGCCTCCTGGCGCCCGTGAAGTTTTAGCGCTCGGGTTGAGAGGATAGGCGTCTACACATAATAAGTAGCCCGAAGGCTGCAGACTGCGGTTCGCTGCATTCTCTTGTTGACTTGTCTCTTCTGTGACACTTCAAGCTTCAAGCTTCATACTTCGGACACCTCCGTGACGGATTGTCCATATTTATTTGACTCAGGTCTGTGGGCTAACATCTTATGAGAGCGTCTTTTCGCTGACTCGTACATAATCCCCTCGCCCGATCCTAGCCAACTACCCGTCGTGGTCTCAATGTCATTTACGACGCTATCCTCATGCATCGCGGCTCGAAATGGCGTTCTACTCCTGCATGCACACAGAATAACGCGTCGGCTTTCATCTACGGCATTATCTACACCCCGGATTCCCGTCCCTCCGCGTGCCTCCCGCCGGATGTCTTGCGTCTCTTCTGCTACGCGGCATATGAGCGATGGCTCGACATCAAAGCTATCTGAGAAGGGCATTGACCCAGAAGAACTCCATGCGTCGCACAATGGTGGGGAGCATTCTGTACCGGGAGGCGCTATGGTACCTGGTCTGAGCAGATCTGAAGATCCTCCCAGTCAAAGGAAGGGCCATGCAGCAAGCAAACCCAAGACGAAGGTAGTGCATGCAGAACGCTATCTTACTCTCACACGAGAGGGACCGACTCGGGTAGTTCGTTGGAGGAACTGGAAGGGCCCGCTGCAACCCACGGAGAAGCGGGTCATCCTAATGTCGGAGGCAGAGTTCCAGGCTGCCGCACGGGAGTTCATTTCCGTCATCGACAGTGCCGACCTGGGCAAGCCAGACCCCTCCATCGCCCCCACTATCTGCGAGATACTCAAAGCGCGACCGGGCCAGGACCACTTGCGCATGCTGTGGAAGCATCGCGGGATGCACAACGTTGCGGAGGGTCTGGCGCCTGCGCACCCGATGCATGCGCTGCACGCTTTGACCGTGGCGACCTTCACCTATGCCGCGTACCAGAAGAACTTGTGGTTGCGGACGACATCGGCATTTGAAGCTTGTGGCCACTGGGAGCTGATCCCATTCCTCGTCGAACTGCAACTACTTTGCGAGCACAACACCACCCATTACGCGCTGAACCTCGTCCTGGAGCAATGTCTTCGCAAGAGCTGGAGCGTTAAGGAAGAAGACGTCATCTTCCTGTTCAAGCTTATGAAAGTGGAACCAAACAGACGTACGCACACGCTGCTGAGGAGGCTCTCCAAGCTCAAGGAGAAACAGCCCTCGGACCTCATCCTCCACCTCATAGACGTGGCGGCCAAATCCTTGTCGACGGGTCCCAGGCGTGTCCGTAATCGTCTCGAGGTCATGCCCGAGATCAGATCAAGACTGTCTGCCTATGGTCAACCTACCGCGCCCGACGAAGATCCCGCACCTGCCTCAACAACTACACCTAGCAAACCGCCCGCAGTAGAACAACATACTCCGTCGCTTCAATGACAGACAGCTATACCTTCCCCTGTGGTACCTTCAACACACCATTCATCCGCTGCCAGCTGCCAACGGGACCACTTGCGTTCGCACCAGCAAGCACGCAACGACGATGCACAACCCCGTCCGTCTGCTCAGAGAATGCGCAGTGACGATGTGATTTCGCTCTTTGCCTTGCAACCAGCATATGTATTACCCAGCGGGCATCTACGACCAGCAAACATGTCTAATGTTCTGCATTCCATACCGACTGGAACGCCTTGCGTAGTGGAGGCCCTGTCAAGACGTCTGGCGGGTGCAGAGCGCTGGTCACTTTAGAGGCGAGCTAAGCAGGGTTAACAGGCTATATTGTTATTCACCGCTCACTGCGATAGTTTCAGAACTCGCTATCTCACGGTCCGATCAATGAAAAGGAACATTCCTGTATGACGACTGAGTCGGAAGGTCCACGACGAGCGAGAGGCATGAGCTTTGCGTTAGCTACTAGTATCAGTACTTGGCGCTTCAGCACCGTGAATTCATTGCTATGTTCAGGAATTGTCGGCTCATACACATGGTAAGACATGCAGAATTATGTGCGAGGCACACATGTGCATGCTGTGCAAGTTCGTTCCTGTCCATCCTGCCTCCCTGCGATTTGCGACTCGAGACACGCTCTGGTCGCGTCAACCGGACCCGTTCGGCCCGGAAGGTTCAAACTGCGTCCTCGTCACAGACGCGCAAATTCGCGTCCATCCACATTCTTTCTCTGGTCAGTAGACGATAAAAAGTATGACCTTCATACACTCACCAAAGTCCAACTGCATGATGCTACGGATGATGTTGTCTTAGGTCTGGTTGGAGCTGAAGGGCGCAGACAGTTCATCACGGTTCAACGTCCCACCGCATCCCGAACATGACGTCCATAGCAATACAACGAATAGCCTCTGTCACGAGGAATCCGACGACTTTGTTCCGTACTTCGTCAATATATGCGGGTGTACCGGCCGCCCCGAGTCTCGGTCGCTCGCCTGGGTATCTTCAAAGACATCTTCTGCGATGGTCATCTACATCGGTCTCGCAACTTCCGCCGGCTGCCGTAGACCCGGACGCTCCCCACGACGAAGGAATAGAAGTAACCACTATTGTTGAACACGATGTAATCACCACTCCAACACCCAGTAGCTCGACCAAGTTGGTTGTTCGCGTGCAGGACGACGGCAAGACCTGGCTTCGCTGGGGTTCTATAAACGAGGTGCAAACTGGTGCTGCAGAAGAGGTGGTGACCATAGCAGAGGCCGAATCCGCACTTAAGCTTTTCATATCCATCTTGGACACCGAAGCGTTCGAGTCGGCTCGTTGGGGAGATATACCGAGACTGCTTGAACTCATTGATCAGCGCCCGGACGCGCAAAGCCTACAGAAGATGGTCGCACACCAGGCGTTGTACCCGCTTGCAGTGTTCCTCGCACGGACTCATCCCCGTCACGCGCTGCACGCCATCTGCGTAGCACAATACCAGGCCAAATCCGACGGCCATGCGTCGCCGCCTTGGGGAAAGATTGCAACGTTGTTCAACTCGTACTCGTATTGGGACCTGGTGCCAGAGCTAGTCCAACTGCGACTCAAGTTCGATGGCCGTGCGACAACTGATCTGCTCAATCAACTCTTGGAGTCGTTCAGCAAAGGCGGTATGGATGAAGACGTCGAGGCAGCATGCCAGCTCTTCGAGCATGCAGGCGCGATCCCAGACGACGAAACTCGGTCGCTACTGGAGACACTTAGATCTGTGTCCCACTCTTCGGTGACAACGAAAGCCGAATACCCCGACAGACGACTTGCCCCAGAATCTGCGAAGACATGGAGAACGATCATCGGCGATCAACCTCCAGTGCCCGTTCTGAGAGCCCATGCCTTTGAGCTCTCCGACCGCGTCGCGAGGCTTCCCGGGCAAAATGCATATGTGGAGTACCTCTCCCAGCCGAAGAAAGTCGCCAAGCTGATGTACAAGCTCATACACGCCGGCTTCCACGCTCATGCGATACACGTCGCGAACTTTGCGTACCTTGTTGCGCCAGGGACACACCGCACTATTCTCCGGTCGCTCATCAAGCCTTTCTGTGACGCACGTCCGCCCAATCTTACCGACCTTCTCATGCTCGTCCTCAAGCTTGAGAAATCTATCCTTGGGAAACCGTCCGCGGCACTGGTCAATGGCATCCTCTATAACTACGAGTCGCTCGCTCAGCACATGAGTCCGGAGGATATCGTCAACAGTACACAGCGGGTGCTGCTGGTGGGCGCAGTCGCGAGCCATTATACGATCGAGTCGTTGAACGAGTTGAAGTCACACACCTTATCTGGGGAAGCAAGTCCTAGCGACCCTTCGGCTCAGCGGGAACTCCAGCAGCGTTGGGATCGCCTGATTGCCCTGGCGCGTGCCCTCCAAGCAGCTCGGACTTACGAAAGCTATTTTGCATCACCTACACCTGCGCAAAGTGATGATGTGTCAAGTGTTTCTGAGTCGAACGACGATGCCTCATCCGATGATGCAGACCCCATGGCAGTCAAGCTACTGGAAGACATTATTGCAAGACATATCGAGAAGGCCTCCGCTGTAGAGGGCCCTGGCGATGTCGCGGAGTCCTTCGCTACCACACAATCTGGCGACGGACAACCCGACGAGCTGGAGTGCAGTGCTGTCGGAGCATCGTCAGACATATCCCCTACGACCCCCAACACGACCGGCGCTGTTGCCTCGTGATGTTGCGACATGCACATCTATCCGCCTTATTGTACTCTCTACAGCCCCCTTCCCTATCTTTTGGTTTTCAGCAATATACGCCACTGCTCCTCCATGTCGCCGCGTTGTGCTCGTTTCTTGGGACTCGATCTGTGCGACGTCAGATTCCAGAGGACTTAGACATAGTCCACGAGTACTACGCCATTCACGCACAAGCTTTACACATCAAACGTATCCAGCGCCCGCCACCATCTTGCCCACGAGATTCTACTACTAAACGGCACTAATATACAACTAAGATACTGACAGCGAACAAAATGTCGCATTTTGTACACACACTAGCAGTCTCTCGCCCTCTACACACCGCCAGATCCCGCCCACGTCCGCACCGCAAGCCAGTCTCCAACGCGCACGAGACCCTCCCCGCCGTATAGGCCGTTGCGCCCGAAGCACGCCTTGCCGGATCCTTCACAAAATTTAGACACCAAACACATCTAATGTCTACTATCTTTGCCCAGATTACACTACTTGAAAGCACTGGTATACAACTATGATACTAGCAGCGAACAAATGTCGCATTTTGTACACACGCCAGCGGCCCCTAGCCCGCTACACACCGCCGGCTCCCGCCCACGTCCGCACCGCGACCCAGTCTCCAACGCGTACGGTGCCCTCCCCGCCGTACAGTCCGTTGCACCCGAAGCACGCCTTGCCTGCCTTCGTAGGGTCCTTCCCGCGGCGGAACTTCATCAGCACCTTGTATGGCACCGCTGCATCACGTGTGCCTGCGCGCGTGTCCACGTTCGGGAGCTACGCGTTGGTCAGCGAGATGTGCAGGTAGGGAAGGGGAAGGGGGCGGAACGTACGAGGCAGCGAGTGCATTTAGAGACGAGCGTGATAGTCTGAGAGGGCGGCGCGCCAGATGGGTCGGCGATGGGCGCGGGCCCGGTGACGATCTCGCGCCACATGTCCTCCGCGAAGGGTACGCCAGCGCCAGCGAACACGATGTTCGGGCGGAATCTGTGTTGTTTATAAGTCAGGACGTGCACAGGAGTAGGGGCGAAGGACGGCGACACACCGTTCCATCTCGATCTCGCCGTCGTGCCACCGGGTGCGGTCCATGCCCCCGACCCAGCCCTCCTCGCCCTTCTCGCGGCGCGCCGCCTCCTGCACCTTCGCGGTGACCGCCTGCAGGCTCTCCTCGCTCGCGACGAGCAGCGGGTAGCCGTCCTGGAAGACAGCGGTCGCGCTCAACTCGGGGAAGGCTTCTGTCGGCGGGCACGCACGAGGGCGCGGGCCTTTCATCACGAGGAGCACGGGCCGCTCGAGGTAGGTGCTGAGGATCTCAGAGGGGGAGGCGGATGAGGAGGAGGATGCGGGAAGGCGGGCGCAAACGTAGCCGTCGACGAGTTGGCCCCATAGTGCACAATCTGAGATTCTGGGAGGTGTCAGTGACTAGGAGAATGGGTGATATACCATGGGCGGGGCGATGAGAACGAGTCTCGGAGCTAGTATTGCTGTCAATACCATCGCGCGGACTTGGGAGGCTTCGGTGGCACAAGGGATAGAACATCCAGGCCAGCCCGGTGCCGCCGCCAAAAGGATTTTTATAAAGCGATAGAAGTGTGGGATGAGGGACATAATATAGTGAGCGTCACTCACATCTCCCAATCCCGGAGCGCGTCCTCGGTGGGATTTAGCGGGACCGCGAAGGTTTCGCATCTTGAATCTTCCGGGAATTCCACGAGGAGTTGACCGCCGTGCGGGGAAGACGTGTCCGGCATTATGCGAGGTGTAACGAGGACCATCTGGGCATCGTTCATGAATGGACGTACTTAGTACGGATAGCCTCCGAGATACTCACCTTCGAGACCTCCCTCGCTGTCACTACTGTATGCGTTCGAGCATCGACAATGCACCACTTGCGGTCATTCTGGATAGCTCAGATACAAATGTTAGCGGTTGAGGGCGGAAACAAGCTCGGAGACGGATCCTCGCACGGAGAACGCTAGGCGCCCAAGGCGAGACGACCTGCTCTGGACCGAGCCTTATGTTCTCCGGAGATCAAAGCTGCTCACCTCTAGACCCTCAGGGGTATACCGCACTTCCGGGACCGATGTTCCGCGACAGCTCTGTGCCAAACGACGTCAAACCGGATAATTTTGAGCTGTCCGACTCCGAACGGTGTGTCAGACATACCTTGATGGGGTGCACGAAGATCCTGGATACCCTCACCTCTCCAACGTCAAACGGCACCTCTATCTCGTGCTCCCAAATATCGTCGCTCGGATCTCGCTCTCGTTTGCTCGGGACTCCGTTGAGATCGCCGTTTGGTGTGTCCGAGGAATGCGGCTTCCCACTGAGGTGATGCGTGTGACTCGCGGACAACCATCGGTATTTTAGGTAGCTCCGAGGGAGCTCGAGGTGCCACGCGACGCAGAGAAGGGGAACGATGAAGAGCGCAAGCGACCATAGCGAGAAATCCTGATACCGCGGAGAGTCGAGGAAGGTAAGCTGGACGGTCATCGTGCTGGAGCTACTGGCTGCACACGACTCGCTGCTGGGGCGGCTCCAACGTCGGATGGCGGGGGCTGGACCTTATATAGCTTGCCGCCTTGTTGTACGTATAAGAATGTCAGGTTTGCATCCGAGTAGACATTCAGGAGCCCGGTGCGCTTGGAGCGCCGAAAACATCCTTTGGCGCTTTGTGTCTCCTGAGTCATTTGTCTCTGACAAACGGTCGAGTTCGCTATTGGCTCAACGGGGAGACGGCGCGAGAGCGGAACACGGTGCTACGATACGACTGTTCACCAAAGTCTTCTTGCACTGAATTGAGATCACTTCGCGCCGGCACGGGAAGTGTCGCTGCCTCGCAGGTCACGTCCCTCGTACAACTTGTGCACGTGATCTAGACGCGTCGCAAAATGTGGCGCCCGCGTGGTATCCAGGTTCCACTGACTCTTCCGCTCTTACTTTGAGCGTCATGATAACTCCTTTGCACTCGACCAGCCATACCCTTGAGAGATTCTCGCTTGCTGAATGGACCGCACGAACTTGATGTCGGAAATAAACCCTCGTACGCCACTTCCTGCACGTTGGGAGCAAATTCGTCACCAGTGACGCGATCATGTGTCGAATATAGAGCTCTTCTGCAAGTGATGAATCCTCTAGAGTGGGGTGGTAGCGCTACACCCCACGCAATACTCTGCTCCAAAGATAATCTAGGTAAAGCGCTGCAGAAGAGCTCTATCCGTAAACGAGCTAGACGCGAGGCAGCACGCCAGCCTGACGTAGCCCGCATCTACCCACAGCTGTACTACTATACTGTGTAGCGAAGCATTTATTGGAAGGGTTATGGTAAGGTTTCCTTTCGTTCATCAAGAGGAGCATGAAACTGAAGATTGGTGACTGTATTAGTTGCGAGTGGCTTCCTCGCCACATCAGGTGTTGTCCCTAAGGCCCAGACCCGAAGCAGGGTCAAGGTAGAAGTGCATTGAAGGCAGATTGAACGATTTGAACTATGGAATAGTGAAGGAGCTCAAACCCGAGCTGAAACAAAGGCAGCATGTCGTCAAGACTGGTCGAATTCCTTCGGGCGTTAGTGCGGTAGTACGTCATCACCCTAGCGGAGATCACGCGATATATCTACAGCTAGAAGACTATCCGCACGCTCCGTATCCAGCGTTGAAGGCATTTCGGCGTGTTGCGTGTGGATCTTGGGACGATGCTCGACTTCCACTCACAGAGCGACCCACACGCGCGCGGCGCCTTCACCCTGTTCGCGCCCACGGATCTCGGACGCCTTGATGATGTCCTGGCCCTTGTTACAAGTGTGAAGGCCCCTGGTGCAATCGATCATCGGGCTGTCCCACACGGCGGGAGAGGCAACATGAGTATCCTGAACGTGGGTCCTGGACGGGCTCAGCTCGGCGTCAAGGGCAGTGTACGACAGATGATCCATTAACTTGTAGTGGGCCGTGCGAGACCGAGGACATGCAACTTCATTTGCAGAAGATAGCTATGTTGGCGCCGAACCGCATGCTCTGATCAGCATTTGCGGCGTGGTGGGTGGTTCCGTGGCAGTGACTATTGAGAATTGCGCAGTGCGTGTAGTCTAGCAACAAAGACTGAACAATACTTTGTTGATTCGTCTCAAACCCGTTGCGTCGCCCCGTGTACATGATGTGGTTTTCCCTCATGTTTATTGACATAGTTCCGGTCTGCACAGCTGTAGTACTCCGGAGAATCTGGCCCGTCTTCTCAGCCGCGTCAAGTGGCGTTCAGAGTTATTCGGGTCTTCCACACCGCTTGATTGCAAGCACACGTGTCAAGGTACGTGAATCCCAAAACAGAACGACCTGTTTCGTCCGGTCATCTCACATTGCATAGGATCTCCTATTGTCTATCAAGAAGAAGATGCGGCTATCGGCTGCAGCAGACACTCTGTGTGTCTCGCCGGGCTTCCAATGCATGTGATACCATGATCATCAAGGTGAGGCCCGTCCCTTCATGCTAGCTATCATGATATAGCCTCTGTAGATAGTCAGGATTAAATATTAAGGATTACCTTTCCGAGCCGTTTGACAGTACATTCGTTATATGGATAATCATGTCCGACACGCGCTCACTTGCTCGGTGACTTCTCGAAAAGCCGGCCTTCTGATATCGGCCTGCAACTCGCCCTGTACACTGGGGCAGTTCCCTATTCCAAAGAAGAATCAGCTCAGTCGATGTCATCGAAAACTCTGTGTCGGTCTTCTGTAGCCGCCACCGGTAGGTACCGTCGCTATCATCGAAGTCGGCGGACACGAGATTATCTGAATGGATCTGAGAATTATGATGTCGTATTATATAGGGTCCTTCGAAAGAGCCTGCGGGCCTAGCTTGACTGGTTCCCTATATCGGCCCTGTTCGGATTTCCCCTTCACTGGAGCAAGATGTCTTCAACAGAACACTCGCATACAATGGATGGCACTTTAGGAGCATTTCTCGTCGGTATGTCGCTCAGTACAGGATATAGTACCTTGTATATTATCTGACTCTCTCATACGAAGGTCTGGTTGCCGCCTCGCTGTAAGGTCACTCTATGCGCCGTTTGAGTGTGATTATAGCGCAGTCTGCAGTCTGTACGGCATCACGAACGTCCAAACCCGCATGTATTACAAGATGTACGAAGCTGATCGACTTATTCTTAGAATCGCTGTACGTGTTTCCGTTATGCTCGTGGAATTACTGATTGATAACCCAAATATTCTAATTCGTAGGTTGGCTTCCTATGGTTCGCTTATACACAATTTCGCACATTGCTACTTGTGACATCAATGCTCGAAAGGACGCTGGACACCATTCACCAAGCCCTGGCGATACACACGGTTTACACGTACGTGGTCATTAGGTACGGCGATCCTGAGGCCCTTGAGACACCAACATGGTGCGACTGCTATCATCACGTCCATATTCTTCATGCTAATGATCTGCTGTTACTAAGGAGTGTTATGGTGACTATTCAACCATTGATCAGAAGTTCGCCTCGCTCTGACGGGCGTTTGTGTAGGCGAACATTGTAGTCACGGTAAATATCCTACGAGCTTCAATTCAGGTCTTCTCTGACCTTGATATATGTAGAGCTTGAACGACACAATAGTCAGAACGTAAGTCATCTCACGTTGTAACCTCAGCTGCATGGAAGCTGATCGGACTTTACAGACTGTTCTGCCACCGACTTTGGAAGTGTACGTGTGTCCGCCCTAGGTCATGGTATGTACAACGGCCAACTTGCAGCCTCGCATAGTCAGCGAAAAGAACTACTATATCACCGCTCCCACTGTGAGTTGTATCATTATCTACTGCTACCCTTCGCGAAGTCGAGCTTGCATAAAGATGCTAGCAGCTATCACGTCCTTGGGTAAGCGCTCTGCTTCACATTCCGCCTTGATACATAACTTATACATGCTGGAACGCCATCTAGTTGGCGGAATTAGTAGGTGACCCGCGTTGATTAGTAACTTCCTGTCGCTGACAACCAGCCGTCTAGTCTACACGGTCAAAGGGTGAGCCTCCCGGTATGGGCCCCCAAATATATACTGAGCTTTGCAGAGTCCCACTAGGCAGTTTTGCACGGCTCTCGGCGCTCACAGTTGGTTATAGTAATGATCGTCATTCAATATTGAATGCTGACCACACTCGAAGTGTTGGCTCTATATTGGATTTACATCTGGTGCAGTGGCGGACATCCTCCTGGCGTCGTCTCTTGTTATCTATCTCTGGAGAAGCCGAACGGGATTACCAAGGTCAGAATATTCGGCTGAGGAAATTGTGCCGCCCTGCAGGCTGGTTGATAATGGTTCTGTAGGACGGACTCACTGGTGCAACTACTAATACTATTCACCGTCAATTCCGGAGTACTCACAAGGTCGGTATTCGATGAATGCCTGTCGCATGTATCCACGAACTGATACAATGCTCAGTGCGTGTGAGATCATGTGCATTGTCACGGTAAGTCATGCTGTTGCAGCTGAATATGTGAGCATCGTTTCAGACATTGTACAGTATTCGGTTCTTCCGAAGACATTCTGGTACTATGCGCTGTACATGATACTCCCTAAAGGTGAGTTAGGACTGTTCCCGTTAATTCGATCTCGGCGCTGACTCACGAGTATCCAGTGCATCTCAACTCACTTCTGGCATCGTATAATGCGCGCCATGAAATGCGAGAAGCAGCTTTCGGACCTGAAGATCGCATCTCGTTCGCTCTGGTGGATATTAGCTATGCTGACACCGGTAGGCTCGAAAAACACGGAAACAACGAGGCAAGCCTCATTGTATGAAAGTTTCACCTCCGACGGGCAGATCATACATCTTGTGTTCAGCATAATCATGTTAATCCCGAGGGGCTGAATCCGATTTTCCGACTGTCGTATAATTAACGCCGACCCGAGAGAAATCTCACAGTACGGATCCGTCAGAATTTGACCCTCAGTCGCCTAATTTTAGAAGTTGATTGTGTAGCTATGACTTGAATTCACGTTATAGGTGTTCTGCGAGACGCGCGTTAATGTTTCTCGTGATGAAATGGCGACGGTAAAGACGCATCGATCATGACGGTGCCTTCGCGGCGATTGCTCATATTGCAGACACCACGCATTGAATCTTGACGTGTCGACACTGCATTGCCACATCGCACCAAATGATGGCCTTACCATGACGACCCTTCTGTCTGAGTATGCGTATTATGAGCTCCTTGGTCTTTCGCTGGACGAGAGCTGGACCTATGTCAAGTTCCGAACTCCGTCAATTCTTCCCTCAATATTTGCTCTGTGACATTCACAGAGCTGCTCTACAGAGAAGTAAACGTCAGTCAAGCGTTACGCTCAGCTGCGCCAGGTCTACCGGATGTCTGTGAGCACCAGCTTGTTATGCAGATGTTCTGACAACCCCGGAAGTTCGAGAGATGTCAGTTCAGGCATGAAATACCGTTGACTAAATCCACGATAGAACATTGGCACTTGAATCAGCTGGCAATGTATGGGAACTGACGCGCCCTGCCCATCAGCGCCTTCCTCTGCACATGATTGTGGTCCCGCATCTTCGCAATGCTTGAGATCCCATCGTGGTCTCGCACAAAGCCTGCAGATGACTTGCGGTTCAACTACCATTCTGGAGTGTTCAATCATCATTCTTGTTGGCCAGCTGACATGTTTACGGGGTCCTACGGCAAGGGACCCTCATTGACGATCGCAGGCATGACTTGTCGTTCATGCTCTTGATTCCCCACCGCGACTCCTACAGCCCTGATCAATTGCACATTTGAGCTACTCTGTAGAAGTGTCAGCATTACATGTCGTAAGAAACAATTTGGGGAAGCAGACCAAAAACTCACTTCCTCTGTATTCGTTGGGAAGACAATTGAGCTCTCAACATCGTGCAAAACACTCGAAGAAAGCTCTAGGGAGCTGAGGGTCACTCCCCAGGACATGTTTCGCAGTTTTTCTCTAGAATTGAGACTTCGTACAGCGAATTTGCCAGTTAGGGCATAAGTACGAGATATTAACGAGGGTCAAAAGATTTCTAACTCACGCTGCGAGTACGGAACTGCAGTAACCTACACAGCTGTTAGCAGCTAGTAGTTATCGATTCGAGATAACATACTTTTACCCATGAGAAATCCAGGGATCGCGAACCATGTATACGGGCCTTGTAGAGATAGCTAGGATGTGGTTGATGAGTGGCTCAACTTATATGCACTGCTCGCAGGACCAACCGCTAGAATGTCAGCTCCCCCACATAGCCTACGAGACGTTCAGTGTTTAGCCTCTTCCGATGAGATGGTCACAGACATGCTAACTAGACCGGTGTTCACCGTGTACAGTATCACTTTGTTGATCAGTTTATTGGACCTATTTCGAGACCATGAGGTCGTACAACATGTTGTAGCAATGTGAAGCTCACTTTCTATAACCAGACCGACTTGTATGCAAATCATAACACATCTTAGCCGTTATCGAGATGTCGGCACATATTCCCAAAGTCAAATATGTCACAGAAGCCCACTACAAACCGTCAGTCCTATGTTCCCGATAAGAGGTAGCACATACCGCAGATTTAGGGAGTAGTGGTACCAAATGATGAAGTTGTCTAGCTGTGCACCATCAGCAAGGACGCACACCAGACAGGTTCAGACACCCACACTTGAACATTATAATCTTAGAAGTCGTCATAGTTTAGACATATCTGCAGATCGTACGCAACACATTCACGCACAAGTACCTATGGCTGAGAATATGGTAAGCATATATCTAGTAGAATACACTTGAGAGAAATCCTCACTGAATTGTGCTAGGGAAAGTATGGCCTTGTTGTGGGTGTCAGAGATTGAGGTGCCTACGGCCCAAGTTTCGCTTACTATAGTGGCCGGAGCCGAGAAATTTCGCCCACCGACTATGGGAACATCAACAAATGCGCTCATAGAAGAAGCTGGTACATACTATACCACATTCGCACTACGAAGAAGCTTGGGTGACAGTCAAACATGTCTCTTTAAAAGTGAAGACCTCTGGTATGTACCTATGTGCCATGAGAGTAACAATGGACTTCCACAGTCATAAGTTGTTCAATAATTCACGACATGTACGATTCCAGGAATGTGCTCACCGCCATACTCACGTCCACCCCGATCATTCTAATATTCCTTCAGTACACACTACAATGCGCGAAGCCCGACATTACTCATGACGGTAGACGTGCAAGTGGATCAAAACTACCGTAATGCATGACTGTGTAATACCACACGATCAGAATCACAGAGATAGTGTCTGCCATATCGAATGCGCTGTCGTCCGGGAAGAGATGTCAGTAACCTTAGACAGATCGCGAGCAGATAGCTACATGAGCACCGCAACCTCGAATAATACGACGAAATATCAGCAAATATTGAGACGACACGTCGTAAGAGACGGCTCACAAAGATCTTCAAGCATGTCCTATCGTTCCTGTATCGGTCGAAATAGTAATAAGCCTGAAAAATAGTACATCCGAATACCCTATGCACGCGTTCAGCATGGGGCACAGAAGGCGGGGTAGGCAAAAATCTAGTAGAGCGTACAGGGAGCTAAGGGCCATTGCGATCACCAAGGCACCGTAGATGCTCTGAACAAGAGGCTGCATGGCACCCGTCGACGAGAATGCAGACATCTCTGGACCTGAGGAAAATATGGGTCAATGGAGCGCCTCGAACGAGGTTACCTTATGTACCTCTGCGGGCATGAGTGATTATATGCTGTGCAAGCGGTTATAGTTTTTCAAGGGGCACTGGAGCTGTGCCACGATTCACGAGGTGGATTCCGAAGCAGCCCACAAGCCGACATAATGCACCTAGGAGACCCCGGATATCGGTACAGTATCACTTACCGCCAGGTTTGAGAAGCGTGGAGGCAACAACATAGAATAGACCACGGCCCCAATTCTCCGCCGGAAGTCTGCCATTTGATACTATGTCAGAAACACAGTAACACGCTTCGAGGAATTGCACCTCCGAGACCCCAAGCAATCAACCGGTGCATTGACACAGTATGCCATAATGAAGTAGCACAGAGCACTATGCCCGAACTCATGTTGTCCTCAACCAATCCGACTGTCCCATAATCCTGACCAAGATATGCGGCACTGGTACTCACTAATGAAACATGTTTTTGGCGCAGCCCCGTACTGACAGCCCAGTACCTTCTCTGCCAATGTCGAGAGCAGGTCTGCTGATAATAATTTCGACGTATCGGTCGGCGTTCGCCCTGTGCCCATCGTCCAACCACACATACTCGGGAGCCGGGAGCGGCATCATTAGTTAGCGTTGAATGCGTGCGCTGATGCCCAAATACCGACGCACTCACCTCTCTAACGATCTTGCGCAGCACCTGTACCACATGCTACTTCTTGATTTTTATGTCACTAGCCCGCTGCTGCCGAACCACCGATCATATGGTGCTCAACGGCGGACTCTGTGGCAATGTCATATTAACAATTGCCAGGGAGCAGACTTCCTATACTTGTTGTTGAGTCTGTGAAAGGTCTCTTCGTTGAAGGAAGCGGGTGCTTGATCGGTTCCACCTGACAACATTGACACGGACATCGCGTTCACGTCCAGGAATAATGCCAGATGGTCATTGTGAAGGGTGTTCTGGTACAGAAGTACTCGGAAAACCATTCTGTTTGCTGATGTAGTCCCGCGGTGCGTTCCCGGAGGGATGATCTTGATTTCCTGTATGTGTGCCACGTAAGTTCTTGACCCGAAAGACGCCCTCGACATTCGTTATTCTCGAGTATGTCTCCTCAACTTCTAGTAAAAGCATTGCTTAGCCACATCTGAAGTGAGTAGCTGAAGGCTCAACGATCAATTCCACATGTGTCTTTTCAGCCGAGGCGACCAGGCGACGGCTGATAGCATGTTACACCACCAAGTATGGAGGTTGAAGCCTCACGGGTGCCGGTCAGTGGCGGTCGCGTGGCTAGACTAGGAGACTTCTGTATGTATTGTCAGTATCCACGAGAAAGTCTATCTCCTGACTATCGTCTCTGGATCAGCATAGTAAATCCGAGTACTTCCAACCAGGAACAATGTCAGCTGTTACTTCGGACGTACAGACGCTAGATCATCTCCTCGTCCCTTGTGCACAGTTGTTCACGAGATTTGGTGATAGCTCAACCGGATCCGACGAGTTTCAGTCTACACGGCATTTAAGTCAACCGTAAGACAGGCTCATTCACTTGGTATCAAGTAGTTTGACGAACCGGAAGGCCAAATCAAGTCACCCATTTGTGTGAATTCTTTACGCGACCAAGGTAATTAGGGCGATATTGTTATTATTGGCCGACTAGCTCAGTTGGTTAGAGCGTGGTACTAATATGATTTCATTGTGTTATGCCAAGGTCGTCAGTTCGATCCTGGCGTTGGCCATTCTTTTGTTTCCCTTATGTCTCGGTTTGCCTCGTACCAGCTCGCTACATAGAAGGGACTCGAAACAGTTTGCGTCAATGTCCACTTTACAGTTTTATACCGGCCGGTGGGACACCAAAATCTTGTTCATCACCTGAGACGTAGAGAACCCAATTTTTCTACATAATGAGCACACCGATGTAAACTACAGGTCTTAAACATTATTTCAGTTCTACTTTGAGCACAACATCCATGAGGAAGTACGACCGCGAGGCCCATCAGTTGCAATTCCTGTTATCAGTCAAAAACCGGCCGATGGGACAGTGTCACATTACGCGGCTACTTACCATATAAGGTATCGCGGGTAGATAAGATGTCACGCGCACAGGTGGCTCACCTGCGGAGTAACCTCTCGCATATCTCTTTTATTCTCGAATCGGGTTTGGAAAACTTGATCTAGAAGACTCTGGCGAATTACATATGATGTACACAAAATTTTGTGATATAAAAGTTGTGTGCTGCTTCAGTATTCCTTAAACTGGCTCTAAGTGGGACACATGTAACGTGACAATGAGAGTGATGTGCGTGACATGGTGATCTGGCCATGTATAATGCGGAAATATTCCTGTGGCATTTCCACCTCTCTTGACCTCAAAATTTCGTGTCATGTAATGTATATGGTGCTGACATAGCACACTATCAAAAAAACAAAGGATAATTCGGAGTAGAAGATGTTCTGCAGCCCATAAGAGTGCTCAACCGAAATTGCCTATTCCAGTTTTCCCACGAACTTGACTCATTGCGAGAGCAATTCAGACAAGAAAAAATTAAAAAATCACGTTCATATGGCCAGTGGGGTATGTATGCATGATACATTCGCAATCTAGGATGAAAGGAAGTGCGGAAGGCAGGAGGGGCATTTGTCCCACTGGCCGGTAGTGTCCCACCGGCCGGTATAAAACTGTAGTACTGGCAAGTACTCCGCGGTATCGTGCATGAGTTCGTGCATAAAGTCTATTGTAGGTTCCTGGCATCGGATATCGCCTTATGAGCCGTGTCACACGCTATCATCAGGCCCAAGAGTATCGATGGGGCTGGGAATAATCTTCGACGCCACACCGTTTGGCCCAGATATTGAGCGTAGACAGTCGGTATCAACACTCTACGTCGTACTTGCAGGTGCACAGGACTGCACAGGACTGCACCAAGAGCAATGTCTCACCCATGCGTGAAGCACTTGAAGACTTGGGGGCAACACGATGGCCCGTTTGCTTGCTTATTATTCTGTTTCTGGGCAGCTGCGCAGCCCCACACCTACTTCAGCCCATCTCGCCCACTCTCCCTTACGTCCACTCCAGAGGGGCGCCTCCGGCCCTTCGTCTGCAGCGAATGCAAGCGCCGATAGAATGTGCGCACGTCTTCCTCGAGCGGCGCGTATTTCGCATCGTGCGCAGCAAGGAATGCAGCGAGGTCACCGAGCAATTTCAGCGTCGAGCGCATGTCACCTGCGAGTGCTGCAGCATACTTGTCGCGTTGCGCACTCCCTGCCCCTGCCGCTCGTTCCTGGAGCGCGGGATTCTTGTGCGGCTTGGACGTGCGGGTGGGCCTTTTCGTCTCGAGGTCCCCGACGATATCTAGAAGGGAGCAGAGATTCAGGCGGAACATCCGGAGGCGGAAGTGATGCGGGGTAGATGCAGCGTCCGCGTCAGAATCCAGACGCTCTGGTGAATCGTGGTGCTTTATCAGGTCTACGAGGTGCTGGATCGACTTGAAATGAGCTTGAATTGTGTTAATGGTCTCTGAGTGCCTCTTGAGTTGTCTCTTGTCCACTTCAAGTACTGGCTTTGGTAGTCGATGGAGTAACAGTGAGGACATATCACGAAGAGACATGGCATCTCGACTCTGGATCAAGGCAGTCAACATGAGAGCGGGGAAGTCTGCAATTAGCATACATACAGATACATTTCCGGCGGTGGGAGCTTCGGTCGCACGAGGCAATTTCGAGAGTTCTGCAAGCAACTTGTGGGTGCGGGAAGTGGGCTTCAATTCGGCGTACTTGAACATTTGTAAGATCTCGCTCGGCTCCATTCTCTCTTTCCTCCGCACGAATGAGACGATCATCCAGTTGAGCATCTCCACCGTCGTGCTACCCGTCAACTCAATCTGCACGCGCACCAAGCCCGCAAGCCACGCCCATCGCTTGCGTGACACCAGATTGAACGCGACAAAGTGATACAAGTCCGCGTCTGTGTCGCGCGTGAGCCGGTCCGCCATGTAGAGCAAGTGTAGCACCAGAACTGGCGCAGCCGACTGTTCATCGAGCACCCGCAGAACGAGGCTCCGTCTCCGGGAGGGGTTGGTCAGCCAGAAGAGAATATCCACGCCCCGTGGGTCGTCCTGGACGAGGGCGAGCAACTCTTGGGCTTGGGCTTTGCCAGGCGGGGAGAAGCGCGCGACTTTCATGATGGAGACAATTGCATTGACAGCGTCAGAAGTAGTTTCGAGGTCCTGAGGTGATTCCTTGGTCAGGGATGATGGCACGCTCGGGCTCAAGTCGGCAACGGAGCGCAAACTTTCGCCACTTGGCGCAATCGTAGTCTGAGTGCGACGCTGGAAGCCTTTTCCGTTTTTGAAGAGAGCAGACTTGTAAGACTCATAGCGTTTACGGAGCTGTATGCAAGATCCAGGAAGGGTATATCGCTTGCAGAGGCCATGGGATATAATTGTATGGCCAACTAGTCGCATCGGTCGGTTAGGTCGACAGAGCTGAAGCTCGCAGTTTCCCAGAACGCTGCAGAAAGTGACATGGTAGTTCAAGATGAGCGCAAAACCATGAAAATCACATACCTATCAGTATGGGTATCGTTGTAGTGCGGCCATCGGGTTTGTGGTCGACCACGGACCGACTTGGGAGAGTCGAGAGTACGTGATCGCGTCTGCCCAGCGCGTCCGCTAGATTTGGTAGGCCCGGTTGATCCGGGGCGCGATACACAGCGCTGGACTCCAATCAGTACTACTGAATTTACCTCTTCATTCAATTTGCTCTGCTCCAGATACGCACTATATGTCCTCGAAACCAAATGGGGTTTCGAACCCCACTGGCAGTTCTTTGGAATCAGATATCGCACTCCTCCAGCGCATCCTGCAGCAAACGGAATCCGAGGGCGACGATGCTGATGTCACAGAGCTCTTGCGGCGCCTTGACTCTGCGGATGGCATCGCTAGAGATGTAGAAAGCCGTCTAGACGGCATGATCGGAGGATTGGACGACCTTCTTGGCGCGTTGGAGCCTGACACAGATGCCACTATCACCCAGGAGAGCATCGGCATGGCTGTTGTGAATGGGGAGGAGGTCGCAAGTCAAGAGGAGACCGCAGCAGTCGGGAAGGAGAGCACTGGCATAGAAAACCAGAAAGCTAGAGAAGATTCATGAGCAATCCCGTGCATTTGTGGCTATAGGTACGCGAACAATCATTAGGTCCCGAGACATCTCTCAGCTCACTGTACACAACAGGTAGCACGGAGACCCGCTACGCATCGCCTAGCTCTAAGAGCGGACTGTGGTTACTGAACTGCGACCAAGTCTCCCTATCACGCGACCAGATGGTGTACCGTCCGTTGCTCCATCCATCATGCATTCGGCCACGAGCATGCCCAAGTCCAACCGTTTTGCTGTACGACTGGATTCGTGAACCCGGGTCTCATGCAAACACAAGAGTCGAACGGAAGGTTCAGGGCTATGAGCCTATGATCTGTCACACCCGCCGCAACCACTCAGTCTTAAGGTTGATTTAGCGTGGTCCTCTGCTGCGACTACTCATACCCTCGCGTTCCATCCTCCCAAAACACTATAACCATCGGAAGTTGTAGATACCCGTGTTTTCATGTAATCACTGAATCAGCCGTCAGCGATGACTGAAAATCAGGCCTAATGCTGGAAAGTTTGAGTGAGACATGCAATTGGGCGTCAAGTTGCTTTCGAGTTTTGCGCGCTTGCTCGCTCTTATACGCAGATCATCCCAAACGACCCGACAACTAGGTTCACGAATACTACAGACTCTCGACTAGATCGCCAATTCGTGGACTGTTGTATCTTTCTCGCTCTCCTTGCCCTGAAACTTGCGGCATATTGAAATCGAACAAGCAATTCCCTGGCCTCATAGCCACACAACGGTCCTGCGCCACCCAGCACCATGCAAGCTCTGGAGACTAGTCTGAGGACACTACTCAGTGCATTACCTCCGCGGCCTATCGAGAGAAGTACATTCGATGAACTCGTGTCGAAGACTCTAGAAGAGAGCAACAATAAGGCCTCTCTGGAGAACCGGAAGACCCAATGGGAGTATCTGCTAAGAAATGAAGTGTTCAACCTCGCAGTACGTATGGCAATTGATTTGCCATCCCGAAATTACGAACGTATGTAACAGGCAACAGAAGGCAAAGCTCTGAAAGACCCAAGTACCACTTATTACGAGGAGCTACGGGATAGACTTGACCTCATCCTAACGTTCACCGAGCACGGTACGCCACCTCCGTGTCCCGCTAGCTACCTCCTCCCCTGATAACCCAACATAGATGCATGCGAGCAAAGCTTACCCTTGCAGGTCCTCTCCGACATCATGGAAACACAGACCATCTCATCATGCTCGCATATCTTCTCGTGGATTGAGGAGCGCGCAGACCGCCTGACGAAGGATATGGTGCCGCAGAAGGGCAAAGCACTCGTCCTTCTCCGTACATTGAACGACCTGCTTCGCAGGCTGTCGAAGACGGGCTCGACGACAATGTTCTGCGGTCGCATTCTGACGTTTCTCAGTCGAGTCTTCCCGCTCGGCGAACGGAGTGGAGTCAACCTGCGCGGGGAATATGGGCCGACGTGGGACGGGCCGGGCTCCATGAAGCCGGAGAAGCAGGAGGAGACGTTGCGGGTGGATGAAGCTAAGCCTGAGGTAGAGGAGGACCCAGTAGCGAAAGCAGCTGAGGAGAAGAGGAAACGGCAAGAAGGTGCGTACTATGATCGTTCAGTCTCAAGACCCACCTGAAAGTGCGCGTCAGAATTATACAACACCTTCTGGTCACTACAATTGCCCTTCTCGCGACCGAGTTTATTTGTGGATCCGGCTGTCTTCCCTCACTTCAAGGAGGCCGTGAACAAGGTACTCCCGGTCATCAAGGAAGCAACTACGAAGGAGCGAGCACTTATGGGCAGCAAAACGCATGCTGGGGGCGGGGCTTCACTCAAGCGGAAGCGCGAACCAGAAGCGGAGGCCAACGCAGGGAAAGAATACTTCTTTGCTAAGTATCTCACCAGCCCCGAGCTCCTCGACCTCGAGGCAAGTTGCGCTTCCGCGAATACTACCCTGGCGTGAGCTCACATCGTTTTACAGATCGCCGACACCCACTTCAGGCGACAGTTCCTCTTCCAGCTTCTCATCTCCCTCAACCACCTCCTCGCGTTCACGAAGGCTACAAAGGCAACGTGGGTAACGCCGCGGAACCGCTCGCTTCAGCTTGATTTTACACTCGAGGCAGACGACACGCAGTGGGTCACCGAGACTGCAGCGAAGGCGCTCGAGGAACTGCGTCAAACCGCGCCGAACGGCCGGGCATTCGCGGAAACCGCAGTCGTGATTCTCGAGCGCGAAAAGAACTGGGTGCGTTGGAAGAACGAACTGTGCCCCGCGTTCGATCGCGAACCGTGGAGCGAGGAAGTTGAGATCGACGGAGGGAAGAGGAGGGTTGGCCTGGAGGAGGCTACGCGGGATGCGAGGAAGAAGATGCGCTTGGACCCACCGGAGTGGCCGCATTCGCATGGTTCAGCACCCCTCACGGAGATTTGGGAGATGGGATACCGGGACCTGTACGACCTCGAGCATCCGTTCCAGTGCGCGATCCAGTTCCCCTGCTCCTTGTCTCCAACACTATACTCACATGTACCTCTCTTAGACCGGGAGACGTCTCTGACTTCGTCAAGAAGATCAAACAGGAGGATGCGCGAATAGAGATGCGCAAGAAGCAGCTGACGAAGACCGCAGAGCGGATCGCCCAGGCACGGGCGAAGGCCGCAGCTCAGCAGCAGGCCGCACAGGCGGCCATGGCAGCACCAGAGTCGACCACGCCGCAGGTGTCTGCCACGTCGCCGCCACCGCGGCCAACACCCGCAGCTGTATCGCCGCCGCTGCATCCATCGCTGCCCGCGAAGCCCGGCACCCTGCCCCTACCCGCAACTCCGTCCGAAAGTGCCACTGTCACCCCTGCGAGAGTCGCAACACCAAATCCACCGCCTGTAGCGCCTGCGCCCGCGCCCGCGCCCGCACCGGCACCAGAACCTGCTCCGGTCGTCCTGCCACCAGACGATCAGATCTCCAAGTACGAGGAGGTGCGCCAAAATTGCTTTTTTGTGTCTTTTGCGGATAGCTCACTGCCATTTTCGTGCTATCTCCTTTTTACTACACAGAATAAGACCCGTTGGGCATGGCTCGCCCTCCGCACGGCGCGCGACCAATACCTGCAGCACTTCGGCAAGATCGGTACGGGTGACATCCTTGCGCTTGCGCAAGAAATCGAGAAGGAGAAGCAGGAGCGCGAACGCGCCGCTGCCGAGCCTCCCGCGCCTGTACCAGCGGCCGACGACGGTGGGTCGAGCCCAATGGCTGTCGGCCTTGCGACACCCGGGGAGAGCCTGAAGACACTGGGTGAACTCGAGAAGACGACAATCGACGAGGCTGTTGGCGAGGTATCCGCTGAACCTGAGCAGAATGCTCCTTCGGACACGAAAGTTGACCAGGAAGGCGATGTCAAGATGGAAGAGAAGTGACGTTTGCAACGAACAGTATTCTCCTAGGACTTCTCATCTTCCTGTCTCATCGCGGGCGTGCAGCCAGCTCCTGCACTACATCCTATTTCCCTACTGCTGTATTTTGTTCATGTCCGCTGCTTTACAATGTCAAGCATTCGCAAAGATTACTGCTGACCGGACGTCAGTGGATCTCATCGGGTGAATCCTATGGACATGTGAAGCTACAGAGTAACAGATTCTCGTCACCAGACCGATGCTATATTAGTAGGGTATGTTTCAATCTACTGTAGGGTAAGATTCAGCTACTTAGGTGTACATGGGTATGTTACCTGATCTGTACATCGGGTTTCAAAATCTGCTGTCCGCCAATATCCAAGTGCCTGGGATGCTCCCATTCATCTATTCAACGACAGAGAGCGTATCAAGGGGAGTTGATTCCCCCGATATGGAGAGGTCTGGAGAGCCCTTGCCATTAACACGCTTCTCATCGTCAAGCCGTTCCGGCGCAACGCAGTACTCGCGCAATGCCTCGACGACATTCGGAATGACGTCCCTGTCGACTTTCTCGCCCCAGAGGATGTCGAGGTGCTCGTAACCGCGGAGGCGGCGCACGGTGGTATGCGCGGGGAGCTCGTGCAGCATCTGATCAATGTCGACGAGTGAGTCTTCGTCGCCGTACATGAGCACGATCGGGGTGACGATGTTGCGCGTCGGGAAGCGCGCGGGCGCGTAGCTCGTCACGCCGCTCGGGGCCGCGACCGCAGCACGCCCGAAGCCCGCAGACCCCGCGCGAACGCGGATGACGCGCTGCACATCGTCGTCGTACATCGTGAAGCGCCCCTGGCGCATAATCTGGAACCAGTGTACGACGGACTTGACGCTCGCGAAGGAGTACAGGTGCGAGAATGCGGCCGAGCGCTGTAGGGGGGTAATGTTGCGGCAATGCCATGAGAACAGCCAGCGCAGAGATGCTGCGATCGCGGCATTGTACACAGGAGGGTAAAGCAGCGATTGCCACGCTGGGGCAGAGGAGAGGATAGATTTACGGCCGAAGATGAGGAATAGGAGTGTTGGCCTACGGGGAGTTGAGTGGTGCGCATAGTACAGGCGGCCAGCGTGACATCACTTACGAAGCTTTCATGAGCCCGTCGACGATAGGCGCAGACAATCCTGCTGGACTCATGGCCGGGGCAAGTGCAATGAAGACATTGATCTTCTCGTTCAGCGGCGGGTGAATACTGAGGGCCGCGAACGCCTGCGCTGTGCCCTGGCTGAAGCCGACGTAGCTGAGGCTAGACTCCTTCGTAACGCCGAGGATATACGAGATCGAGTCCGGGATATCATGCCACGCAAAATCGTCGATGCTATAGTCCCAGAACTTGGTCGAATTCGGGTTGTGGTGGATGTTCTTCTTTGAGTACTTGTTTCCTCGGTTGTTTCCCAGCCACACGTCAAATCCGAGATCCGCAAGAGCAAACGCGACCGAGCGCTGCGGATCCGTCAGACAGATCCAGACTTCGTCGTTCATGAGCAGTCCGTGGTGCAGATAGACGACGGGCTTCCCAGTAGAACCACCCGTGCGTGGGTTGCCCTCTCCACGCCGTCCAGGCAAACGGTGCAGTCCCAGTAAGTACCCATCCTTTGTGAGCACTACATGCTCCTCGAAGGCGTATCCAAAAATCTCGCAGAGCTTGCCGAAGTCCTGCGCGCGGCGGATGTGGTCGGCGAGGCGTTGTTCCGGAGTTTTCGGATGCGGGGGACCAG
Source organism: Gelatoporia subvermispora B (assembly GCA_000320605.2). Taxonomy (NCBI): domain Eukaryota; kingdom Fungi; phylum Basidiomycota; class Agaricomycetes; order Polyporales; family Gelatoporiaceae; genus Gelatoporia; species Gelatoporia subvermispora. The sequence continues at coordinate 139,294 of KB445823.1, forward strand.
CGAATCGATGGAAGATGAGCCGCGAGCGGTCGTAAAACCACTGAATGACAGATCTCGGAAGAAATCCGATAATGAAAGTAATCAGAGTCTCGAAAACGATGAACACTGTGCCGAGGAGGAGAGCGGTGTATTCACGACCGTGGAGACGACCGAGGAATGGCAGACGCGCCATGACAGGCGACTTGAGTTGCAGATGTCGAGACTAGCAGAACGTAAGATCCTGGAAAAAGAATCCGGTGTCGACGTGACCGCCGAGGCTGGGGTGGTGGAGGGTAGAATTGACTATACGTCGGCAGGGAGGACGAGATGACAGTATGAGACCCACCTCAAGCTCGTCCGATGTGAACTCCATTAGACGCCCAATGGCCTCTCCACTGCGATTCTTTCTAGGTGGTGCATATAAGTACTAGACCACATGTCCTGTCAAACAGCGCCAGTACGTGAAAAAAACCGAGTTCTCTAGAGTGACAAACGTGATAGCGCTTTTGTTCTATGCACCCAGAGGGGTTAGTCAAAGAGCCGCGCGATGATTTTGGCGTGAAGTCGTGCTTTGGAGACACCTCATCTTGTCGACGTCGTGCTGGACATTGCTGGAATATCACTTACCCTGACATATCTTTGTGGCATCTTCTGAAATATCTACTTCAGGAAAAGTAGGAAGCTTATTTGTTCAGGCTGTAGAGAGAAGCATGACGGTATCGGAACAGACGAATACTGCAGGGTCGCTTGCGGCCAAGCTTCAGGGACATGAAATGCATCGTGTACAATGCCAGGCTTCGCGCGTATCGCGATGGCCATTGAGACTTATCAAGGCGGGCACAGAGCAAGTGAGTTTGGATACAATCTGGTACAGTACTTCTCAGCTTTCTTCCATGCACGCCATTGATCACCAATGGTTATCAGGCACTGCACGCATATGAAGTGGGCAGCCCGCCTGTTTGTGTGCCCAATATGTTATATTGGGAGGCCGGCATGGATGAAACCTACTTAGAGTTTAATGGACAATGTGCTCGTGGTCGAGATTGGTTCAGCATCTGCGAATCGAATATCTTAACATGGGCTTTCTCGGTCCGCCGACTCGTCGAAAGAAGGCTTGTGCTAAGCAGGCCTGATGTGGGACTAGGTAGTTCGGCGTTTCAAAGCGAAGGTACTTATTCTGCATTCCATCCTGCCCTTCTCACCTTCAGTGCAGCCCCCAAAGCCAACATGCTAGCGTACATAGACGACGTTGTAGAGAAAACCTTCAACTATATCGTTATTGCGGTGGAGTGCGTATAGTATGTCACCACGATATGCGATATATCCCCACTTATGATCATGCTTATTGCAGACGACAGGATTGACGGTGATTGCTCGTCTGAGTGAGAACCCTACTCTATCTGTACTCGTCCTCGAAGCCGTAAAAAGTTTAGATAGGCAGTATACGACACAAACTTCCGGCGCATGAGCTCAGCCACTGAGGCTTAATATGCCGCTCCATGTGGAGGCACTACTCTTGATTGTTGAACCTGGGAGCAACCGCCTGCCGGGAACATCGACACTATCGAAGAACTGGGTAACCCGTGCTGAAATTGGAAGTCATTCCACAAGTCCCCGTGCCAAATCGTCTGTCCCCTGTTACTCTTTTAGCCCGACGACGCTCACCTAAGCTCCAGGCCCACAGCCGCACCGGAGGAGCAGCTCAAAGACCTCCCACGCACCTACAATCAGGGCTATCGTGGTACAAATGGTCCCGAGAAGACTACGGTCGGGCGAACCTTTCACCGCGTCGATAAGAGGTACAATTCACTCCAAAAGGGCGGCATATCTCGTAATGAGGATCCATATGGAGGCAACGTGAGCGTGCATCGAGTCTCAAATCGACTTCGAACTTCTTCTACCCGCTCATATAATTGAAGACCACAGGCGCCTGGACGGTCTCAACGATAATTGATCGAAATGCTCACTGAACACGGTCATACGCTGCGACTCCTTACTATCAGCCTTTCTAAGATCGGCCGAACTACAAGTGTAGAGGTCTCATTGTGAGTGCATCTGCAGGGGAATTTATCAGCATACTCACTGGGCTTCTTACTCAGCATTGCAAGAAGAGGAATCCGTTGGACGCCCCGGATATCTCCTCCCTACTATGTAGTCGTAACGGACACGAAACGCGAGTGACATGGTACATTTACACTCAGCCTTAACCAGCTTCCGTCTTTCCGAACTTCGTATATCTACTTGCAGTACAGGTCGAACCAGCTCATGATTGCATCGGCACTTCGCTCCTTGGCCCATCCTATATGAAGCGTACGTCGTGAGTAAGTCCCGACGCGTGAGCTATCCTAGACATACTGCCCGCCTGGTCGTGATTATCACCTCTGATAGCGAAGCCATGCTTGACCTGCCCGAATACCTGGATATGATACATGGCTTTGTATTCGAGGAGGATATCCTCTGCCCTTCTACGCGCGTCCAACGGGAACGTCTCATCGATCTCTGAACAATATTCGAACAACACGTCAAGCCAGAAGAACATTCGTACGTACCGGCACATGACAGTAGCAAGGGCCCTGAGTCCATGGAATGTCAGACTGACACACGGATCTTGACTACATGCGCAGTACGACTCACGTTTGATCTGTCGGAAATGGTCCTCGTCCAGATACGCCGGATGAGCAAAGGCTCCTGGATCGGGGAGAACGACCATATGTAATTAGCACACAGCATATTGTCATCTAGGTGACATCTCACCCGCAGCAACCCAATCGAACGCGAGACAGTCCATAACGAACGGTGCGCCGAAGCAATATCCTAGTCTACCCTGAGGCTCCCGCGGCGCTAATAGGTCTCGGGATCACACACCTGCAGCGACATACTTCGTATCCGCGGTGCCTGGACAAGAGTCCGTACTCAGCCGCGCGACAGAGCAGGACAACGTATTAGCATTGAACCTCACCAAATCTCTCCTTGACGGCTGCGATCCACTGCGGAACGTACTCGCGCTCGACGACGCGTTTGTAGATCGGTTCGGCCCACTCGGACATGTCGTAGCCGGGCTCGTCGAGATGATACGCCACCGAGTCCCCCTCGAAATAATCGATCCCCAGCACCAGATACCCTGAACACGCCCAAGGATGTTAACCGGCAGTCTTAGCTCAACAATAATCGGCTCGGACAGCACGCGCCCACGCACCTTGCGACGCGAAGAAATCCTGTATGAGTTTCGAATTGATGTACAGCGGCCCATACCCGTCAGCAAAATAGAGCAAAATCCGCTGCTGTCGTCCCTGCGCCGCGCCTTCCGGGGCCGGGGGACGCGCAATATAGGTGTCGAAACCGCCGATCTTCTCGATCATACCGAGGGGCGTCCCGCTGTGCTGCACGCCTCTCGCGCAGCACTCGCCCGGCGCGCTTGCAAGGGTGGCCATCCTGCTATGCGTTGGGATCAGCGAGAGCTGTGGTCCCTGCACTCAGGCCAGGATCGAGTCGGAATCGAAGAGGTGCGCCTGAGAGTCGAAGCATCGCAGGTTGCCACAATTGGCGGACATGTTCCGTCATGCACTCCTGTCCAGAGCTGCCTCAGGCGCTGGGAGTGCTCCGTAGACGCACTTCGGCGAAAAGGGATAAGTAATAACAGAAAGTCGCATACTGATTAGAAAAATTACGTAGTTTTGTGGACAAATGTAGCTGAGCTGTGTGCGGTTCCAAAATACAAGAAAAAACGCAAACCAATCGATCGATACAATCGTAAAATACAACATGGCCCGCGTAACACGTCAGTTGGGCTCGGGGTACATATGCACATATCCTATATCACACAAATCAGACCTGGAAGAATGGCTGCTCACGCTGGTACGGCATGTTCTGCGAGAACGGGTTGTGGCTTGCCGGGCCCGTACGCTGTGCGGCCACGCGTCCCGCCTGTGTCGCATAGAACCTACACAAGCGCATCCATCGGCATCTATTCTATCTTTCACAGGTGCACTATCCATCACGTACCTGAGCTGTCCGGTATTTCCAAAGGTGTCCACGCCATCCTCTCCACGCGCCGCAAACAGGCTCGCCAGGTGCGCATGCTCCTGGTCCGCGCGCGGGGGCGCGCTTCCCGACACCTGGCGCTCCGGCTCGCGGGGGGCCGCAGCCGGCGGTGCGCTCGCAGTGTTTTTCCGATTCTCGTACGTCCCCGTGAGGGTGAACGACACCGGGCTCGCGACGGGCCCGGGTGAGGACGCCTGGCGTGTGAAGGCGTCGTTCGTCGCGGGCGTGGGCGACGGTGCGAACGGGTTGTTCGACCTAGACGGCGTATTATGAAACGTGAGCTGCGGCCGGAGATGATGGAGTATGGAGTGTTGGAGACGTACCCGAGTCCGGTGATTTGGGACGGAAGGGGCTGTGTGGCGGTCTGCTGCTGTTGCAGGTACTGCTGCTGCCGGAGCCACTCCTCTTGTTGTGCCTGTTGCAACTGAGCTTGTTGTAGCGCGAGGAGCTCTTGCTGCTGCTGTTGCGCCTGGAACTCTTGTTGTTGCTGAAGGTACTGTGCCTGCGACGACTGAGTATAGTGTGGTTGCGTTAAGGGCGGAGACGACTATACCTGCAGGGCTTCTTGCTGTGCCTGCTGCTGATAGGGGTTGAACGAAGTGAACTGTGGTTGGACGGCAGTGAATTGAGGCTGGAGAGACGTAAATTGAGGTTGCAGCTGTGTATATTGCGGCTGGACAGCGGTAAACTGCGGCTGGAGCCCATTCATGTACTGAAGGGGCGTAGATAGATCTACCAGATTCTCGGTAGTGGTCCTGGTTCCGAACACATCAGCTCATGGAGGACTGCAGACAGAACGCCTGACACGTACGGCCGATTTTGCTCGTCGAACAGAGACATCAGGTTTGAGTCTGCCATAGCCTTCGCCCGCTGTTCTTCTGCTTCCTTACTCAGCTGTATCGCACGTTGAAGGTCTCTTTCCTCAGCACTGATCCCATCCCTCGCCACAGCACGCTTGCTCTCCTCGATTGCGCGTTTGAGGTCCTCATCCTCCTGATTGCGGCCAGCGCCATTTGGCAAGCTGCGCCGTCGGATGTTCTCGTCGCGCGGCTCGTCAGGCTCGCGGATCGTGTGCCCTCGCCCCATCCGCTCCCGCATCTGCGCACGCGCCTTGCGCTGCTCGCGCAGGCGGGAATCGTCCTGGAGGAGGTTGACGATGTCTTTTGCCTTCTGGCGCACGTTGGCGCCCTGGTCGCGGTCCTCCTCGTCGATGTATTGGAACTCACGGAGCGTCTTAATAATGTAGAGGTTCTCCTTGCAGTAGAGTACAACATTCTCGGAGCCGGAGTGCAGGAGGTAGTCGAGAACGGTTAGAGACTGTCGACAGGGGCGTGTGACGGTCAGACGAGGGGATACCGATGGACGATGGATTGGAAGAACACACCTTGAATACATGCCTCCAGTTCTTCCCCTTGTCGTTCAACCTCTTGTCGAGAATCTCCATGATCTCGATGAAGTCTTCCCTGCGCGTGCGTCATAGAGGGATGCTATACGAGGAGGGTTCCGACTTACTGATTGTAAGACAGTTGGGCAAGCTCGTGCATCATCTTCCCGGATGGCGGCCATGGCTCGTTGCAGGTCGCCTCACGGACCTTGGTCTGCGTGTGCGAGTAACCTTTGGTGTAGTTCTTCGCCGTGCGCAGCGCGCCCTTCCCGAACTGCTGTAGTGACATGGCGACTCACAGGATATCCCGAGAATCGAGGATATGCGCGGTGTTGGAAAGTAGAAGGACAGAGTGCGTTCGAAAGATCTCGAGGGAACTGCGCCACAAGGGCCTGCGGGTTATTATCGAGCCCCATGGTCAGCGCATTTGGGTGAAGACCGACCTCCGTCCGACTGCGGGTGGCAGGAGCGCTATGACGTCTCGGCTGTGTACCCGAGTCCGCGCGCGTGCCCGGCCCAGATCCGCCCACCACCTCACTTGTGTTTGAACGCTCGCGACGCCGTTGGACGCTCGACGCCGTTGGAAGACGCGCGCACTGGTAATGGACGTGGCAGAGTAGAGTGGACGAGATGCGCAGCGGCTGGCGGGAGAGGCGAGGCCTATACAGGGGTTCTCCCCCCTTGCTGAGTGTGTCACAGGTCTAGATCCGAAACGATGATCACCGACTCATAAATCTGTCCATGCTGGCATCTAGACGTTCCCACTCATTATGAACTGCTTGATGAACGCACAACGGGCTCGACAAGTAAAAAGTTCAGGTCCGCGGTAAGCCACCAACACCATCCGGACTTGACTGTTTCTTACATAAAGTCTGGTTACAAGTACATATCGTAATCTGTACACGTGTGTGCAATGAAGTGTTTACACAATTTCTGGGAGAATTGCACATCATGAAGATTCCGATGTGCATACATGCTAAATAATGTCACTCGACTGCTGACATGTGTTTGAAACTTATGACGCGTACCCAACTTCCCGAAAACATCGAGTGAAGTCGGGGCGAGGTGAGTGCTCGTTCAGATCGAATTTTGGGTCCCCTTCTCTCTGGCTGCACCTTCTCGAGTCGCTTTATGTATGGGTCCAAGAAGAGGGTCAAACAAGTTGGACTTACAATCACACTCCGTGGTCCGTTGTGGCTCATGAACGGCCCAGCTGGGACAGACTTCAGTGCTGTTCGAAGCTGAGACGCTCAGCGACACGTTCACTTGAGATTTCGGCTTGACAGTGGACGTCACGACCCGGAGCGCCCAGTTTACGAGACTATTGCGATAGCCCATTTCGTGGTCTTGACCCATCCTCGGACGAAGATAGTGTCTTCTTGCTGGGATTCTATTTACTATTTATTCATAGCAAAGCTATACTTTCTTCGGGATTATTCCGCATGCACTCCTCCCGCAATTTGCAGCTCCTGCCTGTTTTTGCTTACAGCTGTCCAGTTACTTTGCGTTTCTTCCAGGACTACTTCGCTCACCCTGAGTAGCATATGAGACTTGTGACATCCTAGATAATCTCGACGTGAGGGATCGTCTTTTTCGCGCATGGCGCTGAACAGGCGATGGCACCACCCTCCTACGTAATCGATGTGAACCTCTCCGGCGGATCATTTCCATGCGCCTCGTGACTGTTTCCTCTCTGTGAAGGTCAGCCTGGTAATCGCAGCGGGAATTCCCTCGCGCCAGCGAAAGGAGCATCCACCAATATAGCTCTTTCCGCACTTATCACCGTTCGCAACATTCAAGTCCATTGACAATTGCGCTCCCGTCACACGGGTCCAGCCATGAACGTAAGGTATAGATCTACCACGGGATCAGCGCGGGGACAAGAAGGACCTCCCACCATTCTAGGTAAAGTCACAATAATAGGCATCCACCAGGGGATCGCGGGTCTCTCGATGTGACCCGCCTGGCGGAACAAACCCACTAGCTCAGACCTCCGGTCCAGGCTCTCATGTGATTGCGGTGTGAGTTGATATAACAGTACGGGTCCCAATTTTGTGTCAATGTCCATTACTGAGACCATCCTCTCAACAGGTGAACAATAGTCTCGTATTCTGTGAGATGTGACTGGGATAAATCGTCAGAGATGAAAGTGCAGGGACCTACCATCGGGCGGGAGCTTGACAGTTGAGGTATCAGGCCGTATTTCCTGCGCAATATACCCCTACTTTAACGAAGTCAATCAACGTGGGTACACCATTAGTATGAAGCAGAGAACCTGATATTGGTCAGAAGTTGTTGATAGCTCTGCTTGGGGTTCTCCACTAATGGCTATATGAGTGACAGTACTACCAGAGACGATCGCGAAACATACTGAGAGTCGTAACGAGGGCCTATCAAACGAGTCAGGTTTCAACGCCAAGGGGTAGAGATGTAGAAACCAGCAGCACGTACATGGCTCATCACACCGGCAGCTTGCCCATCCTGCAAGATATCTGCCCTCCTCGGCGAGTCTCTGCGGCAACTCCACGAGATCTGCCACACCAAGTTAAGAAGTCAACGGAGTTGGCCGGCCAACAATAGTACATACAATATCTGCAGAGCTAGTCTTCGATTCCTGAGTGCGGTTTCGGGCTCCAGACGATTCTTCGCTACCAACACTCTGCGAGGGCTCCTTGTTCAAGCCCATCATGCAGGTATCGGCGTTCAGGAGGCCCTCTTCTGTCTCTGCGGCAAGGTTGGGCTCCAGAATATTGCTCCCCGCTGTGTCGGTGTTTGACAAATCTACCGGTGTTTGATCCTGTATGGCAAGGCTGGGTTCCTTGGTCCTATCCTCCGCCGTATAGGTGTATGGTAAATCTATCGATATTTCAGCAAACAGCACATCCTCTACACTGGGGCGGCTCACCTAGAATGGCGCTCGATATACAGCACTGGAGCTCTCTCGGTACCATTTATACAGCGCAGAGTTGACAATACTCACGTCAAAGATGGCCGTGAGACGGCATTCATTGGGAACTGGTGTGACCAAAACATCGCGCATACCCTGGACCAATAGTCAGATTTCTAATGTCTGTAAGGAAGTGGACATCAAGTGCCCCACCTTGCTGGTGATGTGACCATTTATCTGGAAGTCAACAGGGTAGATGTCATTATCACAACCATCTTCCTCGCTATCGGGCTTCTTGGTACGCCCTCCATGTCCGGAATCTGGATATCGTCAACCATATTTCGGTATTATGGCTTTCTTTCGGAATCTATACGCACAGAAAAAGGTCAGCTGATCGCCCGGCCGGGCATCACGTACAAGCCGCCGTATTTCTTCCAACTAGATGACTATCAGCCCAGGTACATCATACTTGCTGAGGGAGTTGCGCACTATGTTCTGCTGGGTCGGGATCTGCCGAGGATGAGGCAAATCATCGGTTAACATCACGATGTTACCTTCCGAATAACCGTAGTTTTCTGTACGATAAAATATATCAACATGTCCACTGTAGAGTCTGACTCTCAACTTACCAAGCAGGAGACTCTTGAAGAGACGTGCATCATTGATAGGGCTCTTCAGCTCAGCGGACTGACCGATATAGTTGATCCCAATCTAAGCGATGTCCAATGAGCGCCTGGTGCACACTACCAAAGATAGACCACCATGGACTTACCAAGAGAGCCCTCTTCTTTCCAGTATATTGAGAATCCTGGAAGAGAATTTGTTGCTGTTGGTCAGCGTCCTCCCAGACCTGTCCGTGGCGTTTCTGGGACGTGGGTGGCGATAGCGGCGTGGCATCTGCGCATATAATGATTAATATCTGATATCAAATCAAGCCTAAGCTCGCGAGGGAACCGGAATCGCGACCAACCTGAGGCACCGTACGTCCCGTACTCTCTAGGCGGACTCAGAGGCGGCTGATACCCGTACTGCCTAGCTGAGATTGGCGAAGACCCCCCTTCGTGAACAGAGGGACGCGGGCTTGGAGGAGGCACATAGCCGCCTTGTAGGTGATCGTGGTGGTCGTGGTGGTATTCATATCCTTCGTCAGGATTTCCGGAATCGGACGGAGGCCCCGCAGGAGGCTCGTATGTTAGAGAATCGCTATATCTACTCCAAGATATCAGGTCTCGCATCGTCATCGTGGTATGTAGTACTCACCCCGACGGCTGCACACCATGCGGCAGTCCACACGAATGCGTACAGCCCGTGACACTATCATGCCGTATTCGACTCGACTTCTCTTTTTCATTCCGCAATATTCCGACTGCACGGATATTCTAGCAATGTACCCCGACCCACAAGAGGTTCACGCGGGACTCACGGCCATTGTTCACAGTGAGTACGGGCCTAATTTTCTCTAATCGTGCAGTAAAGGAATTCGTAGAGTCATTGTCCTATCAGAGATAGATCATAAGCCGTCAAATCAAGCGAATGGTATCAACTTACATCCCCAAGATCTAATCCATATACGTCCTCGTCGCTGGCAAGTGCTGCAGTTGCATCCGAGTTCTGATCGAGTATTGTGAGTATGTGATAGGTGGAAATGAAGCAATAGGATCACTTCTAGTATGTATGTCAAGATATCATCCACGGGATCGTGAGCCTGCGAGATCAATAAAGGTGAACCTCATCACGCCTATGGTTGCTCGAACACGCATTGGTTAGTGCATGCATACCTTTGATTGCGGCGGTATCAAAGATGGTCTAATGCCATCCATGCTAGTCAAGTCAGTTATAGCATCATTGGTGATGTCCATATCATCGTGCGATCCCGTGGAGTCGTCTGGTGGATCAGCAGCCGCTTCGATCTTCCGTGGCAGTAATTTGCGTTGCTTCATTTTGTAATACCGCAGAAATACGCATTGATCGGCCACCTCTCCGGATCGTGTCGCAGCCTGCGGCTGTACTTGTTCAGACTCGGATCCTGCCAGCGCCGGGAGTGACTCTATCGGAATCTGCCGGCTAGGTCCAACGCGATGTTGCGATGTAGCAACACCAGCGCCATTCGAGACTGAGACAGTGAGCGACGCGTTAAGCGGCATTGTCGGGTTAATGCTGAAAGTCAATGATCCCGAGCGTCCTGTGTTTGAGAATGCAGCAACAGCCCATTGCGCCGTCTTGACCCATCCTCGGACAAATATTATATCTTCCTGCGACAACCCGATCTGGTGTGTATCATTGGCGAAACTATACCAGCTTTCGAAGTTCTTGCGCATATAATCCTCCATTGCGTTATAAGCATGGTATGTCTTCCGTGTGGCCGAGTCTTGCAATATTAGAAGTCCACCTTTGTCACCAGTATAATTGCACGAGAATGCTCCCCCGTTCCCGGCTCTGTGCTCCGACGAGATCAGATCTTCACCACAACCACAGATGCAACACAAATATAGACGTACACTGAAAGTGCTCCCGCCGCCTGTATCTCCCGTACGTTCCTACTATACAAAGGCCCAGGCTGAAGTGCGTTGTCTCGTTCATTCATGAGCGTCTCGTTTACAACGAGTGGCTCATGGCCTTGGGGGCATCCAAGGTGATCTCGGTTCAAGGGGTCATCTGCGGAACACATGGCGTTGAAAAGGCGATAGAATCCGCCCTCCTGTATGTATCCAACGTCTCCTATCTGAACTGGGCCGGATCTTGTCGGCTCGGGTTCCCATAGAGGCATACCGTGGCCCAAGGGATAGAGTTGCTCAGCGTAAACACAATGTGCATGGAATCCGATCTCCATCATGAGCGAAGCAGGTCGATGCTAGGCGAGATCAACACGAAGCTTGGATAGAATGGGTTCCCGAGGTTGAAGGGTGGTCAGAGGAGCTGGCGTGTCCCTCAGTGCATCGGCACTTATATAACAGTAGTCCAGGAAGCGCGGCACAGCTTCCGAGTACGAAATATCAGCGTCGATATGCATATACCTGATACATGGTAGGTATGCTATGAGGCAGGTTGCACCCAATGGTCACATAATAGTATAGTTCGTCAAAAAGTATAGCAACCTCGGAACCATACGAGAGAAAACGCGAATGACAAGTATATCTTCCCATGCTTCTCGCAAGTCATTATGTAGGATGAGCGGGATGACTTTGGCCCTCTGTGCATTTTTGATTAGTGATAAAGGCAACACATATGACCACCAGCGCGGAGTACCGTCTTCCCTAGGACAGCCAGTGACATGCAAGAGTACTGCCCCGCGGTCGCTTGAAGCTTACTTCAGTCAGGCATCGAGATCGAAAAGCCACATACTATCACCACTGCGTAGACTAGCGCATAAACATTTAGCATAGCTCTGGAAGGGGCAGTGTACTGGCCCCAAGCAGCTCGACGGAAGAAGGCGCAGACGCATATAGTTTCGGGATCCAAGTGCAGCGCTCCAGGGATTTAGACCGGACCGTGACGACAAGAGAGGGCGTCTTGAACACGTGCCTCCAGTTCTTTCTCTTGTCGAGAGCTTCTACGGTTCTGATGAAGTCCTCTCTCGCCGCGCGTCACAGAGGAACTCCATGCATGAAAGACTAGAACATACTGACATTGGGCGAGCTCGTGCATCATCTTCCTGGGCGGTGGCCATGGCTCGTTACATATCGCTTCACGGACCTTGGTCTGTGGATGAGTATCCTTGATGTAGTTCTTCGCCGTGCACCGAGCGCCCTTCCTGAATATGGCGCCCACAGAATCGAGGATAGTACATGCGGTGTTACTGAGAGTAATACAAAGAGTGAAGTTTGGAGGATCTGAAGGGAGCTATGCCGTGAGGACCTGCGGTTTATTATATTGAACCTCACAATCAGCGCATTTGCGTGGCCCTGTGACGTTTTGGCTACGCAGCCGAGTGCGCGCAGGCACGCGAGCCCAAAACCTCCCAGCACGGTGCACCCTACTTGAAATTGGGTGCTTACAATGCCGGTGGACTGCAGCTGAATGCTTGTCAAGGCCGGAAGACGCGCGCGGCGATGATGAACGTGGCGGTGGAGGATAGATGCGTAGCGGCCGGCAGCGGCCGGCAGGAGAGGGCGGAGCCTGTACAGGGGTTCTTCCGCCTGCTGGGTGCGCCATACTCTTGCACAGCACACACACAACGGTGCTGCCTTTGTAGGATATCACATCGAACCAAACAGACAAAAGGTATGGGTGTGTGTATCGAAAGGAATTGTCCCGGCGTTCTTGCGACACGTATCGCCCGGGCTTCCTGTGGTTGGCGCAAAGAGAGAAACGAATCCATAATGTGTTAAGCTTGAAGCGCCGCACAGCCTGTGCATTTGACACTATTAGAGGCACCAACATTCAGTGCCTCATATATGCTAGGGTACGCACGGCAGCAAGCTGTACTCAGCTGACATACTTATAAGGTACACCGGTCTACCAAATCGAAGGCATAAGAGTGCGCGGACCAGCGATATATTTTCGGTGATCGAGAAAGTCGACAATGCTGAGTACTGTTCGCTCCTCGAGAAAGATCAGTATAATGAATCGACACTGCTTCACTGTCCTATCGCAGGAAGACGTAACGGAAGTACATGGCGTACCCAGAAGAGATGCGTGTATTTGCGCCTATGAAAATTTAGCGTACACAGCAACTATAGCTATTCTTATCGTGCTCTATGTGCTCCCAAGGACTGCGATGGCCTGTGCAGCAGCACTCTCCCTAGCAGTATCTCTTGAAGAACCGACACCAGTCCCATAGAGTACACCGTTGACTAAAGTGCATTGGCTTTATGAGGAACAGGCTTGGTATGGGGTAGAAACCTACTGAAGCAGCTTGACGTCCAGGCGGGCGCATGATGGGGTCCGGCTGACTCGTCAGTCCATTGAAGCCCCGATATCGGAATGCCCATCCTTTGTAAGCCTAGGATGCGCGTCGTAGTGTGTCTGGCAGGGAGGAGAATAAACTCACGATCGCCTAATCTCGCTCTGTAGCCCTCCGAGTGTGTACCGTGCATGGCGCTATGACCAACAACGGGACCTGTTCTGGTCTCTTACCTAGCTTACTTTGGGCGATGGACACATGGGGACTTGAGCTATTCATCACGGCTAGATAGATATTTAGGCAAAGCACATAAAGGCCGTGAAGGAACCCTGGCGTCGGTCCAATAGGTATGACGCGCTCGGACAAATGCTCTTAACGAACCAACGGCTCGATAAGCTCGCGGCGTCCCGTGCTGACTTCAAGGCCCGTGGTATGCTCCTGGGGACATGTTACTCGGACGCCGTGAAACGTCTTGAACGCCTCTCGATGGCGCTTTTTGACGTTGATGAGAATGATCCTCAAAACTCCCAGGATGAAGCCGAAAGCGAACGCGACAGCGGGACTGAGTCGGATGAGGAGGGCGCCGAGGATGGCAATGAGGACACTGGTGTGGTACAGGGGCCTCTTCTCGCCTCGGTGACATTGGCTAGACGACCTCGTAAGCTGCAGAGTCTTTGATGTAATAGCTAGTCTTGACATGCCCTGCTGCCAGAGCCACATTACCCACGGACTATGCACGAGCTCGGCACTTACATGAAGATCCCCGAATTCTCGCAGCTTGTCACTCGGTTCCTGCACGAGCGGCTCGATCCCGCAGACATTCAACCACTCGAAGTATCCTCGTTTCGGGTTTTCCATTCTTCTGTCGCCATTTTCCGTGCCCCCAGTGACATTTCGGGCATCGAAGGTCTGCGCCGTGAGCGCATTCGAGCCACACCATCGTGGTGCTCTGGACCTGGGCGCTATGACTGCATCTTCGCAGAGACAGACGAGAATAGTGCCGGGTTCCGTGGGCTGCTTGCAGCTCGTGTCAAGCTCTTCTTTTCCTTCAAGCACGTCCAACAGGAGTGGCCCTGTGCTCTTGTTGAGTGGTTTTCACCTGTCGGAACGGAGCCAGATCAAGAGACAGGAATGTGGATTGTCGAACCGGACCTGAACAATGATGGTATCCCAATTTGCGACATTATTCATGTTGAGTCTATATTACGGGGCGCTCATCTTATTGGAGTGGCAGGTAGGGACTTCATACCTCGCAATTTGCGACACTACGAGAGTCTCGATGCGTTTCAGTCATTCTATGTAAATAAGTATGCTGATCATCATACACACGAAATTGCATTCTGATCTTTGTAGAGTAGTGATCTTCATGTATGTACATATCTATAGATACTACCATGAGTGCCCGATTTGCGCATGAAAATTGTGAAGCTCGTCGGAAGCAAATCAGTGTGCCACCAGACACGTCAGACACATCCAGAGAGGTCGAGAGGGCGTCTCCGACCCATATTGCAGCCTCTCTCTAGCACGAGGCGTTATTTAGAGCAGATGAAGCACATCTAGCGTCCAAAGCGTGACCTACGTAGCACACATAAACGCAGAATTTTCACTATGCAGAGTGGAATGGGGAAGGTATAAATTTTT
>KB445824.1:0-13417 GCA_000320605.2 Gelatoporia subvermispora B
TTGCTCCACTTGTAATACAGTCTGGCTGTATTGCCTGTGTTTACTGTGCAAAGCCACAGAACACCGTAGTTCAGCCACTGTACTACAGTGCCAGTACTCCCCAAATAAGCAAGAGACCACATGACCTTTCCGGGCACCTGATCATTTTCCTCGGCTTTTCGGCTTGTCCCGTGCTATCGGCCTTTTCCGCCCCTCGTGCGTCTGGCTCCGCACGTGCTTTTCTGAAATTCCCGCACTCCCTCCCGCTGGGACCCGTCCCGCCCTCGTGCTTGCTGCGCGCCACCCGCCCGCTCGCTTCGCGCTTCGCGCCGCCCGCCACCTGCCGCCCGCAGCGCCGCTCCCCCGCACCCTCGCTGCGCGCTGCTCCCCCGCGCCCCTCCAGCCCTTGCTGCACACTGCTGCTGACACCACCGCTACCTGCACATGCGCATGCGCTCGCTTCGCGCCGCCCGCCCGCTCGCTGCGCGCCACCCGTCCGCTCGCTTCGCGCCGCCCGCAGCGCCGCTCTCTGCACACCACCACCCATTACACCGCTCCCTGCGCTACATTGTGCTCGCTGCACGTGTGCGTGCTCGTCGTCGGCCCGCCCCCGTGCTCGTGCGCGCCCTCGCGCTCGTGCTCGTCGTTGGCCCGCCCTCGTGCTCGTGCTCGTGCCTGCTGCCGCTTCTTGCCCACGCTTGTGCTCGCCATGACCCTGCCATTGTGCTTGTGCGCATGTTCACACCCACATTCATTGTCGGCCCGTTATTGCGATTGTGCTCGTACTCGCTGCTCACACCCGCCAATACACCTCGGATGTACTTGTGCTCTTGGGCGATCCGCGCCCGTGCTCTTGCACGCAGTCGAGTTTGTTTCCAATACCATGTTTAGGACATGAATGGGCAATTTTGAGAATTTTCTCACGGCCGTACAACTAACAGTCGGCTGTTTCTTTGTAGGGACTTAGAACCTTTGTGTGTCCCCGCTGTACTTAGGCACGTGCTCGTCACTGACACCACAACTTGCTGGCATATACTCAATCACGCTGCCGCTGACTACGATAGCAGTCATGGACCACAACTACATTGCACAAACAAGACATATGTACATATCGAGACGGGGAAGCGAGATGTTCGAATAGAATGCGAGGGGACTTAGGGACATGACAAATTTCAAGCTACTGACAGCTGGCATGCGAAGTACATGTACGGAGCTCAATCCGACAGGTAATCGTCATCGGACGTACCTGCCGCACTAGAGTCACTGAAAGCCAGACTCTCTGTATCATCCTCAGAGCTGTTGCTGACGGCTTCGGGCATGTTGGCAGTGGAGGGCGCGGAGCGGCGAGTAGACCCTTTTGATGCTACATGTCGGCCTTGGTCTTCTTCTACCACGAAGTTATACCTCTTGTCCCAAGGCTCCTTCAGCTTGAGCTGACGGAGGACGGGGCGCCAGAGCTGAATCCATGAGGCAACCAAACGACGGTACATGGTCGCCTGTCTCTTCGCGTACCCGTGCAGACCAGAGAGAATGTCGGGCGTGTGGCCATCGACCAATGAGGATGTATGTTTGTCCCACCAGTCGGCCTTCGCATCGAAGAATCGGAGGCACCGGCACATCTCCTCAAGGAGCAGTGCCTTCTCCTCCTCCCAGCGCTGCGCGCGTGCAGTGGCTTTAGCCCACTCTGCTCGCAACTGGTCGTCCTCGTCCTCGGTGGAGATATCAGCATTTGCTGCATAGACGGTCCAAATCCATGATGGTTGCCGACGTCCTTCGGAGTGTTCGTCCTCCTTGCGATTCGGCCCTCGATTGTCTTCATCGCGAAGCTCCTTGAATTGTTCTTGCCATTCGCCTGAGGGATCGAGGGCCAGTAAGGCAATGCGGGCATCACGGTACCGAGCGATTGTAAGGCCGATTTTGCTATTGAATGCCCGAAGGCTGGTTTGAGAGCGAGTCGTAGCCTTCCGACCGGTGCCAGCTATCTGTACCTTGAATTTACGCAAGAGTGATCCATAAACCCGACGCAGCCGCCGTAGCTCAATCAGAGCGTCTTCTAATTGTGCGCGTCGCAGTCGCTTCTCCTTGTCAGCGGTGCCGTTGAGGCAAAATGATGACCGAGCAGACACGTCCAGCCGCGAAGGCAGCCACAGCTTGAGGTCTTCGATGGGAACCACTGCGTGTGTCTCAGATTCAGCAGTGGGGGAAAGGAATGTTGCCTCGGGGCTACCCGTCGGAATGGACGAGGGCATGTAGAGCGCATGTACGAGGTACCAGGCCCTGATGTGGCGCATGAAGATGCTGCGCCTCTCTTGCAGGGATACTTCTTGAGCGGAGCTTCGCGACGAAGACCCGAGTTTCTTCTGCAATACACGCCTGAGGTTTGTCAGCAAAGCATCGTCACTGAATAGATTTGGTACATACTGTCGCTCCTCGAGATCCAGGCCCCAGCGAACAAAGGCGGAGGGACCCATTTTGTCATGGATCTGGTCCCCCTCACGAACGGCCTCCTTGGCTTCCTCTTTGGCGATCTCCAAGCGGACTTTTGCTAAAGACAATGCTGGGTACAGTGTTAGATCAATATGGGCCCCAAATAAGTAGACACATACCTCCTTCCGGCTCTGCGAACGGATCAGGCTTCCGGTGATCAATCAACCAGTTGGCTATCATGCTGCTCCATTTCTTGATGACGTCTTGAGGAAACGAAGCCGTGAATTGCGATGCAAATGCGCGCTGTTTCGATGACATCCGGTCGGCTTCTTTCAGATCTTTGATGAGCCGTTTTCCTAGATGTCTCCGTGAGTGCAATAACTTGAACGAGACGAATTAAACATACCTAAGCTCACAAATTTCTGCCAGTTCCACCACCCCCAATGATCATCGAGGGTGGAATGTCGTGCACCTGGCCCCATCTCACGCGTGCTAGTCATGAGTGGGCCGATGTGCGCCCACTCCTGTTCGATTGTTTCGCCGTGTGTACGTCCGACGTAAGGGCGAAAGTTGAAAGAGTAACGTGTGCGACACGTTGCCCCGTGTCCTTCGATGTGGGCTTTGGGGATGAACGCTCGGAAGATGAGCCTCTGAGCGACCTTCCTTAGATCGTCTGGCATGTCATCTAGCCGCTTGAGGAAGTTGACGAACCAGCTGCATGCTATGTCGAAGGAGAAATCGGTCTCAATGAGGGAGTCTGCTCCGATGGACTTGAGCGCTGAGAGAACCGCGTAGTCAACGTTGCAGAACCTGGACTCTATCAGCAAACAAGTACACAACAGAGATATACACATACCGTTCTCCCTTTTGGAGATCGGCGACGCCGTTCGGGAGGACAAAAGCATGGCGAGCGCATTTGACGCCAAGAACGCTGGTAACACTGAGCCCTGAGTTAGTGCCCTTCTTGTGCGACTGCTTGATTGCGTTGAGCTCCGAAGTGCAAGGACTGATTTCACGATCATCCTTGCATGTGCTGAGATATGCTCGATAGGTTTCGTCGCGGACAAAATATGCCCATCCAGAGCCCAGTTCTTCATCCTGAATCCCTCGGGCCTTGAGCTTGAGCTTGAAGCATCCATCGATCGCGAGAAGGAGTCGATGCTTCCACCTGGATGGTGCTCGTAAGCCAAGTATTCAAGCAAAAAAGTGTCCACGTACCTTTCTGACAGCGGTAACTTGTCCCACCCTTCAGGTAGATTCAATCCGGGCTGGGGGCATGCGGGACAGAGAACGGCGCATCCGCCGCTCGGGGTGGCTTCGATCCCAGTACTTGAGTGACCACGACCAGCGCGCTTGAGCATTTTGATGTGTTGCCATTGCCGAACGACCACTGATATTTCATTCCAGCGGAACTATAGCACATATATTTCAGCCTGGCGAGGGGAACGCGATATCAGGCAACATACTCACCACCTCCTTGCCCAGTCCTGTGTTGTTTGCCTTCTTCAGGATTCCGTTGTAATAGTCGTAGAGCGAGAGCTTTCCCTGTAGAGTTAACAGATGGAATGTGTTGAGGGCGTCGAAGGTAAAGACGGTGCGAGGCCGGTCGACACTCGCGGGATACCACTGGACTCGGAGTAGTTGCGTGTAGAGCTGAGCGCCGCCGTGCGAGCGGGAGCACTCGCACCAGCGGATACAAACTTTGTGAATGCCGCTCGTGTCGAAAGCCAGGAGCGTTGTACTTGTTTTACTCGGCAACGGACAGGGATCGCTGGAGTGCCCGAGTTGAAGTTCGAGTCCCAGGTCGAACAAGCTGGACTTGTCCCAGAAGCCGTCCTCCCACACCTAGCATAAAGTATTAAGAAGCTATCGACATCATGAAACTGCGTACTTACTTGGATGCGGTGGAGAGGAATGTACTGGTGATGATTGCACATGCAGTCCCGGCACTGCAGCTGCAGTCCAAGGCAGTCCTGGCACCTATACTTCGCTGGAAGCTTGTGCTTGGGACACAACGTTAGATCGGTGACATCGGCCAGGCCATCGTGGCGTAGTAGCTCATTGAGGAACTGCTCGCGGTACGGCAGCCATTTGTTGATGCGATTCTGGTCCAGGCAAGTCATGAGCATGTTGAATCAAACAAAGGAAATCGACTCACCAAAACCCCCTGGCTAGGCCGTTGCTTCTTTCTCTTTGTGCCCTTCTTCTCGTTCTCAACAACGTCAACCCAGTCCATTGCGTCCGCTGTCCCGGACCCTTCAACGTCATCATTTGATGCGTGCTATTGTACTTGTAAGTACCATATTACCATGCTGTCTGGGTACATACCTGCGCGGGTACATTTACAGCCCCCAAGCTGCTTTGGTGAAGTAGACGGCCACATGAACTCTCAGAGATGACGACGTTCCGGACTGTCACTGATCGCCTTGAGTTATCGAGCAGGGCTCCGACGGGGGTGAAGTTGACCTTGGAGCGCTTTTGTGACGAGGTATGCTGGGGACGTTTGCGCTTCATGGACGGACAATACAAAGAAAGAGCAGGAGGAGGTTGCAACGAGATTGCGATAAGGGAGAGACAGCAGCGAGACAGATAGAGATGATGAGACCTCAGTGAGAGCGAGGGAATGAAACCAAGACAGAGTAAGACAAATAAGCAGGAAAGAGTAAAGAAAGAAGACCAGAGGGGAGTCAGGAGAGGAGACCAGAGGGAGTGTGTGAATGATAGGATACAGAAGGGACTTACTCGATCAGGCACAACGACGCGCTGCACTGAAGTGCGGAAGCGCCCACATTGCACTTCACTATCTGAGCTCGACTTTGGCTCGTATCCTGTAGGCACCGGCTGTGCGACAATGTTGTGGTATATTGTATTGTATACAATACTTTCTGGTGAGTGGTCCAGTTGTTTGACAATGACATGACAATTGATTCTTAATTTACGGGGCTCTCTCGTACTCAGTCCTTGTCCCGAATGTCCTGATTGGCTTGCCCTGGCACTCACAACGCCGCTGGTACACCTGTGCATACAATCATCCATTGGCTTACCGATGAATACATAACTGCTATTCACGGGATAATCGTTCGATAACTAACTTCTGACTTACAGAGCTTCTTCGGACCGGACTCCTTGTCTGCTTCCGAATTCTACTGCACCGAGATACTCCTAACATTCGCAGTTTCATTGGTACGTATAGCTATTATACTAGAGTTCTCATATGCTAATCTACAAATTATGTGCAGTACGCCAAATTATTGCCTCTATCCTCTGGATATCCAACCGCCGACACAGCTATCCCATCACTGCCTACCCAGACTTCGCTGACTATGTCTGGCCCTCGGAGCCTCCATATCAGTGATGTACCCTTCCTACTCTCTTGTATGACAATATGAAAGCTCGCTCAACTATTTTGTAGGGGTCTACTGAACCCGGAGTAGCAGACGAGCTTTACTCGTGCTACTCGAGCTGACAGTCCCCCGACTCCACTGACTACATCTAGTCCTCGGAGGTATGTACTTCAATTCTGTTCTATTATTATGTTGTGCTACAATACATTTGAAGTACTCTACAACTACGGAGCAGCAAACGACCTCTGTTCGCACTGCTTGTACGTTCGGAACCCAGTCCCCCGATGAGATCGGACATGCATTTCCGTGTAAGGAAATCTGAGAATTCCACGCGGCAGTCGATCATACTCAAGCGAGCCAACAAGATCACACAGGCTCACACAGTCACACTGGATCAAGATACGGGAGAGTGGGGCGATGCGTGTATTTCGAGCCAAGGTACGTCACATGATACTAAGTACATGAAATGGGACAGACAAACACAGGCATGGTCAGGTCAACGCCAGCCATCGCGGGACCCCTACATGGGGATCACGGCGACGCCATCCGTGTCGTAGGCGTTGTCGAACATGGCCAACGCCTCCTGGCGAGATCCAACGCGCATGAAAGACGCAGAGTGGACGCCAATGACGTGGGGCGCGACGCTAGCCCTGGAATCTGAAAAATCAGCGCGTGAGTCCAATTTGTTCAATCATCGAGACTCACCACGTATCAAAGACGCCGACAAGACGGCCGCGTGTCACGACGTACCACCGGTTTGTCTCCCTGGGCGGGGCGATATGGACGGTGCCCTCCGGCAGATTGGAATAGGTACGCGCGTTCGCAGCCGGCGCTCCCTGAGGCGGTCCCTGCAACGGCACATTGGGCGCTGCAGCACCGGAGCCTCTGCCAGCATGACCGGCACAAGTGGTCTCCACGTCGCTCTTGGCCTGCGACTTGTGCATTCCCACGAGCGCATTCGTCAGGTCGGCCATCATGTGCTCAAGCCCACCATTGCCGCCGGCTGCAACTTGTCCACGCGCACTGAATCCGCCTCTAGCCTGGTGATCCGCATGGCCACGGCGACGGGGGGACGGAGGACGCTCAATGCGCGCGGCATCTTCCTCACGCTGGTTCTCTGCAAACATTGGTATGTACCTATTCTACTGCGAACCTCACACTTGCTTACCTATGGCATTCAGAAGAACAGCGCGCAGGAGGTCAGCGATGCTCTGCACGATCTCCTCGACGTCCTCGACGACCTCGTCATTCAACTGCGCAGCACCAGGTGAGTAACACGCTGATTCGAACGCGATGCTGAGGGTAAACTGACCTTATCGAGACCTTTGCCACCCATCCTAGAAGGTATATAGTCAGCGAAATGTTACCAGCATCGAACTAGTCACCACCTACGCTACTAATAGCTGTGGTAGTGAGGGAAGAAGGTCAAGTGCGACGAGGATGAGGGAGCAGACGAGGTGGGTATTTATATGTTTCTCCCTCAGCCACTCACGCTTATGTCGTGGAGCTGTATAGCTCATTTCGCTAATTTGTAGGTGCTCCCACGAAGTACAGTTCGGGGCTGGTGCCACGTCGCACTTCATGCGCTGGGCGCACCTCGCACGCTGCCGTCTACCCGTTGTGGCGCCCGCGCTTCGCTGTCATGGGGCACCCGGGATGGACAACGGTCCCACAGAGAGCCTTTCTGGAATCAAGGATCCCAGACTACCGCAGCATACAGAAGACGTCCGCATGGCCTCTCTTTTGGAAACCACTTTTCGATGATTGGTTCAAGCAATGGCCCACCGGAGCAGATGATCCGGCCAAGAAGGAAGAAGACGAGGATAACATGCGTAGGGTGCGTTCTCCATTTCTATATTTCACGCGCACACGATGCTCAATTACAGAGTATAGCGTCTTCGTGAATGGTTCTGGAACCATACGCGCGGCACCACCTCGGCTGGACAAAGTCAGGGCCGGACGACATTATTGAACCTGTCTGGGAAGCAGCGCACGCGGAAGGTCCTCCCATGGCAAGCATATCAAAGCATCTATTGGGAAAAATGCTTGGTACATACCTGGCGCAAGATATGTAAAGGCGAAATCGAGGGCGAAGCAGCACGTAAGGACGACATCGGAAATCGGAGCAAGTGGGTTCAACAGGAGTACGAGAAGATCAAAGAAGACCCAGTCATTAAACGCGAGGTGGAGAAGTATTTGAATAGGGGCGCCGAACAAGGGGACAAGGACGAAGACGGGGATGCAGACCCTCAACAGCGGCACGCGCGTTGGCTTCAGAGGTACTCCATTATTTTCTCGATCCGTGTACTATTCTAACGTCTACACAGTAACATCGACGCGCTCAGTCCTTCAATGCGCAGCTTGATGTCCGAGATCAAGCGGCAGACTGGACTCATTGGTGTGATCATCCTTGGCGGGCCTATTCCCCGTGCCGGCGGAGAGATGACCACAGTTTCGTAAGTAATTCTCCCATATTATCGTCTGCGATATTCATTATTTAGTAGGTATTCCCATCCACAAATGAACGGATCGTCGTTCATCGATTGGATGGGTCAGGAGCAATATGAGTCGCGAATTCTAGCCCCTATGGGGCAGTGGCTATCGCTGTCATTCAGTACGTTATTTCCTGCGGATTGTCTATTGTGTAATGTGCTGACGACACCCCGTAGCAAGTGAAGAACGCGCCCAATGGACATTGCCAGCCAATGAACAGGTACCACTCGAGGGCGCCATCCAGGGCTGGGACGACGGGACCCCGTCTCGCGGCAGTCGTACGCCAGGCATCCAGACTCCGTCCGAGACACCTGGCCCTGTCCGCTCACCTCAAGATGTACAGACTACGCCCACCGTGTATGCTACGGGAAATGTATTTGCGCAGCCCGTGACCCCTTGTCCACGTCAGCTTGTCCAGGTCTCGAGACACTCTGATTGCGACTCCGGCCCCTCGCTTCCGTCCCCTCCTCTTGTCCTGGCAGCCGAGCAGCGCCCTGCCTCTGCCGAGCGCAACGAACGGAGCGCGACCATACTACCTGACCCTCCGACAACTCCACGCTCTCGTAGTCCTGATTTTGAGGACGAGCGAGAGCGCCACATCGAAGGCATTCGCAGGAAAATGGCAGAAATGGGGATGCCACTCTGTGAGAATCCGCCATTGCTGGGCACTTCCTCGGCCAAGAAGCCGCGCAGTTCGTGTACGCGTAAAAGCCTGCGACAAGTTTACACATCGCCTGCGAGACGCTCATCTCGGCTGATCACTGCGGCTCAACCCTCCGGAGGGTCTGGTATTCCTTCTCCCCCCTCCCACGCGTCGTTGTCCCCTGCTCCCCGAACCCCTACTCAAGATGATCCCACTCGTACTAGTGCAGCCCTCGCAATTTCGACTGATGTGCGAGAGACAGTCAATGTCCCAGATTCCATCGATGTCGTCGACATCCTATCACCCGCTATGCGGATCACAGACAAGCCCGAATGGTTGGTGATCGCGGAGGACTGGCTGCGCAACATCAACATCGACTGTGATCATTGGCCAGGGCTAATTGATGCGCTGATTGTTTTCGAACATCTCAGCGGCTACCCTACATCCAAGGTACGTACCTCAATTTACCTCGGATTGTAATGCACTGAATATGTCACACTTTGTTTACAGCTGGCGTTTGATCCACACATGTACGAGGCGCGTCCACCTGCAATCTCCCATTGGCAAGCATACGGCCGACATTACGAGAAGACACCACCTATGATCAAGGATGCTGGTGAAACCGGCTGCGCGTTCCTCAAGTGGTGGAATGTCCTGCAGCCGCCATTCCGCGATACTAGCCAATGGCCGTACCCGCGCTACCGTGACGGCGAAAGCTACTGGGGACTTGTTGCAGGCGGCGGAAAGAATGGTATGTTTCTGGTGATATTGTATCTGTGGTGGTGGTCACAGGTGACCAACACACCTGATGAGCGCGGAGAGTTCCGGGCAGCCGTGCGGGACGTCAAGTGGGTTCTCATCGAGGTCGCAAAGGACCTCAAACTCGGACGCATTGTCTACGACCCGGCACGGGAGAAGGAACGGAGGGAAAGGGAGAGACAGAAGGGGAAACGAAAGGCCACGGACCACAATGTGGGCGACAAGCGACGTCGCCTCGCGTCAAACTAGTTTACAGTAGCACCATTAGTTAGTTGCATACGATGTCAGTGCGAGTGCACACATTATGCCGGTGTATTGCGCAGCGCGCACGAGCACGAGCACGAGGGCGGGCCGACGACGAGCACGAGCGCGAGGGCACGCACGAGCACGGGGGCGGGCCGACGATGAGCACGCACACGTGCAGCGAGCACAATGTAGCGCAGGGAGCGGTGTAATGGGTGGTGGTGTGCAGAGAGCGGCGCTGCGGGCGGCGCGAAGCGAGCGGACGGGTGGCGCGCAGCGAGCGGGCGGGCGGCGCGAAGCGAGCGCATGCGCATGTGCAGGTAGCGGTGGTGTCAGCAGCAGTGTGCAGCAAGGGCTGGAGGGGCGCGGGGGAGCAGCGCGCAGTGAGGGTGCGGGGGAGCGGCGCTGCGGGCGGCAGGTGGCGGGCGGCGCGAAGCGCAAAGCGAGCGGGCGGGTGGCGCGCAGCAAGCACGAGGGCGGGACGGGTCCCAGCGGGAGAGAGTGCGGGAATTTCAGAAAAGCACGTGCGGAGCCAGACGCACGAGGGGCGGAAAAGGCCGATAGCACGGGACAAGCCGAAAAGCCGAGGAAAATGATCAGGTGCCCGGAAAGGTCATGTGGTCTCTTGCTTATTTGGGGAGTACTGGCACTGTAGTACAGTGGCTGAACTACGGTGTTCTGTGGCTTTGCACAGTAAACACAGGCAATACAGCCAGACTGTATTACAAGTGGAGCAAGCACTGCTGGATGTTACACAATGACGATGACGACAACGACGAGATAGAGCAATGGCAGTCATACACTCATCGCAATGGATGTGGCGTCATCAAAAACCCTTCAATGGTCACCGCCCCCAATACGCTGTTTGCTGACTATGGATTCGATGATTCCGGTTAGTGGCATCCTATCACTCTTATACTGATCCGACCACATGTGCAACAAATTTTTTTGACATTGGGCAATCCTGCAGGGATCTTATCGACCAGTGGGACCGGGTCGAGGAATGACCCCTAGACGAAGACAGTGATTTTGAGCATTACGTCTCACAGAATGAACAAATGGAACCTGGAACAGAGGGAACTGTTGACGTTGATATGCAAGAATCTGGCATAGGGGTTGACACAGACGATCCGTCGGAATCCCTAGGGAAGGAAGGTTCCTCGTACGTCGTTCCTAGCTTGTGCAGACCTTTGATGGAGGTTTTCTCGAGCATCAGTCAGGACAAGAAGCCTGCTGGGGGCGATTCGGGTATGTTAAGGGGTTATCCAAGGTCCTGGTGCCCATTTCAGCGTTGACTGTATTCCAGATATAGAGGTGACGGATGAACTTTCATCTGGCAGTAACGAGATAGATGAGATTGCGCCAGTGAACATTACAAAGAATCAGACCCGAGAAGCACAGAAGACCTGGATCAATAAAGCGTAGAAGTCTCAGATCCTGTTCCGAATGAAGACGCAGCTCCGAGGGTAGGCGCGGACACAATGTCAAGTCCTAACGAAGGGACCACTGGCACAGACTCGGGCAAGGAATCTAAGAACACCTGGATCATTACGGCGTTCGCGTCTTCTACGTACGTGTGCCCTTCAGTCCAGATTGTTGTGTTCCCACCTACTTGTCAAAGTTGGAAATCATTCATTTGTTACCTTTTGACGAGGACAATCGCATTCGCTCCGTTGAAGAGTGAAGGAAAGGAGGCGAGAGATGCATACATGAAGAAGTATTTGCGGAAGCATAAGAATCGCCCGACCCCTTGTTCCACTAAGTTGATGTATCGGCTTGCCTGCAAGGTCTGATGATGATCTGCCCTGCCCTATCTTACTGACGAAGAGCGCAGGTGCAATTTGAGAAACTCTCAAGGCATGCACATTGGAATACCTCAAGTCCCGCGGCTGCCGCCTGACAGAGAAAATCATTCTTGAAGAACTTTCTGTCAATTTACATCAGAGTGAGGATAGACTGTAGTTCTTACATCTTAGAAATCGCATGCTGGTCTGTCATACATCTAGACATGAGAACATACGAACGATGGAGTTATCTGTTCTTATGAAACATTGGTCGGCACTAAAAGACTCAGATGCGCTGCGAAAGAAAATGACAGAGGTCATGAGCGGAACATGCCCTCACGCAGGCGCAATTGTTGTGAAAATCTTTTAGAAAGTGTCGCTCATTGCAAATTAGACATCGGGAATCATCAATGACACAGTTCTGATCCACATGTACATGCAGCATCAACACTAGCTTCCCCAAGAGCAAGGATCCTCCTAACCACCTACTAGTCTCGTGTTAGTATGTCCATACCTCAAATTAAGTGGGGTCCATATAGGTAATCGACTCTATTGCACTTCTGTCTTGAAGTGATCTTACTTCCTGCGCCGTTGGTAGAAGCCAGCACGTGGATTTCTCGGGCCGATACGCGGAGGTACATCTCGATGACAGAAACCAAAAACAATGCAAGACTCAGCAGTACATTGGGTCATAGCGGCTTTGCGATCTCACCTAGTACGTCCTGCTAGATGGATGCCTTCCGAGGACCGGTACATCGACACAAATCTTCGTCATTTCTGCCAAGGACTCGAGCGAGCTCCTCAAATGATTGCACAGTCACAAGTTTCCTCGTGTCTCTTAAGTCGTCCAATCCTGTGGTGACATCTTGGAAATACTCTCTGGACAAGCGGTATAGGACATACACATCAGGCACCTGATACGATGACGTTGGCAGAACATATGATGATTGTTCATCAAAGACAACGAAATTTGGCCTAGGCACATTTGCTCGATCATGATACGAGCTAAGACTAATCTTGCCGCCCGCCTACGAGTTCGCACACTGGCAAATGGTAGATGCAAGTGCTCCCAATCCCATGCTGGCCGAAGTTCGAGAGAGATCGAGAGGCCGTGATCCTTGATCAAATCTGAAAGCCATTGTCAGAGACCGTCACATTGACAATATGTGGTTCGTGCGGTATTGCAACGTCTCGAGCATTTGGGACACCGCGATGTCCTCCAATTCACTGCGTTTTTGCGATTGTATAAATTGCCTGATACAATCCTTGTACAGAGTGTAGCGCGTCTGGTATCTCGCGTTTTATACGCCATGTATCCGGTCCTACTACAACACAAAAGGCGTCATGTACAAAAATTGTCTCAGGGTTCTTGATACAACACGTAGTAGATCTTGTATTAATTGTAGTTAATGTATCGTGCATCGAAAGATGCACTGTGTCCCGTTCCTGCTACCCGCGATACACAGCGTATCAAATCAGATCTATACGCCAGGACACGCCACAAAATTCTCCAATATGTTAGACATATATCTTTGGGACACTTATGCACCATCTGTGACTTCTTCCTCACATTACGAATATACGTGGGCAACGGGTAACCTGCAGCACTTTGTCATACCATGGTAAGCAATCCGAATAGGGTTTCACTTGAACGATGTCATGCGGCTAATCACATCCACGTGTTATGCCTGTTCGCTATCCCTTTGTCACAAATATGCGCCTGGCAGAGCGCCTATCTACCAACC